>CM010621.1:29739145-30339145 GCA_003430845.1 Xanthoceras sorbifolium
TTGTTTTTAAAAAACAAAATTCAATATTATCTCCACGTTCCATCACTCTTGATAGATAGTGGAGATCCATTTAAAAGTTTTTTAAATTTTTTTTAAAAAATTAATATAAAATGATCATATTACCCTTCTAATTATTAATAATATTTTTAAAATTTTGAGGGTAAAATTATAATTTTAACTCATTTAAATAGAGTAAAGAGTAAAAAAGTCTTTTTAACATTTTCAGTTAGTTTAACTGTTAAAAAATTGGTCAGATGGACCAAATTGATACATTTATAAAAATTTAGGGTCCAATAATACCAACAAGCAAAACTGCTTAAAAAATGATGATTTTTCAAAAATTAGGGACCAAATTGATAATTGCTCAACAAAAAAGCATGGGACATTTTCTTTTCTATACTTTGGGATGGGACTCTCTGAGTAGGATTAAAGGGTTGCACAGAATTGTATGCGGTCACCAAAAGTCCCTTACCTTAGTGGTTGGAGGAGAGCAGTCTCAAACTTCTTTAAGCCACCAATGTTCAATAAATAGGTAGTATATATATTATTCCCACCACTATCCATAAAAGCGTAATTGTATGAGTAGACCTCTCCTGTGTTGGAAGTAGCGCCTCATGTTATTAGAAGTAAACCGCTTTCAAAATGAAAATAGATATTTGAACTGTCAGCTCAATCTCAAATGCTAATGTACCCATTGTAAATTGAGAGAAAAATAGAGAAAACGAAGGCGGTCAAAATGTGTTTTACTTTACTGATTGATTAAACCTTTCTAGAACACTCTATACAATATTTACAACACACAAAGCATGAACCAGTTGTACAACAAACAAGCTGACATGACAACTAATAAAGCTGAGGTGGCAGAGATGAATATATCAAATACAACTGCTTCTCAACATCCTCTCTCTCAAACTCAACTGGATTAATCCAAGATGAGTTTGAAAATAATACAAGCAAAACAGAGAGGAACTAATCTTAACCATGATCAAAACTTGAACCAGCCTTTAACACTCTATCAGTACTTGAAGCAGTATTTGAAGCAACAACAAAACATTTCCAGCAACAAAATCATTTGAAGCAATAGCAGCAGCCCATTTGATGCAGTGGCAGTATTACCATTTGATGCAGTAACAATAGCACCAGTGCCACTAGTAGAAGCAGTGACAGCAGCAAAGCTTGATTCCACATCCCCTCTCAAATTGAGCTGGGTCTTGTTCAAGATCAATTTGCTTTTAAGCTTGTCAAAACGAGGAGAAGAAAGGGGTTTTGTAAAAATATCTGCCAACTGATCGTCGGATGGAACAAAATGAACTTCAAACACTTAAGTAGTAATTTTGTCACGAAGAAAGTGCAAATCAAGCTCAATATGCTTGGTGCGAGCATGATAAACGGAGTTATGAGCAAGAAAAGTCGCATCGGTGTTATCACACCAAATAATAGGTACCCTATACAAAGAAAGCTTGAGTTCAGAAAATAAAGATTGGAACCAAATCACCTCATTGGCAGCTTGGGCAAGGGCGCGATATTCAGTTTTAGTACTCGAACGCATTACAACTTTCTATTTTCGAACTCCCCAAGTGACCAGATGTTTACCCAATAAAATGCACACATCGGAGGTAGATTTTTTGTCATCCAAACATCTGCCCCAATTAGCATCGGTGAAGGCAGTGAGGCTGAGTTGAGAAGAAGGTAGAAAGAAGAGACCACAATGAAGAGTGCCCTTGATGTACCTCAAAACCCTCTTACAAGCAAGCCAATGAAAGGTAGTAGGAGCTGACAAATATTGACTCAATTTGTTAACAGCATATGCAATGTCAAGCCTAGAAATTGTGAGATATTGAAGGGCCCCTATGGTGCTACGATATAGAGAAGCATCCGAAAACTGCTCACCAACTGATTGTGTTAACTTGATATCAAAAACAATAGGTGTGGGGCATAGTACCTAAACTTTGCATCACTTGATCAATATGAGCTCTATTAGAACCTATCATAAGTATATCATCAACGTATATAAATAATAGAATAATATCCAATGAAGTATGCAATATAAAATGAGAGCTATCCGCCTTTGAATTAACAAAACCCCACTTCAACAATGCAGATTTGAGCTTCTCATACCAAGCACGAGGTGCTTGTTTTAGCCTACACAATGACTTGTGAAGCTTGTAAACAAGAGAAGATTGATGAGGCGCAATAAAGCCCTCTGGTTGAGCAATAAAAACTGTTTCATGAAGGTCTTCATTCAAGAAAGCATTATTTACGTCTAAGTGTTCAATGCACCAGTCCAAAGAGACTGCAAGGCTCAATACTACTCTAATAGTGGTTGATTTAACAACTGGACTGTACATCTAAAAATAATCAAGACCAGTCATTTGGTGGAAGCCCTTAGCCACCAATCTTGCCTTGAATCTTTGAACACTTCCATCAGCATTATGTTTAACTCTAAACACCCACTTATTACCCATAATATTCACATAAGAAGGTGGAGAAATAAGAGACCATGTGTTATTTCTAATAAGGGCTTAACATTCATCAACCAGGATTGACTTTCAATTAGGATCATATAAGGCTTTAATGATTGTTTGTGGTTCAATAAGAGAGTGAGGTGCATCAACATGATAAAGTTTGGGTTTGAAAACACCAAGTTTGGAACGGGTAAGCATAAGGTGAGTGAATTGAGCTGTTGGTAAAGCTGCAGCATGCTGGACAGGTAAAACTGAACCAGCGGATCTTGGAGCTGCAGAATTTTGAGCAGAAAAAAGTGAAGCATGATGCTGGACAGTGTATGGAGCTGCAGAATTCTGGACAGGGAAAAAGGACGCAGTATGCTAGGCTGTTTGTGGTGCAGTAATAGGGTTAATGGTAGGGGGAGCCAAAGAAAGAAATTAATATTGTGAGTTAAAGAACTAGAATTCATAGACAAAACAGGAGCTGATAAGAAAAGAATGGGAAGACTAGGAGCTGTAACAGTACTAACGGCCTTAGAATGTGTTTGAGGAAACAATGGTGTGTAAGGAAATTCACATTCATCAAAAGTAACATTCCTTGACACATTCACATGACCGAAAGGGTGTAGACATTGATAACCCTTTTGTTGAAAATAATAACCGATGAATATACACTTGGCGAAATGAAAATCAAACTTAGCATTATTGTAAGGACGAAGCAAAGGGAATAAGCACAACCAAAAGGCTTGAGAGCATAATAGTTTGGTCTTTTATGATGTACAAGCTCATAAGGAGATTTATTATTTAGTAAATGTGTAGGTAGACGATTTATAAGATAGACAGTCGTAGTGAAGGCTTCCAACCAGAAAGAAAGAGGCATATGAGCTTGGGAAAGAAGATTTAGACCGGTTTCCACAATGTGACAATATTTTCTTTCAGCAAAACCGTTTTGTTGGTGAGTGTGCGGACAAGAGTACCTAAATTGGATGCCTAAAGGATGAAAGAGAGTGTGAAGAATTTTAAACTCTCGTCCTTGATCATTTTGAAACACTTTAATTTTGGAATCACATATCAATTCAATAGTATTTTTGAATGGAAGAAATGCATCCTTTACTTGAGATTTGGTCTTAAGAGTATAGATCCAAGTATATCTAGTGTGTTGATCAATAAAATGAACATAGTATCGAAAACCTTGAGAAGAAATCACGGGGGCTAGACCCCAAACATCAGAATATACAATTTATAGAGGAGCTCTAGTTCGAGTGAATGAAGATGGAAAAGGCAATTGATGAGCCTTTCCACATTGACAATAGTCACAAAAGAAAAGAGTTCTAGTTGTGATTTTTAAGGAATGAAGGACTTTGTGAGATGGATGACCTAACTTGAATTGCCACAAGTGTGTAGGGGAACCATTAAAGATAGATAAAGCAGTACTAGAAGAAACATTAAAACCAGATTGAGAAACATAAGTTGCTGCAGTTTTATTACTGGTAAAATCAGGATTACAATGAGCATGTATATTATTTTCATCTTGTGACATAAGAGCGAATTTATCAACATTCACAGTAGATTGCAAAGAAGACAGACAAGCAGATTTAGCATTAACAGAAGATTGATTAGGAGTAGTACACTGAAATTTCGAAAAGTAAACTACAGATTTAGGTTGTGAAGACAGACCATGAAACTTATGAGACTCAATAGTTGGCAGTAGAAGATGGTACAAACTATCTTTCTGAGCTCCTTGAAGAAGAGTTTTCTTCAAATTTTGGTTCTTTATCACACAAGAATCAGAATTAAACTCCACAATGACATTATTATCTTTGGTGAATTATGAAATGCTTAATAGATTTTTTGTTATGGAAGGGATATATAATATTTTTCAAGTAAAGTGAATGTGAAGGTGTGTGAGAGGGAAGAACAATAAAGTCAATATGAGAAATAGGGAGTTTGGTACTATTACCGACAGCCAAGTGGTCTTTGCCTCTGTAATCAAACTTGAGAGAAAGATTTCCAATGTTAGGAGTAACATGATTTGTTGCTCCGCTGTCGATATACCAATTGGAATCAGTGTGCAAAGCTCTCGAATTATAACCTCTTGAATGAAGCTGCATTTGTGTTTGATGAGCTTGATAATTTCCATCTTGACTGCCATTAAAGCCACCGAGTTGCTGCCTTGAAAATTAGAATATTGATTCTGAAACTAACCAGAATTCCCTTATTGTTGCTGTCTATATGGAGGCCTATTCCCTTGAAAAGATTGATCAAAGCGATGGAAGCAGATTGCAGAGTAATGTCCAGACCTACCACACAATTGACAAACAGATTTACTACCAAACTTGCCACCACCTCAGCCGCGGCCTCCTTTACCTCTTTTACCTCTCATAACTTGTTGATTGCCACCTCTTTGAAAATTACTCTGAGAGTAATTAGCTGAAGCACCTGTAATATTCATGGAAGCGGACGAAGCTTGTTGATTCAGCCCGGCCTCATAGCTCATCAACACAAACTGAGCTTCTTGAACAGAGATAGTACTCTGCATTGAGGTTATGTTGACTACGACAACATCAAATTCATTACTAAGACCTTCTAAAACATTCATGAGAAGATCACGATCTGAAATCGGTTGACCAGCTGCAATCAAGCAATCGGCTATTATTTTGATTTTAAGAATATGTTCTGATATTGACAAGCTTCCTTTCTTAGTGTGATGTAACTGAGACCTAAGTTGCATAATTTTGGCAAGAGATTGCTGTGAGTAGCGACTTTCGAGTGTATGTCATACCTCACATGAGGTTACACAGTGAGTAACCTGTCCAAGAATTGAATGACTGGTTAGTCTTTCTCCATTGAAAAAACTCAGGATTCACCTGTTTTTCAGTAGCGCCAGAATCAGTAGAAGCAGAAATAACAAGAAATTTCACTGGACAAAGCTTCTCTCCAAGAAGGAACTCTTCTATATCGAAAGCCCTAATTGCAGGTAGAACTTGCAATTTTCAGAGAACAAAATTGTTCTCATCAAACTTCAAAGGAAGATTAAAATTGAGGTGAGTAAGAAAAGAAGAGGCTTGGATTATACTGGCAGAAGAGATTCCTGTGGATTGTGAACTCAATGACGCCATGGATGAGCAACCACAGCTCTGATACCACGTAAATTGAGAGAAAAACGGAGAAAATGATGGTGGTCAAAATATGTTTTACTTTACTGGTTGACCAAACCTTTACTGATTTACTTTACAATACACAAAGCATGAACCAGCTGTACAACAAACAAGCTGACATGGCAACTAATAAAGCTGAGATGGCAGAGATGAATAATATCAAATATAATTGCTTCTCAACACCCTTATAGTGCTATTGGTGCACGAGATTGAATTTAACTATTTTTATGGTATAAGATATGATTAGATTGGATTAGATTAATTAATACTGTAATGTATTTAGTGTAGTATGGATTAGACTAAAAATAATATTGTCCTTTATTTGTGTTGAATGAAATTGGATTAAATTAGATATTTAATTAAAAAAAATCTTGGAAATATTAGTCCCAAACTTTGTGGCGGGACTCATAATGGGACTATTACTCACACAGAATTGGAGAAATTCAATCCATATAATCTTGCCACAGTGGGATTATTACCCACACAGGATTCGAGAAATCCAATCCTATGTAGACAATAAATAAAGGACTAGGATTGGAGAAATCCAACCTTATCGTGATCCAGCAAACAAATGCGCCCTTAGTATACTTTTAGGATGAAAGTTGGGTAGAAGTTGTAGATTAATTCATTCGACTAGGTTTGCGTCCAAGAAAGTATTGATGTTGCTTCAAATCTGAACTTGCTTTTAATGCATGTTACGTTGTTAGGTTGCCGTCCAAAAAGTGTTGATGCTGAATTAAAAGCAAGTGAAATGACATTTTTTTAATAACAAAATCAAACAATGCTGAGTTGGTTTTCACCTAAATTCAATTTATAACTTTATAAGATCGCTTTTGGCTAAGGGTCAAATCTCTAGAGGTTTTTGGAAATCCTCAAATTTTTTTTAAAAAATTAAGGAAAGATACCTACTTAAATAATAAAAGAAGAAAAAAGTATCTATATATAATAAAATATGTACGGTAGAACATTAATTTTTCCGGAAAGAATATGCACTTATTACTTGACCTATAAGTAGGTGTGCATCATCATTTTTATGGTTGAATGAGTTTCTTTTAAAAAAAAAAAATTTAATACATATTTACTCAGAAGACCCCTCTACTTTTAGAGTTAACCACAATTAACTAATAGTATACTATAAATTTAAATTAGCTAGTTAATTTTTTTTTTGGAGATGAATATTTTCGATCTAATCAGATTTGATGGAGGATATACATCTAATCTGATTAAATGGGGCCTATTTGATATCAACGGTGGAGATATCCTCCACTATTTCTTTTCTTAATTTTAATTGATTATTATATAATGAAAATTTTAAATAATTATTAAAAGTAATAAAATATTAAATAAAATAAGACATTAATGGCAGTTTAAACATTTCACCTAAAAAGCCTTATTGGATGGAAATCAACAAACGGTAGAAGATGTTTGTATCATTTTCGACAATAGGTACATATATGTACAATTAGGTATAAACTCGAAAATGTTAGTGCAATTACCCCTTCTTAATATTACTAATGTTCTTTAAATAAAAAATAAAACTTCTACTTTAGTTAAAAAAATTAGATGGATTAAGTGACTCACCAAAAATCTTGTCTAAAACATCCACTGATTCTCAATTACTTCTCCTTAAAATTTATCAAATTAAGAACCACTCTCTTAAATATATCTTTAATTGTGATCAAAATGTAAAGGAAATAATTTTTTTTATTTTAAATCTGACACTTTATAGATCAGAATGTAAAGGATGTAAAATTGTTAATAATATATTATTACTCTGCATTGACATCACTTTAATTAGAATTTGATTTTAATTAATTATAAGTAGAAAAACAAAATGATCTCCCCAAATAAATGAATAAATGGCCTTCAAAATATAGATCAAAGAAACAAAAAAGAAAAAAAGAGGGAGAGAGAGGCAATAAGCAATTTTATAAACAACATAGAAGAAAAAAAGTTCATGTTGTTATGGACAACTGATATAATCATCCTCAGTGATACTAGAAGAGACCTCCTTTCGATTGTAAGGGCTGAGCTCGTTATGGCACGGTGAAGCTCCGGCAGGAGGCACCGGTCCTCGCGGAAGCCTGGTTTCGAGGTCAGTGACCCTCACTAATGGCCTGCTGCATTCTCCACTGGAGGCCATGCCCAAAACCAGCAGGAATAATACAGCAAAAACTCTGAAAAACACCACGCATTTCTTTGAAAATGTCATGTTGGTGGTTAATTTCTTCTTCTTTTTTTTCTTGACAGAAAATTTGTTGAAATATATTATAGCCTGAAAATGAAATTTCTAGAGCTCTGATAAAAGAGTTTTTGTTGAATGGTTTCTTATAGTAAATTTCAGTGCAGAGAATTGTGGGGCGGTTTTGAGTGGATTATCATTACATGTTTGAATAATTGAAAGTCTTTGAAGTTGAAAAATGCAACAGCAGCCAATGTAGAATCACATTACAAGTAACTAGTATTTTTTAATAGAAATTCTTTTTGAAAATTCATCATCTTTGTTTGTTCAATCAAATCAACAGATTATCTGAAATTTTAAATAATATCTTTTAAGGTATTAACGTCACTCACATAGTCACAATGCTTGTTTTTATATTTACAGATAGAATAGGAATTAAATTTTTCTCAAAACTGAACTTAAAACATATTTATTTTTTTATTCATTTTAACAACTAAATAAAAATATTATTTTTTTTTAAAATTTTTTTTGACATATCCTTTAATACGTAATTATTCAATTATAATTAAATATTTTTTCCATAACTATTATTCTTATATTAATATATTTTTAATTTTATCCTCATTAAGATATTTCTATCCTAAAAACACAAACAATCATCACTTTTATTTAATTATTATAATGAAAAAAAAAACATAATATTTAATTTTTAAATTTCAATCTATATTAAGTATTTAGAAAAACTTAAATTTATTTAATTTTTAAATTAAAAAAAATAAATTATATAAAAAAATATAACTTAATATATTAAATAGGAAATATTAAGTAAAAAAATCAAAGACAGGAAGATTCGTACTTTCGTATTCCCTTTGGTCTCCAATTTTATAATGTTTTCAAGCTTGCCAATTATAATACAATTATATCCACTTTCAACGTCCAAACATTCTTTGAGATTTGATAATATATTTTATTTTTCCCTTTTTCAACATAGTTAACGGCCTAACTGGCTCTCTTTGAGACTTCCGTCTACATTCCCTTGATTCTTGCACTGAACTAACTTATGTCTTTTTTTTTTTTGAAGATTTTGACAATTTCATCCCCAAAATCATTGTCGCTAGACTCGCTACAGCACGTGTTTAATGAGTAATTAAACAATGAAAATTCGAGATATTTTTTTTAAGGTTATTTTTCTTTTTAATTGACACAGAGATAGTCTAGTTCATATAACTATTTTGATAGAACCTGAGAAAATTTTTTAATTTTTTTTGTGTAGATAAGTTAAGATTCGCACCCCAATTATAAAGTGAAGAAGAGGTGAAGTCATTGGTATGTCTCTCGTACTTAAATCTTGAGATTGTAAGTTCAAGTTGTGTTCCTCTCTCCCAAATTTCATACTAATTGTAACTGTAATAGATCAAACAATAAATAAATAATAAAGTGAACTACTTAATTTTTTAAGTAAATTTTTGGAATGAATACTAAACTCAGATTAAGGGTACTTAAAGGATCTAAATTGAACCCATTAAATTATTTTTATTTTTTTTAAGTAGTCAAATAATTTAAAAATATAAAAAAATAATTTAAAATAAAAAGTACAAAAATCATAACTTTTCATTTAATTTCAAATTACTGAATTATATTTAAAATATTTTCTTTTAAAAATATTCTCTCAAAAATAATATATATCCAATTTATCGTAATTCTATATAATACAATGTTATTTCTTTTAAACTATTATATTTTGTAGGGTTGATGTCATCACTTTCAACATCATTATTGAACCTTAATTTTTGTTAAGGAAAAAATATATTTTATATAATTATTTATTATATTTTAATTTTGAATAAAATCTTATCAATATTTATATAAAAATAGTTAAAACTTTGTTAAATTATTTGTTTTTAGTTGTTTATAACATATTAAATAAAAATGTATAATAACTAATAATGATAAGGGTATAAATATCAAATTATTTGGTTTCAGATATTTTCATTATTAAAAAAAATAAGTTGACACCATATTCAGATATGAGAAAAAAAAAATAAACATGTCATTCAGGTTTCAATCACCATTTAGTATTCAGTAAAATTCTGGACTGTTCAGTCTTCACATAGAAAAATAAACGACTCCTAAGAATATAAAGATGGTCCAGCTCATATAATTATTTCCACAATACAGGAAAAAAAAGTCTTTACTCACTTTTTTTTTTTTTATGAATAAGGTGAAACTCGCACCTTAATAGTCAGAGCCAGGTGCAAGTTAAACCAACTATTCAAGTTGAGTGATTTTTTAGAGGTTTTTTGTCCGAAAACTGAATTGTTCTAAATTTTATTGAATACGAACTGAAAGTTGAAGCCTTAATGACATGATATGTTTATTTATTTTCTCTCACTTATGAATATAGTGTCAAATTTATTTGTTTTTTAAAAATAAAAAGTCCGAAAATAAATAATTTGACATTTATACATTTATTATTATTAGCTGTTATGTATTTTATTTGATATGACACAAACAACTAAAAATAAACAAATCCTAAACTATTTTTATATAACTATTGATAAGATATTATTCATAATTAAATTATATTAATAATAAAATAAAAATAGTATTTATTCTGTCTTATAAAAAAATTGAAGATTTAATAAGGGCGTTGAAAGTAATGAACCTAACCCTAAAT
This sequence comes from Xanthoceras sorbifolium, assembly GCA_003430845.1. NCBI lineage: Eukaryota > Viridiplantae > Streptophyta > Magnoliopsida > Sapindales > Sapindaceae > Xanthoceras > Xanthoceras sorbifolium. Next base: position 29,749,610 of record CM010621.1, read on the forward strand.
AATATGCTTTTTTTAAAAAAAAAAATTTATTTTAAACTCATTTATCATAAATATTAGGTTAAAAGAAAAAAATTATATAATGTAAAATTATGATATATTAGAAACACATTATCTTTGAGAGGATAGTCTTTGAAGAAAATATTTTAAATATAATCTAGTAATTTAAAATTAAGTGAAGTTGGAAATTTTACTTTTTCTATTAGGTTGTTTTTGACTATTTTTTTAAAATTATTTGACTACTTAAAAATATATATAAAAAAAAAACTAAAACAAATTTAATGGGTCTAATTTACTTAAGTGTAAAGTGGGGAAAAAAAGGGATAATTGCAGTAACTACCCATATATAGACATAATTGTACAAAAATCTGAGAATAATCGATAATAACAATAACTTCCCTTTGACCGGTTGACTAACCGTTGACCACAGTTAGTCATTAACGATCAAAGGGGTAAAATCGTCTTTTTAGAAAGAAAAAAATTTTAAAAATGGACCAAATCATCTGGTCCATTGCCAAAAAAAAAAATCAATTTTTTTTGTTCATTATCACCAGATCTCTACTTCTTCCAATTTTTTTTTTTTAATTTTTTTGTTCATCATTTTTTTTCCTTTTCCTCTATCTTCTTCTTCTTTCAAATTTTTCTTCTCAAATTCTTCTTTTTCTCTTATTTTTTTTTTCCTTTTTCTTCTTCTTTTTTTTTCTAGATTTTTTTTTTATTTTTGTTGTTTCTCTTCTTTCTTATTTTTTTATTTTTATTCTTTCTTTTCTTTCTTCTTCCTCCTTCTCTTCTTCTTCTTTGTTTTTTTTTTTCAAATTTATTTATTCTTCATCTTCTTTTTCTTTTCTTTTTTTTTTCAAATTTTTTTTATTTTTGTTCTTTCTCTTCTTTCTTCTTTCTCCTCCTCTTTTTCTTCTTCTTCTTCTTCTTCTTCTTCTTTTTAGATTTTTTTATTTTTTTCTTCCTCTTCTTTCTTCTTCCTCATCCTCCTCTTTTTCTTCTTTTTCTTTGTTTTCTAGCTTTTTTTTTTAATTTTCTTTTAAAAAGACGATTTTACCCCTTTGACCATTAGTGACTACCTGTAGTCAACGGTTAGTCAACCGGTCAAACGGGAGTTATTGATATTATCGATTATTTTCAGATTTTTATGCAATTATGACTATATATAAGAGGAGTTATTGCAGTTACTCCTAAAATATCATTTGAATTCTTATCACTATAATAAATAAAATTAATCATTTACTCTTTTCAATATTTGGGTTAAGAGTAAATGAGTAATGTGCCGTTAAAATCACATATTTAAATTAAAATCTTAAATTATTATTAACATTAATTTATTTGGCTATTGTAAAACCTAAATCTAGGTTTAGCAATGAAAAAATCAACACAAAGATGATCTGGACAAACACATAAATGAAGAAAAATGACAAACGAAACTGAGAGAAAATTCTGAAAAATGAGTAACAGTGAATGTGTTTCTTCATTGCTTAATATTCTGATAACAGTATTTATACAAATTAAACCAACCGTAAATCTCAACGATAACAAGAGATCATAGCCCTCCAATCTAACATCTCAGCAATCTCAGTGAGTTCTAAAACAAGTATCTGATTGGCCAACAATAACAGCAACAATATTAACAATAAACAGTTATAACCAAAAGCACAAATACATCTACAATTAAAAACACAAACAGACCACTAAATCATTTCATCTTTACACACTCCCGCAAACTATACTGGGAGAGGAAACCAAGTGTAGTTTGTCCCTAAGCAACATAAATTGGCTGACTGAGAGTGCTTTAGTAAGGACATCAGCCTTTTGGGAACTAGTGGGCACATATTGCACCAAGAGCTGCCCTGTCTGAATCTTTTCTCGAATGAAATGTACAGCTATCTCAATATGCTTAGTGCGATTGTGAAAAACTAGATTTTGTGCTAAGAAACCAGCCCCTAAATTATCACACCACAGAATTGGAACAGCAGTAACAGAAACCCCAAGTTCTTGAAACAGTGACCGAAGCCACAGCACCTCACTAGCAGCTTGAGAAAAGGCCCTATATTCAGCCTGAGTGTTGGATTTGGAGACCACTTTCTACTTTCTTGAGTACCAATTGATCAAGTTGGGGCCAAGAAACACACAATACCCACTTGTGGAGTGTCGATCATCAACACATGAAGCCCAATCCGCATCAGCAAAGGCTTCAAGATACAGGGAGGTAGCAGGTCTGAAAATTGACCCCAGACCATAAATGCCTTTGAGATATCGCAATATCCGTTTCATGCTTGCCAATGAGTGTCATTAGGAGAGGAAAAGAACTGACTTAGTCGGTTGACAGCAAAATTGATGTCCGGATAAGTGTATGTGAGATATTGCAATGCCCCAATCACACTTCGATATATTATAGGCTAAGCAAGAGGAGAACCAATGGTAGCCAAGAGCTTGACACTAGAGCATATGGGAGTAGAGCATGGTTTAGCTTTGAGCATGTTCGTTTTGGCAAGCAAATCATGGACATATTTGGTTTGGGTGAGATATATACCATCCGAATTTCTAAAAGCCTCTAAACTAAGGAAATAATGAATTTAACACAAGGTTTTTAAGGCAAATTTGGAGTTTAGGAAATGAATAGTATTCTGAATGAGAGATGGATCATTCTCGGTATAAGTATATCATTACATAGATGAGAACATATACAACCTTAACACCATCTTCTTGATAAACAAAGATACATCCAAATGGAATTCACAAACCCCCATCAACTAAAGCACCTTCAAGTGATGAACCACGCTCGAGGGGCTTGTTTCAACCCATACAAAGCTTTATTGAGTCGACACACATGAAGATGGATTGGAAGAACTAATGAACCCCGAAGGTTGCTCCATAAACACTAACTCCTCCAAGTCCCCATTTAGGAACGCATTGTTCACATCAACCTGCTGAAGTTTCCAACCAAACGTGGCAGCCAAGGTAAAGATCACCCTAATAGTGGAAGGTTTAATAACAGGACTAAAAGTGTCTGAGAAATCAACCCCGGGTGTTTGATGAAACCCCTTGGCAATTAATCTAGCCTTATACTTCGAAATAGATCCATTAACATTGTACTTAATCCTAAAAACCCACTTGTGACCCACAATATTACAATTAGGAGGAGGAGGAACAAGGGTCCAAGTCTGATTTGTAATCAGGGCAGCATACTCTTCATCCATTGCCCGTTTCCATCTAGGATAAGCTAGAACAGTTTGACTGAGCAAGATTCACAAACAGAGAAGAGCAGGAGACTCACAAAGTGCAGAAAAAACTCTAGGCTTTAGGAAACCTGATTTGAAACGAGTGACCATAGATGAGTAGGGAGCACACAGGGCTGAGAAGAAGGAACTGGCTTTAGGAGAAGGATGAACAGCGGCAGGACTGTGAACAGCTGCAGAATTATTGGGAATAGCTATAGAATAATTGGGAACAGTTGCAGGATTATAGCAGTAGGCAAAATAGAAGAAATAGGAACCGATTTGGCTACGGGAGAGAGAAGGAAATTGAGACAAATATAAAGGAGAACAAGACATATTGACAGGGGGCAGGAATCACAGGAGATGTGGGAAAGAGTTGAAGATATGGAAAATCAACTCATAAATAAAACGTTTCTAGAAATATAAATCGTACCACTAGAACTCAAACATTTGTATTCTTTATGTTGTGGACTATACACTATAAAAATGCATTTTGATGTGTGATATTTAAATGTAGTTTTAGAGTAAGGACGAAGATATGGAAAGCATGCATACCTAAAAACCTTAAAATAAGAATAATTGGATGATTTAAGATAAAGACACTCAAAGGAGGATTTGCTATTCAAGATAGGGGTGGAAAGGTTGTTAATCAAGAGAGTGGCAGCCAAGAAGGCTTCACACTAGAATTTTAAGGGAAGGGAGGTATGAGCAAGTAAAGTAAGACCAGTCTCAACAATATGACGGTGCTTACGCTCAGCCATACCGTTTTGTTGGTGAGTATAGGGGCAAGAAAACCTATGCACTATACCCAAAAATATGATATTCTTTCCCATATCAGACTGAAAAGCTTTAATTTTGGCATTAAATTGTAACTCAACCTGTTTTTGAAAACTAATGAAAGTAGATAAAGCCTCGGATTTGAGAGTAAGGGGAAAAGTCCAAGAAAACCTAATATAGCTATCAACAAACACAATATAATATTTGTGACCATTGGTTGAGGCTATGGACCCCAAATATCTAAAAAAAAATAGTTCTAAGGGGGCTGTGGTCTTACTAACAGAAGAAGAAAAAGGTAATTGGTGGAGCTTTCTATATTTACAAGATTCACACAACTCAACATCATTCATAGTGCAAGAAATATGCATTTATTTAATTTTGTTTCAATACTTGAGCATTAGGGTGACCAAGCTTAGAGTGCCACAACTTGGCAGTTTTATTATAAAGCAATGAGACAACATTTACATCAAAGCTTTTACATAGTAAAACAGTAGATTTACTATAGGAATTACTAGCATTGGAAGCATGCAAAGCAAGAGATTGACAAGTATTTTTAGAGACAACACTAGAAGAATTACAAACAAGAGAGGAGTGGGAAGATTGAGATACAGGACCTGAAGCAAAATCAGCCTGCCGGAAGGAACAACCACTCAGACAAAGCTAGTACAAGCCATCTCTAAGCACACCTTGGAGCAATATTTTCTTAGTAACCTTGTCTTTAATCAGACAACAATCATCAACAAACTCAGTAAAAGCATTATTGTCAGCATTAAACCGTGATATACTAAACAAATTCTTAGGAATTTGAGAAAAATGCAGAACTTGTGTCAATTGTAGCTTAACTCTAGGTGATGTGTAAGAGTAAACATTCATATTACCAACATGCTGAATATCTAACTAAGCACCACTACCACAACTAATTTCTCACCACCAAAATAAGTTTTGAAGTTTAGGAAATTACTTAAATCCGAAATAACATGACTAGAGGCACCTGAGTCAACATATCAAGAGGGGTCTGCAATAGTTTCCGGGGAAGCAATGTAAGCAGAGGTTTGATTGTAATGAGCCTGAAAATACTTGGCCATTCTGCATATTATAGTGACCACCGTCTTGGGCATCACCAAAGAAATTGCCCTGCTGAGTCTAAACCTGCATAGCCTCATGAATAGTTGAACTAGAATTATAACCAGCATTGTTGTTGTTACTCGGAGGAGGAGTGCGATCATATCAGCTATAACAATGTACCGTTGTGTGACCAACACGAGAACAGATTTGAAAAATAGGTTTATTGTTCCTATTCCAGTGACCTCCACGATCTCTCCTTCCTCTGTTGCCTGAATTGCGACCACCACCATTGTTACCACCTCTATTATTATTTCGATTACCAGAATTGTTGTTATTACCCGAGTTATTGGATACAAAATTTGCAGAAGAGAAAACATCAACATGAACAGCAGAATTGAGATGGTCAATTCTCTGTTCGTGAATCAACAGCATATACTGAGCCTCAAGAAGTGTGATTGAGTGTTGTTGAGACACAAGCACAACCACAGGGTCGTATTCATGACCAAGGCCATTGAGCACATTGAGAAGCAAATCACGATCAGAGACAGCTTGACCTACAGCTCTCAAACCATTACCAATACTCTTGACTTTAAGAAAATAGTCATTAATTGAACTGGAACCTTTCTTCAAGCTCTGGAGTTGCTGTTTGAGCTGAAGAATCTTCGCCATAGATTGCTGAGAAAGAGAGATTCCAGAGCTCTCCATGCTTCAAGAGCAGACAAGCATTCAACGAACTGATCAATTAGGCTCTCACTGATTGTAGTCAGGAGCCATCCAAGCAAAAATTGATCAAAACGCTTCCACTCCAAGAAATCAGGATTGATGATAAGTTCTTTGTCAACACCGTTTGCTGCAGTTGATTCGATGAACTTGTTAGAGCACAGGACGAGCTCAGTGATGAAATCGTCAAGCTCAATCGTGCGAATCGCAGAAAGAACCAAGGCTTTCCAATATATGTAGTTGTCGGAATTGAGCTTAATCGGAAGATTAAAGTTCATTGACTTGGCGATTAACGGAGGTTGCAACGAATTCAGCAACGGGATCGAAGACGCCATATTTTCAGTTTGAAGGACCGAGGAATTAGAATCAGTAGTCATGGACGTTAGTCAGAGAGTCTCTGATACCATGTAAAACCTAAATTAGGTTTAGCAATAAAGAAATCAACACAAAGATGATTTGGACAAACACAGAAATGAAGAAAAATGAAAAACGAAACTGAGAGAAAATTCTGAAAATTGTGTAATAGTGAATGTATTTCTTCATTGCTTAATATTCTGATAACAACAATATTTATACAATTAAACCAACCGTAGATCTCAACAATAACAAGATATCACAGCCCTCCAATCTAACATCTCAGCAATCTCAGTTAGTCCTAAAACAAGTATTTAATTGGCCAATTAATAACAGCAACAATATTAACAATAAACAATTATAACCAAAAGCACAAATACAGCTACAATTAAAAACACAAACAGACCACTAAATCATTTCATCTTTACAACTATAAAAAAATTGATTTATGGATAGTTGAATGTAGTTGTAATTTTTTTTTTGGGAATTTAGCAAAATTGCCCAAGCTCCACTAACAGTTGCAACACTACCCAAGCTCCACTAATTTTTGCAACATCTACCCAAAGCCATTTTTTGGACAAAATTGCCCTTACTTTTACATTTGACCACTGCACTTTCTTCTTCTTCTTCGCATTGTCTTCTTCTTCTTCATCATCTACGCAAATTCTTCACCTCACCCGGTTCTCTCTTCGTCTCTTCTTCTCTTCTGTTCTTCACATTTTCTTATTTTTCCTCTCTTATCTTCTCCATAAATCTCTTACCCAACCTAAGCCAAGAAATTCTGAAGTTATCTCTTGCAAATAAACCATCGATCCATCTCACACAGTCTTCTTCTCCATCAAAAATTCCAAGGTTAGTGTTAAACTTTTTTTTTTTAGTCAATGCAGACCTTTATGGGTTTTGAATCAGTTGTAGACATTTCACATTTGTTAATCCTCCATCAAAAAAATGAAGAACGAATTTTTATAAAAAAAATTTTCATCATGCCGACCGATGGTTTTGGCCCGATGCGTTGTTTTTTCATTGTTTTTGGCCCGATGGTTTTATCATGTCGGCCCGATGGCTGGCCTTGGCCCGATGGTTTGATCATGTCGACCCGATGGTTTTATCATGTCGGCCCGATGGTTTTTCTTCATGTTTTTTCATTGTTTTTGGCCCGATGGTTTTATCATGGCCCGATGGCTGGCCTTGGCCCGATGGTTTGATCATGTCGGCCCGATGGTTTTTCTTCATGTTTTTTCATTGTTTTTGGCCCGATGGTTTGATCATGTCGGCCCGATGGTTTTATCATGTCGGCCCGATGGTTTTTCTTCATGTTTTTTTCATTGTTTTTGGCCCGATGGTTTTATCATGTCGGCCCGATGGCTGGCCTTGGCCCGATGGTTTCATCATGTCGGCCCGATGGTTTTTCTTCATGTTTTTTCATTGTTTTGGCCCGATGGTTTTATCATGTCGGCCCGATGGTTTTATCATGTCGGCCCGATGGTTTTTCTTCATGTTTTTTCATTGTTTTTTGGCCCGATGGTTTTATCATGTCGGCCCGATGGTTTTATCATGTCCACCCGATGGTTTTTCTTCATGTTTTTTTCATTGTTTTTGGCCCGATGGTTTTATCATGTCTGCCCGATGGCTGGCCTTGGCCCGATGGTTTATCATGTCGGCCCGATGGTTTCATCATGTCGGCTCCGATGGTTTCATCATGTCGGCCCGATGGTTTTTCTTCATGTTTTTTCATTGTTTTTGGCCCGATGGTTTGATACTTTAATTGAATCAATGTTTTATTTACATTTTTTATTTGAATGCAGGAAGAAGCATGGATGATGTGCAGTTGATAATCAACTGGGATGGACATTGGGTATGTGAACAAGGGGTTTATTGGTATGATGGCAAGAGATCAAAATGGGTGTTATTTCCAAGAGAAGCAACTTATGCTCAACTATTAGATAAAGTGTATGCCGTCACTGGGATTGACAGAAAGTGCTTTCGAGTCATTATAAAGACGGTTGCTCTTACCATCCGCCCAAGCATGCCTGTTGAGATAAGTGATGATGATGATGTTGTAATATTATTACGTCAAAAGAATGTTGACCCTTTAGTTTGTATAACGTGTCTGAGATTGGCCATAGTGACCGACAATTGCAGCAGCAATGTTTTCCAGAGTCATCTAATCAACAACACCATCCCATCAATCTTCAATTTCCTTCATCGAAGGGAAGTAACTACATTCGGGAAGGCTACACACCAAATTTAAATGATGCTACGGTTGAAGAAGAATTTCAAGTTGTTGATGATTTCAGTAACGAAGCCAGAGATAATGAGAAGTCCGAAGATGTTCAGGGTGCTGGAAACAGTAATGAAGGGTTGGTTCGAGCCACGTCTGTAATGTGTTCAATTAATGATGTTGAAGTAGCTTCGAGAGCTATGCCGATTCTGATTGCAAATGGGGAAGTCTTTGACAGTAAGAAAGAGTTGCACTCCCAACTAAGAAGGTACGCTGCTGCAAATCGTTTCAATTTGAAAGTGTGGAAGTCCGATACTTCACGTTTTGAGGTACGTTGTGCTGTTGGAGAATGCAAATGGCGGCTACATGCATTCAAGGTTACAAACACTGATTTTTTTCGGATTACCAGATTTGATGACAAACACAGTTGCTCAATGGAGAAAAGGTTTTCATGGAATAGAAAGGCTAGTGCACAGTTTATTGGCCAACATATCAAGGAGAAATTTCGTGATGGTCGTATCTACAGACCAAAGCAAATCATAAGAGATATCCAAAATGAATTGGGCATTACAGTAAATTACCACAAAGGATATCGGGCTAAACATATTGCTATGGAGGAGGTACACGGATCATTTGAAGTTTCTTTCAGTATGTTACCTTATTATTGTCACATGTTAGAGGAAACAAACCCAGGGACGATCACGAACATTAAGACTGATGATGAAAATAGGTTCATGTATCTGTTCTTCTCCATTAAAGCGTGCATAGATGGTTTCAATGCTGCCATTAGACCGGTTATTGCAATTGATGCCACGTTTCTGAAGGGTTCATATGGGGGCATTTTGTTTGTCGCTGTATGTCAGGACGGGAACGACCAAATATTTCCTTTGGCATTTGGTGTTGCGGATTCCGAGAATGATGCTTCATGGAGTTGGTTTCTATCTCGTCTGCATGATACCATTGGAGATGTTGAAGATCTTGTTTTTGTATCTGATAGGAAAACAGTATTGTCAAAGCTATTGCAACGGTTTTTCCAAATGCATACCACAGTGCTTGTTTCATGCATTTAGAACGAAATATGATTTCCATTTATAAGAACAAAGATCTTTCCATACCATTTCGGAAGGCAGCCAAGGCCTACAGACTTAATGATCACTCATTTTACATGCTACAGTTGTCCAGCATTAGTGTTGGAGCTCACCAGTATGTCGTTGATGCTGGAGAAGAGAGGTGGTCCCGAGCATTTTGTCCGAGGAAAAGGTACAACATTATGACTACTAATATTGCTGAGTCGATGAATAATGCAGTGAAAGATTTTCGAGAGTTACCCATTGTTGCTATGATTGACCGTATTCGAGATATGATGCAACGTTGGTTTCATGATCGGCGTACAGTGGCTGCTTCTTACGATACGCAGTTGACAGAAAGGGTTGAGGCACTTATTGGGGTTAGTGATGAATCTGCGCAACATATGAAGGTGTCCCCAATTGCAGTGTACCAGTTTGAGGTGCACGATGGAAAACAGAATGGCATTGCTGATTTAGAAAACCGTACATGCAGTTGTAGGGAATTCGATCTTGATCAGATTCCATGTGCACATGCTTTAGCTGCCATAAAATATAGAGGATTGCATTACACAACATTCACCTCACCCTACTACTCGACTGCTTATCTGCTTTCAGCCTACAGTGGTGAGGTTCATCCAGTAGGCCATCAAGGTGACTGGTTGGTCCCAGCGGACGTTGCAAATACAATTGTTCTTCCACCAGTTGCCCGACGGCCACCAGGTCGACCAAAGAAACAACGTATACCTTCGATTGGAGAAGAGGTTGTACGCAGAAGGTGTAGAAATTGTTGGCGCCACGGCCACAACAGCCAAACATGCAAGAATCCTAAAGTAGCGGAACCATCCGGGTGATGAGGATATGCAAAATACGATGTTGATTTATTTATGATATTATGTATTGTTGTATTTAATTGCATTTTCAGTCGGAGACTTGCAGGAAATGAACAATGTTTTGTTGTATGTATGCATTTGAAAAGTTTTATTATTGTTCAATTTTAGTTAGCTGTGTTGTTGTATGCAATGTCCAGCATTATTTTGGTTTTTTGAAGAGTTTGTCATCAAATAACTTATGAAATTTTTGCCAGAGTTTCCTCTGTTTTTTTAACAACCCAAAACCTGATTTACAAAATCAATGCATTAACCTGAACGTCTATACACTTCATAGCACGATGTTCAATCATTTGCGCATCCTTCCGCTCGATGCGACTTTTCCAATCATTTTTTCAAAGCGTACAAATTAACGTTTAAAAATTTAAAGAAAAATTGTACAATAATTTCCAATAACCAATGATATACCTACAACCAATAATTTCCAATAACCAATGATATACCTACAACCAATAATTTCCCAATAACCAATAATATTTCAATAACCAAAATTGACAATCATTCCCAAAAACCAATAATATTCACATAAATGAAAATGTAACAAATTGCAAAGTTCATTCTGAATCTGAATCTTCTAGCCTTGCAGAGTTTGCAAATATCTCGATGGACATTTTCTTCCTGAGGGCATCCATTTGCTTCCAGGTGAAATCAAACTTCTGTCTGTGTGCAATAATGTATTCAGCAAAGACAAGGGTAAATACACCACAGTGACCACTGCAATAATTTCAATATAATACCACTGTCAATTATTGAATTAATTACAATAACAATTACATAATAAAAATATTGAGTTCAATTTCACTTACGCGCCCCGTTGTTGTGGAACATTATCGGGACCTAGTCTTTTGCATGTAAATGGAGTAAGCTGTGGTTGTCTCCCCTTGTGTTCAAAATAGCCTCCTTGATACATAAGGGACGGCAGAAGAAGTGCTAGCGGGGCGACATATTGCTCCCGAAAAGACGGTTCAGTGTCCTTACACATAGAATCATAGATCCGTACTTTTCTTTCAACAAGATTGACAGCCACCAACACCCAATGATAACCATCCACATTCACAGGCATCAACAACTACATTGAACACATAATTAGCATTTAACTTATAAAGATATTGTACTGTAACATAGATGCATTATTACACTTACATTATCGATCTCCCACCATGGACGAGACCCTTCGGGTCGTTCACCGCGAACATAGCCAAGGTAGAAATCCTCCCAAGGAAAGGTAAGGGGATCGTATGCCTCCTCTGGTATGGTTCCATCCTCGTTCTTCGGAAGTTTTTTCCACATGTGTTGAACGGTTGACTGCAAAAATTTCAAAAATCAGTATGTTCTTTATAAGTAAGTCATGGAAAGTTTATTAAAAAATTTATATTTCAATTACAACTTACAAAGAATTGTGGGTCAATCAAGTTGTAATTTTGGGAAAAAATGGTCGGATGCGAAAGCTGGCACCTCCGTAATACTGCAAAATAAGCCTCAATGTGCTGTTTTGTAGTTAGTTCATGGAAAAAAAATTGCCATTCAGAACTCATCATAAGGAACAGTGCAAGTTAATGACATTAGCATGAACGTAACAAAAAAATTTCTATTATTTACTAACCAAGCCGTCCAACCAGTCGGTCGCACTCTCAAACGTCTTGAAAAATTCGGGGGTCGCATTCAGTGGTGCCCCAACGTAGCACCTGCATATACGGTATAATATTCAGAGGAATATAGATTAAAACATCACACCAAAAAAATAAGTCTGAAAATAGTTTATGCACTTAAATTATGTATGCTTACCTAGCTTTGCTATTTTTTTTGAAAACCTCGTACTCCGACTTTACTTCCTTATGAACCGGTTTTAACGGCTCGAACTTAATTGGATGGGAGGACCGTGTCTTTTGCTTCTTTGGCCTAGTCGGGTCAATGTACGGGCTACATACGAATGCAGAACGCTTTTTTTTCCTCTGACCATATCTTACACCAAATGCTTTTTTTTCAAGAGCTTCGACACTCTGACTACCTGTGGCACTCCCTGTGGCACTCGCTGTGGCACTCGCGATATGCGCCAAGGGAGAGGGAGGACGGTGAATAGTTAGCTCCATGCATTGATCAGGTTCAAGACCCTCCTCGTTTGCTTCATCATTTTTTACATTTTTGTCCTCCTCCTTTGCTTCATCATTTTTTACATTTTTGTCCTCCTCCTTTGCTTCATCATTTTGTACATTTTTTTCCTCGTCCACATTGTAGGTTGTATCGAAGATGTCGTCACTCTGATGCAGTTAATAAAACAGTATACGGTCAATACAATGTCGAAAAGGAAATTACAAATGTCAACGTGATTAAATAAAAGTAAATTACCTGTGGCACCTCAGTTCCAGCTGGAAATTTTTCATCACTGCCTCCTGTCTTGCAGACAACTTCAATCAATTTCTCAACTCCTTTCCGCATCTCATCAAGTTGTGTTTGTAGGGTTGCAAACCCTTTGTCAACTTTATCATTCAGTGCGGTCATAGAAGTCTTCAGACAGGCTACTTCTGTGTGGAGGCCATCGAATTTTCTATTCACATATTCTGAGTCCTAGCATAATGTCGAAGAAAAAGTTAAATTAACATTTACATAAAATTTAATGAACAATACAATTAAGGGACAATATTGGCAACATACCGATGGCCTCCGTCCAATAGGCCCCTCTTCTTGTATTTCAGCTTGCTTATATTTCGGTTGTGGTTGCTCTTCTTCAGCAACATCATCACTATGACTGTCATGACGGTACTCGTCATCTTCCTGATCACCCATCTCTATATATGGGGTTGACGGATCATTTGTAGTGGCACCCGTATCGAACCCCATAAAATAGGACAACTTAAGTTCTTCCTCCGTTGGTTTCAAAATTTGAAACGTTGAAATCTAACCAAAAAAACAAATAAACAGCCCACGTAGTGTTATAATAACAATTTATATACCTAACATAAGTCTTTCAATGTAGTTCATACCTTTCGCCTACTGAAAATCTTATTTCTCAAAACCTCATATCCAGGACTCGTTTTCACTTTCCAGTTCAGAATACGAGGGGCTGAACGAGACACCCTGGTAGCATACTTCTTGATTGAGTAAAGCGGAATCGCTTCAATTGCCCACACCTACCAAATAAAACAAAACCATGTTTCAATAAGAGTTTTAAAGAGGTTAAGGGTAACAAAAGTTAAACAATTAAAATTACCTGAAAAGCATAGACAAATCCATACAGGTTGATCTTCTCCGCTGTATGGCTCGGATCCTTTTCAGCCTTCTCCCTAAACTTCTGATCTCGACCTTTGCAACAGGTGGAGAAAGAGTTGAATGTCCTTGAATAGATAAATGAACCCCATGGGAACCGATTGAATTCTTCTAAGTTATCAACCAACTTCATTGCCCAATATTCGACCTTAGTCCTCAGGTCCTTTCCAAGCAATGTCATCTCCAAGATCAGCAACAAAGCTACTTTAATCATGTCATCATCAGCATCATGTTCTTCCTCCATACGTTCGAACAAAGTTTGCAATTTTGTTCCAGTCACCTTTTTCACTCCCTTAAAGTATTTCTGCCAAATTCTACACATATGATCTTCCCCTACAGTAGGGACGACTGTATCCCCAAAACGTAGACCACTGACGAGGCAAAACTCGTTTGCACTGAACCGTATTCTGTTCCCGCCAATCAAAAACCACATTTCGTTTTCAGCATTGTCCACATGGCACTCCCGCAACAAGATATGATGAAGCAATTGACCCGTGAAGGCCATTTCATTAACATCTAAGAAATGGCCAAAGCACGTTGCTCTTATTTGTTGTTGTTGACGTTCGGTGAGTTTACTCTTCAGCAGCTCGATGCAACCCCATTTAGAATATGTTGTCATCTTGGCATGGAAAAAATTTCTTTCCTTAATTTTCATCGTCCCAACCAACTTCTCACTTGCCATTGAATATTAGCCTGCATAAACAAAAAAAATTCGAATTCATCAACATACTAAACAATACAAATATATTTCATCAAATCATGTCGGCCCGATGATTTAATTTCATCGGGTCGCAGTGGCCCGATGCTTTGATTTCATCTGCTTTTGTTTCATGGTGATGCTTGCAGGCTGCCCGATGGTTTAGTCTGATCGGCCTGATGAAAGAAAACCGTCGGCCAGCCGTCCAACCGATGATTAAATGTCATCGGGCCTCAGCTGGCCGATGGTTTACTTTCGTCGGGCCACAGTGGCCCGATGAAACAAAACCGTCGGGTCGCGGTGGCCCGATGACATTTAATCATCGGGCCACGGCTGGACGATGGTTTTGTCTGATCGGCCTGATGAAACAAAACCGTCGTCAAGCCGTGGCCGGATGATTAAATGTCATCGGGCCATCGCGACCCGATGGTTTTGTTTCATCGGGCCACTGTGTCCTAGGAAAGTAAACCATCGGCCAGCTGAGACCCGATGAGTCATCGGGTCTCAGCTGGCCGATGGTTTACTTTCCTAGGACACAGTGGCCCGATGAATGTAAACCATCGGCCAGCGAAGACCCGATGAGTTTTTCATCGGGTCTCAGCTGACCGATGGTTTACTTTCGTCAGTACCTCTGGCCCGATGAATGTAAACCATCGGCCAGCGAAGACCCGATGAGTTTTTCATCGGGTCTCAGCTGGCCGATGGTTTACTTTCCTAGGACACAGTGGCCCGATGAATGTAAACCATCGGCCAGCGAAGACCCGATGAGTTTTTCATCGGGTCTCAGCTGGCCGATGGTTTACTTTCGTCAGTACCTCAGTGGCCCGATGAATGTAAACCATCGGCCAGCGAAGACCCGATGAGTTTTTCATCGGGTCTCAGCTGGCCGATGGTTTACTTTCATCGGACCACTTAGACAGTGACCCGATGAAACAAAATCATCGGCCAGACGTGGCCCGATGCCCAAAACACAAATTTGTAAACAAATAATCAGAAGAAGAAATTTTTCCTTACTTTGAACAAGAACAGAAGAAGACGATTTCCTTGCTGTGCAGACCGCTTTATAACGCGACTCGCTGAACCTGCAAACACAAACGAAACGAAGAAGACAGACGAAGAAGACAAACGAAGAAGACAAACAGCAGCAGAGAACACAAATGCAGAATACGAACAGGCTACGAACAGCAGTTGAGATGAACAGCAGTTGAGATGAACAGCAGTAAAAACAAGCAAGTCAAAAACTGTAAAGTGAAAACGTGGAGTCTCGGTCAAATGTGAAACTAAGGGCAAATATGTCCAAACAAAGTCTTTGGGTACCGGTTGCAAAAATTAGTGGACTGTGGGTAGTTTTGCAATTATTGATTACTGTTTGGGCAATTTTACTAAATTCCCTTTTTTTTTCCGTACCATCTGCTATATTAAAATTAATAATTGGATTGTACCATTTAAAAAAGGGATTACATCGGTGGTTGGATTGTAAATATCTTTTAAGTGCTGATTGGATTTGTTCTTTGGAGCATGTGTTTCGGGAAGGAAACAGACTTGTTGATGGAGTTGCTAAGTTGGGTCATTAGTTGAGGCTTTAAAGCTTTGTGTTATTTGAAGATCCTCCTTCTTTTGTCCATTTCCTTTTCTAGAATGATTGCTTGAGTCTAGCTTCGACTAGAGTTTTCTACTGAGCCTTTGGTTATTGGGCGTTTAACCCTCCTCTATACAAAAAAAAAGAAAAAGATTGCATTTAAATCTTTTTTGTTTTAAATATGTCTTTAAGGATGTTGTTTTTTGGCATCATTAACAATATTTAGTCAAAGATTTATTCATTCAATCATTTATTACTAACTAATCACAATTATTTAAAAATAAATAAACAATGTGAGAGACCTCTCCCTTGTAGTGAGAGTTATTTTTCGGGCCGCGCTTGTAATATTTAATCTTGCTATATACTGACAGACCTCTGGTCTAATTAGAATTCCTATTATTTTCTTTTTTATAAAAAATAAAAACAACCGAAATTTCTTTAATTTACATATTATTATCATTGATACCATTTGAGATTTTTTTTGTATATATATATATATATATATATATATATATATATATATATATGCAGACACACACTTGGGCTCAGCTTACACATATTTGGAATTTCGTTAACGATATCCTACTATTATATCCTAATTATGAAATTGTTAAATGTTAGATGCAAGGAATCAAATTATCATAATTTAAAAGTATAGTACCTTCCATTAAATTTTATAAAACTGAAAAATAAAAAATCATAAGAAAACAATAGCAAATGGGACATCATCACAGTCTCAGTTGGTGGAAGATTGACTCAAATTCTGCAAGTTTCATCACACTATACATAGTTGAATGATTGCAGAAGTAATTAAGGTAATGACTATATACAGAGAATTGCAGATGGTTGAAAATTTTCGGTTGCTGAGAAATGAGAAATATTAGAGGCCTTTTGTATGGTTGAGGCATTTACACAAACATCAGGAGTGCATAAGATAAATAACCTATCAACTCTTGCCCTCCAAGGGAGAAAGGTGAAGTTATTATAAGGTTCTGCATAGTTACATGAATAAATATTTAAAATAGTTATAAAAAAATGAATTTCGCCCATAACCAGTCTTATAAGTAAGGGTGGGTACAAAAATCATATCCGAACCGATTCAAACTGTATTCGAATCGTAATTTATAATTTGAGTAGGTTTTGAGTTTGAATTCGGTTCGGTTTTAAATTTTAAAAAACCGTATTAAATTCAGTTTGGTTCGGTTTTGGCAACCCAAAACCGATTTGAATTGTTTGAACTGTCATATAAAACGAAAAAAAAAAAAAACCTAACATAATTTCTCACTAACTCACAAGTCACTACTCACCAAATCTTACCAGTGCAAAACCACTTTGAAAAAGGAATGGTTGTTAAGGAGGATGTACGGGTAGGTGGTAGGAAGGGTAACAAAAAATCATATTGATTTAGAATTCTAGCTCCTTTTGGATTATATTTATTAAGGTAATTTGGACTGTTATTTGAATTTAGAATGTAATTTTAGACTGTTATTAATTTTGTTAATGGACTGATAGCAGGTAATGGAAAAATGTATGGATAATTATATAGAACTGATCAGCAGTTATTTTGGCGTATTATGTCGGACTGATCATCAGCTAATGGAAAAATATATGGATAATTATAAAATAAATAAGTACATAAAAACTATAGTTCAAATCAGCTTGAATTCTAAAATCAATAGCCAAAGGATAAAACTAAAAACTATAGTCAAATTAGTATTTAAAACCTACTAAAATTTAAATACATAAAAAAAAAACCCATTAGGTCCAATAGGCTCAAAACCGTATTAAATCGAACCAAATCGAACTGTATTAATTCAGTTCGGTTTACACCTTCAATTCGGTTCGAGTCAGTTTCAATTTTTGAAAACCGTATAAATTTCAATTTAGTTCGATTTTACCCAAAATCGTATCACATCGAACTGTGCCCACCCCTACTTAAAAGAGTAAATTATACCTCGACTTTTTGAGATTTGATTTTCTACAAGCGGAAATAACATTTTGATAAATTGGCAAAGACTTTATTTACCGTTAGTCAAATTTCATCCAATTTAACAGTTGACCAGGTTTGACAGTGAAAAAAATCAAAATGCCCCCAAAATAATATATAAAATTACTAAAACTTATAAAATAAAATAAAATATTTAAGATATCATCGTCCATCACAACTATTTTTATTTAATTAATTTTAGTAATATTATATAGGGGGAATTGCACTAACTCCCTGTAGATATATGTGTAATTGCACAAAAATTGAGAATATATGAAAATAACAGTAACTCTCCTTTGACCAGTTGACTAACGATGGTCAACCGTTGACCACAGTTAGTCACTAACGTCAGAGAGGTAAAACCGTCTTTTTATCTTCTTCATCTTCATTATCTCTTTCATCTCCTTCATCTTCATCATTAATTCATCTTTATCATCATCACCCACCAAATCCATTACTACATTTTTCATCACTTAAATTAAACAAAAAAAAATTAAAAACAATTCTTAATCACAACTAAATTATCACAACACATCATTCAACTCAATTTTTTTTTTATTTTTTAACAAAATAAAAAAAAATTCAAAAAAACTTAAATATCCATTGCCAAAAAAAAAAAAATTTAAAGATGATCTAGAACCATCTCTCTTCTTCTTGTTTTTTTTTTCTTTTCCAGTTTTTCTTCCCTTCTCTTCTTCTCTTTTTTTTTTTTTTCCAGTTTTTCTTCCCTTCTCTTCTTCTTCTTCTTCTTCTTCTTCTTTTTTTCCAGTTTTTCTCTTTAATCTTCATTATCTCTTTCATCTCCTTCATTTTCATCATTAATTCATCACCAAATCCAGTACTATATTTTTTATCACTTAAATTAAACAAAAAAAAAATTAAAAACAATTCTTAATCACAACTAAATTATTACACCCATCTTTCAACTCAAAAACTTTTTTTTTAACAAAATATAAAAACAATTCAAAAAACTTAAATATCCATTGCAAAAAAAAAAAAAAATTTAAAGATGATGGTTTCAGATTTCTGAAACTATCTCCCTTCTTCTTCTTCTTCTTCTTGTTTTTTTTTTTTTCCAGTTTTTCTTCTTCTTCTTCTTTTTCCAGTTTTTTTTCTTCTTCTTGTTTTCTAGTCTTTTTCCGGATTGAATTCAAGTGAGCACCTAAAATTCAACTCAAGTGAGCACGCAGAATCCATCTCTTATTTTTTTCTTGTTTTCAATCGAGGTCAAATAATTGTCCAGTTTTTTTTATTGAATTGTCTAGAAAGTTTTTTCTTTTTTTAAATGATTTTACTTTTTGTTTCTTTTTTTATTAAGTGAGGTTAATGACTCTAAGGGTAAAATAGACAATGCACCATTTCCATAAGATTTAAACGGTTCCAAACGATCAGTCAACTGGTCAAAGGAAACTTATTGTTATTTTCGTATATTCTCAGATTTTTGTACAATTACACCTATATCAACGAGGAGTTAGTGCAATTTTCCCTATTATATATATTATTTTGGGGCATTTTGGTATTCGTCACAGTCAAACTTGATCTACAGTTAAATTGAATGGAATTTGACTAACAGTAGGAGAAATATTTACTAATAAACCCAAAAATTATTTTCACTCCTAGAAGAGCAAACATCAAGGATTTGGATGTTATTTGCTCCCCTTATAATATATCAAGTAACTCCAATGTGCTCGGTAATAAGGTGTTCATTCAGTCCGATAATATTTCAGGCTGCTGATGGCAAAACCTATATATGTCGAAACTACTCTTGTAATTATATAAATTGGAATTAATTTCACTTACGCTTATAGGTTATATATTACACGCAGTGGGACTCGAACGTGAAGGGGATTGTAAAGAGGAAAAGCAACATTTTTTTTTCGTTGCTTAGATATTAGAAGAGGCACATCGCTCAGTCTTCCAACAAGTAAACTTGGTGCAAATTTTATTCAATCAGGTAAAAATCTTCATATCTTATATTCCTCTTTGCTTTTCTTTCTACTTTTAATCACAACCCTTTTGTGCTTTTAAATCATTTATTGCAAACAAGTTAAAATTAGTGGCCTGATTGCTCTCTTCTTTGGTTTTATTACAAACTTTTTATTTCAATCAACAAATGAATTTTGTGGGTTCGTTTTTGATATTGTTATGGGTTCCATTGTTCAATTGAGTGAATGCTATGCTCGCAGTGTGCTACTTTTGGAATCTGTAATTTATAGAATGGTTTTGGAAAGATCAAGTTTTTATGTATAAAATTTGCTCTTTTTTTCTAGACTGATTAAAAGAAACAATTCTGATGCAATAGTGATATACATTTCTATGTTGCTTCTTGTTGCACATGTTTTTGGTAGTTCAACTTGTACACTTCTACTAGTTTATATTACCGTGCTTGTTTTTGAACAGCTATTTTTACTGGTACTTGAAATCATTACATGGAATGTAATGAATTTATGCTCTTGTTTGTTGGGATGCATTTTATGTATTCGGATTATTGTTGTAATCAATTTGTGAAACTAAGGAACTTACAGAATATGAAATTTGACTAGTAAAATGTAGTTTTTTTTTTTTTATTGTTCAGGTTATTGGTAGCTAATTTGTTAATTTGGCTGGGGTGCCCGTGTGGATGTCATAGAGCTCCTGAAGAAACAGTTAATGTCTCGGGCACTTTTTACCACTCCTTTAATTTTGCCTCGTTGTTCTACTACAAGGTTTGTTTGACTTTTTGAAGAAACACTTTATTGAATAATCTGTTGGTTGACCCTGATTCAATGGTTTCAACCATTACAGGCGGATTGTTAGAATGTCTGCAACTGAAACCAGATATCCTGGCATATCATTTAAATCCATGGCAATAAAACCTCCTTCACACCCTACCTATGACTTGAAGGGTGTCATTAAACTTGCCCTTGCTGAAGATGCTGGGGATCGAGGTTCAGTTGAATCGTATTTGTGTCATTGAGTTGAACCTCAATTCCTCAATCATACTTCTATAGCCAGCATTTGATGTTAGTGGTAGAAACATATTGCTTAATGACATCTGTGGTACAATTGCAGGGGATGTAACTTGTCTGGCCACCATTCCATTGGACATGGAAGTGGAAGCCCATTTCTTGGCAAAGGAAGATGGTATTATCGCTGGTGTCACTCTGGCAGAGATGGTATTTCATGAGGTTGATCCTTCTCTCAAGGTATTCAGGCATCTGTTTCTTGTGTTTGGTTTATTTGTGTGGTTTTTATGCTTTACTCATAATTTATTATTTCATATCAGATGGAATGGTTTCAAAAGGATGGAGATTATGTTCATAAGGGATTGCAGTTTGGAAAAGTTTATGGTAAACTAAGAAAAAGAAATCTGTGCTGAAAGGTTCCTTGAAAAGTGACGAGCAACTAGTTCTTTTCTTTTTATGCAGGGCGGGCACACAGCATAGTAGTATCTGAAAGAGTGGTCTTAAATTTTATGCAGCGGATGAGTGGAATAGCAACTCTAACTAAGGTTTCCTTGTTCCCTTTAACTTATAAAAACAATCATGTGATATGTCATAACTTACTGTCTCTTCTTATTTAGAAAACATAAATACACATGCTTGCTCACATTTTTACATAGTGCAGGATTTATAATTAATGTTCAATCTTCCTGCAGGCAATGGCAGATGCTGCACGCCCTGCATGCATATTGGAGACAAGAAAAACTGCTCCAGGTTTACGTTTGGTGGATAAATGGGCGGTACAGATCAGCTCCTTGCTTTTTAACTATAGTTATAAGTTCTTTAGTTTAAATATAAGTTTTTTGGTTGACCTCGCGGAGTTATCTTTTTATAGGTACTAATTGGTGGAGGCCGGAATCATAGGATGGGTTTGTTTGATATGGTGATGATAAAAGATAACCATATATCAGCAGCTGGAGGTATCATAAATTCCATCAAGTCTGTTGATGAATATTTAGATAAAAAGAATCTTCAAATGGAGGTTGAGGTAATTATGTCATTTCCTAACTTCCACAGATTGTAAAGCCTTTGGAGTAGAATGATAAGCAAATTTTAAAACTAATCTATCTGACATGGTTCATGATCTAAGTTGCATTTGATTTCACTTTCAGTTTAAACGTGAATTGTTTCTAAGCAATCAGTTTAATAAAAACTTTCTGATTTAAGTTATCCTTTTTTCACTTATACAGTGTTGTTGAATGTTGAATGGTCTTTGTATGTGCATGTGCTTGCTTGTGAGAAATGCATATTGTTAGGTGGATGATGTTTTTAATTTCTGTGAATTGTATCAAGGTTGAGACCAGGACACTTGAGGAAGTACATGAGGTATTACGTTATGCATCTCAAACAAAGACTTCCTTGACCAGGATAATGTTGGATAATATGGTTGTCCCACTTCCAAATGGAGATGTTGATGTCTCAATGCTTAAAGAAGCTGTGCAGTTGATCAGTGGGAGATTTGATACTGAGGTGGGTTGCTCTTAGTTGTAGTTGTGCATTTATGTTCTTGTATACTACTTGGTTTTATAGTTGTTAACCATCTATGCACTTGACAAAAACTGATGATACTTTCTTGGGATAGTATTCATCCCCCAAGTAATTTCATCCTGCTAACTTATCAAACCATCTATTAGAGAGAGGCGTTTTTCTGTGCTTGGTTTTAATTGGTGAAAATTTTAAGCAAATCTAGAAGCATGTGGATAAAGTTTAAGCCTCATTTAGTATTGGATATCATGAAGCATGTGTAAAATGTTATTTATGATAACGGTTGCTGTTTGTCAAATGGCCACTTCATTATTGAAAAATCACCATACAAACCGAGCCTCAGCTGCTTGAGATTGGGTTTAAGCATGTAATAATGTTTCCGCTACCTTTTCTGAAGTTCATCTGCCCAATAGTTTTAATCACTTCCTTTTTGCATCTGCTTGCTTTCTTGTTCTTCTGCAGCATCAATATTGACAATTGCTAGTTATACTGATTTTACTTTTGCATTGTTTTTTAGCAGTAATTTTGATTTATGTGTTTCATGGTTGCAGGCATCAGGAAATGTTACTATGGACACGGTCCACAAAATAGGACAAACTGGGGTGACCTTCATTTCCAGGTACATTGGTGCAACTCCTTTTTTGGTTGTTTGGATTGATTGATGTTGTTTAAACCTCTCCGATATAGACTTGTCGACAGTGAAGTCCTAGGTTAGGACAAGTTCTTTGTGGTTAATATGTTTGACATAAGAAAAAATATCTAATAACTACTCATTGAGCAGGATGTTATACTTCTTCAGACAGGTACAGTGATGTCGCATAGCCAGACATCGATAATTATTTCATTATCAATGAAAATAAGTTACTTCGTTGAGTGAGGATGTATTGCTTATAGATTAAGATTTGTTACCTGTGTGTGCGCACTCGAGCAAGATTGACATATGCCTGCAGGCAGGTTTGGTGCTCCGTAGCAGCTCAAGAGAGCAATATGTCACAATTCATGTACAGTGGTTTTGAAATTACATTCTAAACCAATGGCTTATTCTATATAAGAACTTTCTTTTCAGCTTTCAATTCCTTTTCTCGCTATTTATAAGAGTAGGTGTTTTAGAGGTTCAGTACTGTGGATGGACAGTTTGAATCAGAGATGTATGTACTAGGTACTAGAGTTGAGAACAAAAATAACTAAATAATCTTTTCATTATTTAGCTTTTCTATTTCCATTTTCCCTCATTTATTTGCGAATTTTCCCTTTCGTTGTTATGGGTTCGACAAATATATGCGGACCTTTTTCACTTAAGGTTGAACACAGCTCTTCAAAGACGATCGTTTTTTTTTTTTTTTTTTTTTTTTTGAGGGTCTTCAAAGATGATCTAATCTAGTAGATATTGGTATTGACAGATTTTTATAGCTTCTACTTCTTATTATATCAGTTTTGTTTTGTATATGATTGAGATTTGAGACAGTAAAATATGCTGCTAGCTTAGAACAACAAAACAGTGCTTATGATTATTAGCATAACTTACAGTTTATGGTGTGTTTTTTTTACATTTGCAGCGGTGCACTGACACATTCTGTTAAAGCTCTTGACATCTCCCTCAAAATCGATATGGAGTTAGCACTTCAAGTAGGAAGGCGCACGAAACGAGCATGATTCTTCCTTATCCTCTGTTTATATAAATAATCAGCCTAGGCCAATCCTCAGTTTTGTCCAAAATAAGGGAAGAAAAGAGAACACAGTATATATGCTTTTTTTCTGGGTAACACACAGCTTGAAAAATTGAAAATTTTGTACAATTATGGATCTTTTTTGCATTGTTTATTATATTATGTTATCCAATAATACCAAATCACAAACTATATGTGAAAGGCATGTTGAACACTTGGAGTCTCAGCAAAGTTTCTGTAAAATGCTAGTGTGACAGCAAAATTTATTGTATATTTGCATATCTGTGTTGGGTTTGAGTTTCTCATAGGAATCCATGAAAAAGCTAGGAAGCACGGACACTTCAAAACCCTCGCGTGTCAGAGTGTCAGAGTGTCGGACACTCCGACACGCGAGGACACGCGTGTCCAAAATAGGACACGTGTGTCGTTGACTTTAGCAGACCGTTGACCAAGGGACACGGCAAGGACACGGCAGGGACACGTGTCGGACACGTTTGGGGCCGTTTTGTAATTATTTTTTTAAAAAGGGGTCAATTTATAAATTTAAAAAATATAGGGTTAAAAATAAATTTTGAAAGTTCAATTAGGTTTTTCTTCATCTTCTTTCATTTGCTGGTCTAAGTTCTAACACTTCAAAGCCGTGAGAAAAATACAAGAGAACTAGAGAAGAAAGGAAAGAAAAGAAAAGAAAGAAGAAGAAAGATGATGCATTATTTAATTCCACTACCGATGGTAGTATTATTGTTGATGAATGAAGTTATTTTATTGGAATTTAAGAATATGTTTTATGACTATTTTTGTTTTATGAATTATATTTTATGAATTGAGTAGTTTTTGATTATGTTTTATAAATTATGTTTTATGAATTGATTTGTTTAATTATGAATGAATTAAGTTATTTATATTTTAAATATAAATATAAAATATATATTATTTTAATTGCCGTGTCCGTGTCCTAGTTTTTTGAGATTTGTCGTGTCCCTGTGTCATCCCGTGTCGTGTCACCGTGTCCGTATCCGTGTCCGTGCTTCTTAGTGAAAAAGTCATAATTAGTGTGGATGGTTGTATACAAAGTTTTTCACTATTGTGTTTGAAATGGTCATTGTTTTGTAGCAGGAGATGTATCAAAACAGCTGGACCAGACTGGGCCATAATAGCAGTAGGTCCAATTGGTTTTCGGGCCTGGTGGGCTTGGGCTTAAATTTTTTCCAGTTGGGTCCGGTCTTATCCGGACGTCCTGCTTAAAACTCGACATCTCTAAAGGTTAGGTTTAGGCCGTCCAATCCATTGGACACCTCGTTTAAGCGTACAACTCCTTATTTAGGATCAAACAGGAATAAATTTTTTGACATGATATGAAAAATTCGACACGATCAGTAACAATGGGTTGAAATTTCTTTTGAACATGTTTAATCTACATCCAATTAAACTCCTTTTACTTGATTTAAGCTAAAATTACCACAAATAATAGATTTTAGTTAAAAATTCTGACCTTTTGAACAAAAACTATAATGTTAAAGAAAAAGTGCTTCTAATGTTAATATGTCTGTAGAATTTGCTTGCTTCCAAAGTTGATTTCTGATGAGTACTAAAAAAAAAAAAAAAAAAAAGCACCACCTTTATTTTATTTTGAAAAAGCACTTTTAAACCCAAACGCAACTTCAAGAATGCTTCTTCTACTTTTAGTGCGCATGTTATCACCATTAGAAATTTAGATTAGATATCTTATAAAGTGCTTCAAGCTATCTATCTATATATATATATATATCTATGCTTTACTGGTCAAACACAAAATTAAAAAGGTGATACTTATTTTCCCAGAAAATGACTTCTCCTTCTTTATTTTTCAAACTTTTCTTTTCTTTTCTTTTCTGGGTTTTTTTATTTCATTTCAACTTCCACAGGGCCAGAATTGGAAAATTTACGTATTCAAGTCACTTTCTACGGTTAAAAAGATTATGTTAGGTATGCATAAAGAACAAACTTTGAAAAATGACGGTTTAATAAACGTATGGAGTAATATCATATCGATTCAATGTATTTTAATTTAACTATTGAAAATTGTGTGCGTGTACAAAGGGACATGAAAAAGTACCCATTTATAATTTAGATGATTTTTTTTGCACATTAACAATAGTTCAAAAAGATTTTGTTATTGTCAAGTGGGTGTACCATTCACATTAGGCAAATTTCTTCATTGCAAAGAATAGTCCATATTAGACCAATATATGGGGCAACACCTAAAGGAATAATTGTCGGCTCACAATTGATGAGTTTTACCATAATTATTTTTAATTTAATATGAATCAATTTGTGACATAAAAATCTCAAATTAAGAGAAGCTTTATGTCGTGGTTGCGGATATAGTTTGATAGTAATCACGTCTCTTAATGAAGTTGAGGTATAATGATTCAATTGTTAAACTCGTTTTATAAATATAAAAAAATTTATCAATTGAATTAGCTAATATCTACTATTAAACCGATCAGACCTGACTATGCACGTAAAGATAAAAATTTTCTTATATACAATTTTTTTTTAAAAAAAACAGAGAATATTTTATTTAATATAGTACATCAAGATATTACAATCAAGTGGTTTGTTGAATGGATAAGCATAGTATAAAAAATGAGGCGATTTAAATATTTATAAAAATATTCTACATAGCTTTGTGAAGTAAATTATTTTTTAAATGACTTAGTTGTTCATTTTTTTTTAATTAGATTGGTTGCTAATTAAATATAACAACATGTAATGGAAATGTGAGCTTTAATTGTGGTATTAAAAGGACATGCACTCGCACCTCAAATGGTTAGTGCACCTCCCTTACACTTCAGTGGTGAGGGTTCAAACTATAATATTATAATTTATTAATAACTTTGTTTTTTACACTTCATTGAAGGCATTAAAATTGGATTAGGACACTCAATTTTGAGGAGGCAAAAAGAGGAGACAAGACAAATAAAGGTGTAGTAGTTGTGGCATCGGACATTGTCCTTTTGAAGAAAACAATATGGGTATTGGGTGGTGTGTTTGCTTTATACTTTTATTAAATAAAATTAATTAATTGTAATTTATAATAAGATTATGATTAATATAAATAGATAAAGTATATGTAACAAATATAATCATTAAAGAGTAACAATTTTTTTTAGCCTTCACATTAGAACATGGAGCAGTTTTGTAAAATTTATATGGTTACACCTACCTCATAGAGGTTTCTTATTTTTATTATTATTATCCTTTTTTTAAAAAAAAATATTTAACACCTTGCAGGTTATAGAACTAGCGAGATCTACTGAGATTAAACCATATGAGTATGGTCTAGACATCTACTTCTATTTTAAAAGTTGTCTACTCCCAACAACGGGAGGGGTCACTGTACGAGCACAGTCTGGACATCTACTTCCATTTTGGAAGCCGTCTACTCTCAACAATGGAATGAGTCTACTCCCAACACGGGAAAAGGTTTACCCACACGATGTGCTTTTATAGGCAATAGTGAGAATAATATATACAATACCTAGGTTGATTCTTGGTGACTTAAAGGAGTTTGAGGCTCCTCCAACTACCAAGGCAATGGACTTTTGGTTACCTCATAGAGTTTTACCTAATCATTACCTTAACTTCGAAATGGAACGATTAGAGCTGCGTTTGGTATCCTTTTTTAAAATGATATTTTTGAAAACTATTTTTAAAATTAAAATTATTTTTGAAAAATGACATTTTTCAAAATATAAACGTGTTTGGTAGAGTTTGTTTAAAGTATTTTTCAAAAACTGAAAATAATGTAAATATGTTTGATATTATTATTTAAAACGGGTAAAATAGTTGTTTGGACAGAAAAGTTGTGGTTTGTTTTGAAAATCTATTTTTTAAAGGACGAAAAACAATAAATTTTTGTTAATTTAAAAATATTGTTTTTCATTTTCGTAAACAACTTTTTAAAAACCACATAAACAAATAACTTTATTTTTTTTTATTTTTAAAAAACAGTTTTTGAAAATGAAACCAAATACCAACTTAATTTAAGATTTTGGTTAAATCTTGTTGACGTGCGAATTAGGTCAACGCAATAAACAGTAAAAGCAATGATTAAGCAATAAAGAGGAGGTCAAAAACAAAGGATTTTTAAAGTGGTTCGGCTGAAAATCAAAGTTTACATCCATTGTTTATATTATTGCTTGATAGTTCTCACTAAGTGTTTTCTCTCAAAAAATCGTAACCCCTGTACCAGTAATGATCTTTCCCTTTTATAGTATTAAGGGATGGTGTTATTCTTGGTTTACATGGAATCAATCACTAAAAAATAAGAATTAGATAATTCCTTTGATTATCGTAATTAAAATACAATCGCTCAATATCAGGGATTAAATGTAAATTTAAGAACTAATTGCATCGACCTCTCCTGAGGTTTTGCCAACTATAAATGGAGTCAATTTTATCGTTTATTGACAAACATCTTCCCTCCCTTAGTAAAATTTGGTCAAATATAACAGTTGACCTAGAGAGGTCTTTGTCAATAAACTTAAAAGTTGACTAACGGGAGGGAAGGACTTTGTTAATGAACCCAAAAGTTAACTAATAGGATGGGAGGTCTTTGTCAATAAATCCAAAAGTTGACTCCGTCTGTAAGAGCAAACCTCAGGGGAGGTAGGCGTTATTTACTCTAAATTTAAAATATGGTCAACTGATATGATCAAATCCCTTAAATCATGAGATCTTCCCTCATCTGAAAAATACGCTTCGAGCTGAATGATTATGAGCTAGAGCTAAACTGATAGTGAAGTGAGATGTGGCAAGGTCTTTCTAGCACGCTGGGAGGTTGTAACACGCTTTGAACTTAAGAAGTTTAATCCCTATTTCATCTCTCATAGTTGAAACTTGCCTGTTGCCTCAATTTCACCAGTCTTCCCAGCCCGTTGGGCTTCGTTGACTTTTTTAAGTCCATTGGGCTTTGTTGACATTTTTAGGCCTAATGGGCTTAATGAAGTTATGCATATAACATTAGTCTCCCAGTTTCTACCTCGATAACATCTTGGTAGAAGCTATGATGAGCTTTTGTGGATAAACGACCAGCGAGCTTGATCTGGACTACTATTTCGATCTTGGTAGGCCGTGGATCGTTATGTCAAGTCACTACGATGGTTTCCATTCTGGTTAGTGGCTGCTATCATGTCAACTATCACATCTCATTAAATGCATTTAATACGCACATGCCATTAGTTGCAGCCTTTTGGGTATCCCACGAATCCCGAGATCGTAGCCTAGTTGTTGGTCTCCACTACCCCATCATTACTTCGACCTAATGGTCAAGGGCTCAAGGTATAAATGAAGGCATCCCACACTATTTCCCTCACAATTCACATAATTTGAAAAAGCTCCACTCTGCGAAAACTTCTTTTCTCTGAAATTTCAAATTACTAGAAGCGTTTACCAACACCCATACTCATTTCGAACTCTACACTTTGATTACTACGATGAGTTTCTTGAATAATTTCCTCTTTTTCTCTTTAACTGTTTGAGTCTGTAACATCCCGGATTTCTAATTATTAAATTTTATATATGTGAATATAAATTTTGTGATTGGAAGGGGTGTAAATGTAATTAAAAGTATGTTTATTTTTATGATTTCCAGGTGGACCAGATGGAACGGTCCAAAAATGAAGTATGAAAAAAATTGAAAACTGAAGCAGAGAGCATCGCGACCTGGTCACCGCGACCACAGGTCGCGATGGCTCGCTCGCGGTGGAAAATAAGATTTTTGGCAGTGAGCATCGCGACCAGTCACCACGACCACAGGTCGCGATGAACTGCTCGCGATGAAAATGTCAAAATTTGGCAGTGAGCAACGCGACTACAAGCACGACCAAGGGACCGCGAGGAGTGCTCGCGAGGAAGGCGGTGCAAACACTCCAGTGAGTACTGTGGTCGCGACGACGGTCGCGGCAGCCGAAAAATATAAAAAAAAAAAGAAGCTTCTCGCAGAAGCGAGAAAACACACAGAACACAGAAAAGAGAGAGGAGAGGCCGAGAGAAAGAGCGAGAAAGGAGAAAAAGAAAAGAAGAAGAGAAAGAAGAAGAAAGAAGAAAGAGAAAGAAGAAGAAGAGGAAGGAAAGAGAAAAGGGAAAGGAAAAGGAAATCGTGGAATCGCGATTTCTCGAACGAAAAACGGTATCCAGGTTGATGTACTTTTGATTTCGGAATCTTTACGAAAAGTAATTCGTTATCGTTTTCGTTTTCGTTTTCGATTTCGTTGAAAGTTCTCGTTTTCGATTTTCGTATGAAAATTGTTTATTTTATATGAAAAATCGATGATTGATATATCTATTGTTGATTTTGGAATGAATTTATGTTAGATCGCATTTTGATCGTATTTCGAATATTTCGATTTCGTTAAAAATACTTGATTTAAACTTTGGTATGACTATTGTTTATTTTCTTGAAGAGTATTGTGCGAATTGTATATTTATTGAGTAACTATTGATTTGTAACCGATTGTGAATATAGTTTATCGGAAACGGCCCTAGGATACTTAGACATAGAAATGGATATAGGAGGTTGGTATACCAGCTGGGTTTATTGAGCAGTACTGCGCCGATACTGATTGCTATTAATGATTATTATGTACCTCCTCATGGATTCGTCCAGAGGCAGGGAGACACGTACCTCCTCAGGATTCGTCCTCGGGGTTGGGAGCCACGTACCTTCCTAAGGATTCGTTCCTAGGATAGGGAGTTATGTACCTCTCTAGGTTCCGTACCCACGGTCCTAGAGTAGGGAGATACGTACCACTCTTAGAATTCGTCCTAGGGTGGGAGTTTGACCCATATTCCAGTCCTAGTATGTTGAGTATTCTAGCGGGCCAGATATTGAAGTGAATTGGGAAGTGACTTGAATGATTTTATTAATCGATTTTATATGTTGCTCTTATTGTGGAAATTAAAGTGATGGAAACTGTTTTATGATTTGATTTTAAAGTTAAATTGATTTATAAATGATTAGAATTGAAATATATTGTGATATGTCTTTCCATTTAAAGGTTATTTATGATTATTTTTCATAATTGAGTTTACTGTACACCCACTAAGCTATATGCTTAGCGCGTTAGTTTTATTTCTAACGCGTAGGTACCAGGGATCCCGAAAAAGCTAAAGACTGAAAAGAGAGAGAGATTTGCTGACAGAGTCTCAGAGTTATTACAGTTGGGTAGCTATATTGTTGATATATGTATATATTCTGAAAGCATGCATATACAGAGAATTTGTAATATGTTTGTAATTAATTATTTATAGCTTTCTGTTTCTCATTTTAGAATATTTGTAAATATTGACTTTTGATTTATTTTATTTATAAACTGTATTGGAAAGTCGCACTAAACGGCAGAGTGCGCAATCGTTTGAAAATAATATTGAAGTGTTGTTATTGAAATTGTATATGAATTGTTTTGTGGAAAAACAGGTTTTGGAAAATCCGAAAAACAAACGGAACTCTGCCGAATTTTTGTAAAAAGTGTGATTTGATGGGCTCACTCGAGATGGTTTTACATTATAAAGTATGTGGTTTTCCAATGGTTTAAAAATTTATTCGATGGGCTCACGAGAAAAGTCTTTTTGGAATTTCAAATTGATTTGATTTTTAAATGGTTTGAGATTATAAAATGGATTTGGAAAGTATTGAAAATCCGAGTAGCGCTCCCTGGGTCGGTCCAACCGGGTCGGGTCGGGGGGTGTTACAGAGTCGGTGTCTTTTCTTCAATTTCTTAGTCTTTTTCGGTGTGCCCAAGAAAATTAGGAGTCTCGTGTCCTTTGAGTCTTAACTTTCTTCCCACTAAGTCCAAAATGACCACGACCTGAAGATGTTTCTGATTCGAGTCTTATGTCATTGTAGATACTAGGGTTATCCTTGTTAACTTCTCACTGCTAACTCGTAGGTTTAACTTTTGTGTAGATGTCTGGCTCGAGCAATCAGAAACATCGTGATCACAAGGTCGATGTGAACGATTCCTTCAATTTGGAGGAAGGTTAGGTCGGGGCTTTTGACGAGGCGACCTCCCAAAGAATGCTCAAGGCCATTAAGAACTATGAGAAATTTTGAGATGCGGATGCTTCAACCTCGGGCTAGATGGGTACTATATCACCCAAGAGAACAAGTTCTAAGACGGTTACAGTGGCGCAGGTCGCTGATGATCAGGAGGAGCGTATGAAGGATATAGGCGGCGTGAAGGTAGGGGTCAACCTCCCACGAGGTGCACTTCGCAGAGGGTCGCAGTAAAGAAGTGAGGCCTTCTCGTCAACTCACTCCATCATTAATAAGGTATACCTGAAGTGCTTCATGAGGGCCTTCAACATTCCAAAGAGATATAAGTTGGTCGTCCCAGCTCCATCAGATATAGCTGCTTACCCTCCTCCGGGTTACATGACAATGAGTCAGCAACACTTGCAGGCCGGGTTGAGATTTACATTCCTCAGCTTTCTTATAGATATCTTGAACCTCCTGAAGCTCGCTCTAATGCAGCTCTCCCCCAATTCTTATTCTGAGCTCATCTCTCTCTACCTCATGTTCCGGAGACATGACATCCCTCCACCGAGCGACAACATAATCAAATTCTACTTTACCTTGAAAAAGATTCCAACTCTAAAAAACACACCTGATGGGACTTCCTTTAAATAAGTAATGATCATTCCCTTTTATAGTGATAAGGGATTGTGTCACTAGAAAATAGGAATCAGATAATTCCTTTGATTATCGTAATTAAAATACAATCGCTAAATATCAGTTATTAAATGTAAATTTAAAATATGGTCAACTGATATGATCAAATCTCTTAAATCATGTGATCTTTCCTTATCTGGAAAACACGCTTCGAGCTGAGTGATTATGAGCTGAAGCTAAATTGATAGTGAGGTGAGATGTGACAAAGTATTCCTAGCTCGCTGGGAGGTTGTAACTCGCTTTGAACTTAAGGAGTTTAATTCATTCTTCATCTCTCATAGTTGAACTTGCTTACTGCCTCGATTTCACCAGCCTTCCTAGCCCGTTAGGCTTCGTTAACTTTTTCAAGTCCATTGAGCTCGGTTGACATTTCTAGGCCCAGTAGGCTTAATGAAATTATGCACATAATAAATCTCAAGAAAAAAATAATACATACCGTATAGTGTATACCTTCAATATAATTGAATAAATATTATTATGTGTCTGTAAATTTATTATAAATTTTTCATATTACACCAATTTATTTTTCGTTTAGTTAACCTAAAGCCACACGTGCAAATAAGTATTTTTTTTAAACAAATAAAAAATTTATTCGCATGTGCGAATAAGTATTTTTAAAAAAAAAAAACAAATAAAAAACTCATTCACATGTGCAAATAAGTTTTGAGGAGCCCAGGAATGGCCAACCTAGACTATGGCCATTGGGTGCATATTATGTCCCAATCACTTAGGATTAGGATTGTGCCCTCTAAATCAAGGGCACTAATAAAAAGACCAAAATCAGAAGTTGATGGCCAAAATATGTAGATGTCTATTAAACATAGCCTTTCATTTTCATTCCCAAATTAAGAGGGTTGATCTAAAACCTCCTTTTTTAAAAGATGGTTTGTGTTTAGTCATTTTACAAAGGGAGCCAATGATTTTACATTAAACTTACATACATGAACACTTGCAAGAGAAGAAAATCTTTCGGTGCAATACACTATCGTATCATGAGTATCCAGTCACATCTTAATTTATGTTAAATGATAGTGCCATGAGAGAGTGGAGTTAGTGCTCACCAAATAATAGTTGAAAAAATTAAAATGACTTTTTAAAACATAAATAAAAGAGAATTTGACATTTCAAAATTGAGGGGAAAAAAAAACTAAGATAACAAGAAGTAAAAATAAAATAATATAAGGTTGGTCTAGTAATATGTCCTTTACATTTTACGTTGAGATTGTGAGTTCGAGTCGTGTTCTCTTCCCTAAATCCTGAATTATTTATAATAGGTGAAAAGGAAAAAAAAAAGAAGTAAAAATAAAATGAATTAATATTAGAATCGGAAGAAGTGAGATCATTTTCATTCAGAGCTTTGGTATATCTATTGTAGTGGTTGAAGATTATGCAAAACAAACAAGTTATTTCATTACAAATGACATGCAATTTTTTAAAATTTTTTTTTTTACCATAACATTTCATCAATTTTTTATCTCAGTCGTTTAATTAAATCAATTTTAACCTTAAATTACGGTATTTAAACAAATCATATGTCTCCGAGCGAGGGGCATATTTACACTTCAAACTCTTACATAATATTCTTATAATGTAATTAAGCAAATTATCATCTCTTCCTTTTCACCTATATTTATATAGGTCCAGTTAATCGAATCGTTCAATTATATTAATTTTATATCGTTCAATTATATTAATTTTATATTGCCATATTTACGCACTGAATTTAGACCAAAACGCACACATGAGCACGTAAGCACAAAGAAAAATCCTCACTCACTAAGAAATCACAGAAAAGTAGGAAGAAGAAAAGAGTAAAAACAAAATTGTATAAAGTTGATGTTTAATTAGTGATAATTAAACTTTAAATTAGTGATAATTAAACTTTTGATTGACTAGTAGGTAGTTCTATAAAACTTTATTGAAAAGCAAAAAAACAAAAAATGTAGTAATCAAATCCTAACACATCACTTGTGATAAATCCAATTCTCTTGTGTCATTAGAAAAACTTTATGATCTGTCATTATTTGTAGACAATAAAAAGATCATAGTAAAATTGGGAATCCTTATCAGAAGTGCATGGCATTTTCCCACTTTAATCCACTAAGATTATGATATTTACCAACTGACAAGTGAGAAATTTTAGAACTTGATTTGACACCATTAAATTGTTAATAACTTCTCGTGCCCCCCGTCGCCTCGCTCTGATAGTATAGCCAACCGACCACCTTTCGGAGAATTATGAAAAACTAATTCGGATAAATAGTCAAACGATTACGTTATCATATAGAATTCATATACTCAAACGATATAGGGTTTTATGATTTCTTTTTCTTAAATATATTATTTTATGTCTAGAAATTAAAATTACAAATAAAGTTGGTTCACTGACATTAAACCTAAAAAAATTACAAATAATATTCATATTGCAAATACAAAATATGCTAAATATTTAAATGATAAATACATTAAGTGTGGAGAAATTTCTTTACTCGTCAAAAGAGCTTTTTTTTAATTCTAAAACTTTTGGTCGATTAAAAAAAGTTGTTTTATGTCTATTGGAATAAACTCAAATTTTAGACTTTTTTAAGTAGTTTTTTTTAAATTTTTAAAAATATTAAAATATCTAATATAACTTTCTTATA
The DNA here is from genome assembly GCA_003430845.1 of Xanthoceras sorbifolium. Classification (NCBI taxonomy): domain Eukaryota; kingdom Viridiplantae; phylum Streptophyta; class Magnoliopsida; order Sapindales; family Sapindaceae; genus Xanthoceras; species Xanthoceras sorbifolium. The sequence continues at coordinate 29,784,943 of CM010621.1, forward strand.
TTTTATTAATTTTATAATATCATTTTAACTTAAAATCTTATCTTTTTTTGGTAATCCGATGATTTTAAAGATATTTTTTTAATTGACAATGAAACAATTAATATTTTTTTTTAAAAAATTTCACTTATAAAATATTTAGTTGTAAAATATTTATTTAGAGAATTTTTCTAAACGGCCCCTAAAAATAGATGATGACAACATAACCTCATGCCTAAGCATCTTCACACTTCATAGTTGCCAAAAGACATTAATTTTATTGGTCCAATTTAGGGTATAATTTGTAAATTTGCAAAGGGTATAATCCAAGTGGGGTTATTTTTATTATTATTATTTTTTTCAATGATTATACTAATGACACATTGACTAACTAAAAGGAAATACCAAGATCCATTAAGGACAATTTAGGGTTTTCCATGACTTAATTTAATTATATAATTTTCAATTTTTTTTAGAGAGAGGAGAAGGCAAGGTGAGTGCTTGTGTTTCCAATAGGGTTTTCAATTTAGTACATAGAAGAAAATTAGAATGCGGGGTCTTGTCTCTTTGTACCCTTAATTTGACAAGGCATTATTTATTTTAATTAAAAAGCAAAAGAGGCATGGACTATATAGAATACGAAATATGGGTTGGCTATAGATTCTACAAAAACCAACCAAAAGTAATTTCAACATTAAAAAATATAAAAAAAAAAATCACACATGGAGATGAGTCATGAATGATGATGAGAAGAAGAAATATGTCTAGGGGCGGCTGACTCTACTCTTATCCTTTTTGCCATTGATCACTATACTTGTATAACAATGATGTAACTTTTACGACAATGAGAGGTATCTAACAAATCCATTTTCTAATTATTATTTTTGGTTTCTCATTTTTATTTTCTAGGGGAGGTTTTATTGTACATAAACAGTTGTGTTTGGATATATATATATATATATGTATGTATGTATATTAACGAATTATAAAACTCATCAATCTATTATTTAAATGCTATAATTATGCCATTTACTATGAACTTAAACTTTCATGCTTAATGGTTAATGACATATATATACTATAATTGTGTTATTTACTATAAATTTAAACTTTCAGGTCTAATGGTTAATGACATACACACACGCATATATATATATATATATATTTATATTTATTTATTTATATATGCATAAAGTGATAGCGACTCGAACCTAAAATATTGTCAGATTGAATGAGCGTCATTCCCACTTATATATATATATTTATATTTATTTATTTATATATGCATAAAGTGATAGCGACTCGAACCTAAAATATTGTCAGATTGAATGAGCGTCATTCCCACCGAGCTACATTAGACAGTGGTCATGTTTGAAAATATTTTTGAGAATATTTTATTGTATAAAAGTGTTACCATTATGTTATTGAGATATTTCATGATTTCCAATGTATATATTATATTATTCTAGTTTCCATATATATATATATATATATAAAAGATTTTATGTCTTATTTTAATTCCCTTACGTAACCTATTTATAGGCTCCGCATTATACATTCAGAATCATATTATAAAATACAATTATTTCTATTTTCACTATAAATAAAAATTTATGTTGAACTAATATGTGGATTCTTGGGTGAAACTCTTATAGAAAAATTCACATAAACACGAAAATACATTTTCTCCGGTACAACCCATTTTATACTCGAACCATCCGCACCTTGATGCAATTTATTGAGCTTTCATGAGATTTTTTGCATGCATATTTAAAAAAACATGATATCCTTACAAAAAAATTTTCGAAATTTTGGAGCTCTAGAACCTATTTTTTTTGTAAATTTTTAAGCTAAAACATTAAAATTAAATTAAATGGGGACCGTGGGAAAAGTTGGTAAAAATAATTTATGTATCAAACAAATTTTTGAAATTTTTTTTTCCTAAGCATATCTTATTTTACTTAACATTCACATAAAAAATCTCATTAAAATTCATTAAATTTTGTTAATATGTGGATGGTTTGGACATAATATATATATATTAAAATAGTCAAATAATTTAACATAGAAAGGCATCTAAATCCTTGCAATTATAAACCAAAATAATTGGAAAATTCTAGTTTGTGACACAAAATAAATAGAGAAGAAAGAAGAAAATGTAATGTAGCATAGAAAAGGGCAAAAGGCCAACAAGAAAAAAAGTAATTGAAAAGATGAGAGAAGAAATGGAAAAACTCATCTTTCGGCACACAACACACACACACACCCCTTTGCAGATGTTGTCTTCTCACCAAACCAAAATGCCAAACAAATGCTACCAAACTCTACTTACCTGTAAAATCTTGTATGAGACATGCCATCTCACTCCACTTTTTTCTTTTTCAAATATTATTCTCTCTCTCCCTCACTCTAAACTTTAAGTCGTGTCGACCTTCCCATCAACGTTTTACTATACACATTTATTACTATATAATTTTTTTTTTTTCCGTATTGTAAGAGTGGATATCTTATATTATAAGTGTAACTAGCTATCTAAGACTCATGACAAACCCCTAATCCATTCATTGGTTATATTTCGATAACGTTTCATAATATTCTTATATATATATATAATTACATTTTAATAGAACAGAAATACATGTATAAGATGTGGAATATATACACAGCTCTTCAAAATCAACATAATTTTTGATGTTTCAATGTATTTTAAGACCTTGATATTTTTGGCTTATTATATATTAAATATATAATTTTTTTTAAGGATACAATTACAATATTAATAACTGTCGGAACCTGCCGAGATTAATTACTAAATGAGCGGTCCGGGTATCTACTCCTATAACGGAAGATATCTACTCCCATAATAAGCGGTCGGTCCGGATATCTACTCTCATAATAAGGGGATAAAACTACCCACACATGCAGATAAATGTGTATGGTGGGACTCGAACCCCTCACCACTCAAGTGGAAGAGAGGTGCACTAACCACTTTATTACAAGTGGATGTGTAAATATTAAATATATAATTCAATTATTAATATATTCTAAATATTTCCATATGGTTTTTTATTGATGACATCACTTTTGTCTCAGTTAGTCACATCTCACTTGGTAATAGCATATATATGCATAAAATATATGGAGTTTTACCAACAAAAGCAAAGAATATTTTAATTATTTATCTCCATAAATTAAAAAAAGAATCTTAAACTCTCCAAAAAAAAAAATGAGACAAATTAAAGGGGAATATTTAAAATAAATAAATAATGTTATTATTATTATTAAGAAAAGTATTTGAATAAGGAATATGAAAGTTAGGCCCATTTGAATTTCATTGCCCATATTTTTATAGTCAACCCGATTGACCCGTTATCCTGACCCAAATTCTAGAAGTTCAGCGAGCGTGTTCTACACGCTCGTAAAAGGCATTAATTAATACTCATTAATTTGAAAATCATCAAACGATGTGAGATGAGTTTTTTTTTTTTTTAAAAAATAAACTTTGAGATAGTAAAAAATAAATTATTATTAATGCTAATTGTATCGACCTTTTCTGAGATTTTACTAACTATAAGCGTAATTAACTTTATCTTATATTCACAAATACATTCTTTCATTTAGTAAAATTTGATCAAATATAATAGTTAACCAAGGAAAGTTTTTGTCAAAAAATTTAAAAGTTGACTAACGAAAGGGGAGATCTTTATCAATAAATCCAAAAGTTAACTAATGGGAGGGGAGGTATTTATTAATAAATCTAAAAATTAACTCCACCTGTAATTGAACAAATATCAGGAAAGATAGGTGTTATTTATTCTTATTATTAATTTTTTTAATTATAGGATATAACCAGCTTGCCCCTTAAAAAAAAAAAATATATATATATATATATATATATATATATGTTAATCTAACATTTGATGGGTTAGAAAAAGCTAGCTGATCTACTAAAATTAAATCCTATTTGCAGGTACAGTTAAAATATGTAATTTCATATAGTGAGAATTTTTGTTTTAGATTTTTTTTGGCTGCATTTTTGTTTTTTTTAACAATATTACTTAAATCTTATTCTTAAATTTATAATATAAATTAATCATGAGTTACTATAATAATAATAATAGTAATTCCCAAGTTATGTTTGAATCTTTTCGTTTTGTATTTACCTTTTTATGTTCACATGTTATTAGGATTGTTTAAAAATGTTTATGTTTCTTGTGAAAAGTACTATTAAAAAATTAAAACCTAAATTCTTTTGTTTTAATTAATTTTTACAATAAAATCTTGTTTCATATTTTTTTTTCTCACAAAAATATTATTTTCCTTGAAAATTTTATCGAATCTATAAATAAATATTTTCAAACCCAATCAAGTACAACCAATGTAATTACTTTTAAAATTGGAATAAAATTGTTCCATGAGTCAATAATTTACATTTATAAATATAAATAGTCTTTTTTTAAAAAAAAAATACATAAATAAATTATATATATATATATATATAGGCTATCCATTTGTAGATATTAATAATATCTTAAAGAAGCTCATATAGACATGTCCTAATCCTGCCCATGAAATTCATGCAATACTATGAAAAAAAAAATATAAAGAAAATGTTTAATAAATAAATAAATAAATAAAGAAAACAAAAGCTGTAGTGTAGCTGACTCAACTTGTTAAAATTATAAATAACTATAAAATATTATAATAATATTAAAAACATAAACAAAAATTCTGTTGACAAACTGATGCTGACACATATGCCTACACATTTACACATAGGAATACACTTAAATCCAAACAAACAAAAAAATAAAATAAAATTGAAGAAATAAAAATATTCAAGACAAACCCTAAACAAGCATCATGCTGACTAGTCACAGAGAGAGAGAGAATACAATTGAAATTAATTTAACTAAATGAAAAATCAATTGAATTGAATTGAATTTATTTTTTATTTTAAAGAAAAATATATATATATACTCATAAATATATAAAATAAGACTTAAATTTTTAAAATTATAATTTTTTTAATTTTGAAAATATTTTTTACTTTGACTCCTAAATTTTGTTATTACTACTTTTACTTCTCTAAATATAATTTTCTATTTCCATCCTTATATAAATATTATTCTCTTTAAAGTTATATATATTTTTTACTATTACTAATACGAGTTCGATTGGCTTTAATTGATCAATATTATTAATTTTTTTTAATTGATAAATAAAAAATTTCATCTAATTATCAATTAATAATTGATCAATAGTAAATGATGTTTATTTAGTTTAATAATATTTTAAAATAATCCAGTAATTCACTAAATTCCTCTACACGACAGCAACAATAAAAAGTAAGATAAAATAATATTTTTATCTTTTTATCTATCGATATCGTTAAAAAAAAAATTAATAAAAAAAGATATTTTTTTTCAAAAAAATAATAAAAAAAAGATATTAAAGAAAAGTAAGAGAGATATATATACAGTATATATAAAATATACAAATAAAAAAAGAGAAAGAGAAAAGTGTGCTTATTAATTATTTTTATATATTTGTATTTGCAAAGTGAAAAAGAAAATTAAATGGAGTAGTGAAATGAAAACAGCAGCGAAGGAGAGAAGAAGAAGAAATAAAAACATGCTCGAGATGCGAGCCGATTCCGGTAGAAAGGGAACCTTCTCCGTACTCCTCCTTTTTCTTCTTCTTATTCTCATTTTGCCTCGCATTTAATTCACCGAGTCTCTTCTTTTTTTTTATATTTTTATATATATTACTTCCCACTCAAATCTTGTAAGATTATTTTTTTCTTTTCTTTAAAGAGAGAAAAAAAAAAAGGACTTTTTTTGGTTTGGTTTCGTGATTCTGGGGACTGGGTTGTTCTTTTTTTTTTTTTTTCTTTTTTCTTGTCTGGCAATTCGTGGAACACGTTTTGAAGGGTACTGGATTCTGGGTTTGTTGTTGTCGTTGTGATTTGATGATAGAACCGGTTTTTGGATGCATTCTTGATGAATCTGGGATCGGTTAACAGTTGATTATCTGGGTTTTTTTTTTTTAGGGTTAGTCTTATTATCAATCTTTAATTGTTGTTGTTGTTGTTGACAAAATCTTTGTTGTGATGATATATGATTTTGGTGTAAATATTAATGAAGATTTGTGAATCTTTTATTAGTTAATAGGTTGTGTTAATTTCCTCCCTTGGATATAATATTTTCTGATTCATTGGAGGATTTTGTTTCCTTTTACACTTATTTTAGACAAAGGAAAGAAAAAAAAATTCCCAAAAAAAAAAAAAAGTCAAAATCAATTGTAACCCATAAAAACATACCCAAATCACCCACACCATTTTTATTGTGGGTTTCTTTGTTTTTACCTCTACATCATATTTGAGTTCAAAAAAGTGCAGATTTTTTTCGGTTTTGGTTTAAGTGAAATACTCAACTTAGAAGACAAAGAAGAAGAAGCAGAGGAGTTTATAGAGATTTTTGGTGGGTTTTTGTTGTTGATGGGAATACCTGATAGTTCACTACTAGATCTGATTGAAAAGGTTAGGTCTTGGATTTCTTCCAGAGCAAGCGATCTGTCCGGGGAGTTTGAGATGCCTGAAAACGGTTGCAAAATGTGTTGTGAGTGTGCTGCAAAGTTCAATGAGTCTTGCAGTGGGTACCATTGCCAAAGTTGCGGTCGATGGTTGTGTAGAAAGTGTAATGATCGGGGTGGTAGTGGTGTTGCTGTTTTGTCTAGTAGGGAGAGTATCAAGTCTTGCAGTTTCTGTGATGGGATTAGTGTGAGACCTGGATGTGGGAGGAAGTATAGTGAGAAGGTGCATCCTTCTGTCTCCCCGAGAGAGAGCCCCGAGCCACCCTCGCCCAGTTCTAGCACTGAGCAGAAATGCGATAAGGTTCAGAGTGATCGTTTTGCTCACTATCTTGAATCCCGGGATTGTGGATACTCTCCACAAGCAGTGACCAGCAGGAGCCAGAGTACGACCTCATTCAGCGAACACCCGTCTCCCATACATGTTCATCGCTCACCCAGCAGGTAGATTTTCTATTTAGATGGCTGTGACAATGTTTTAGCATAGGAAACCAATAAGTTTTAATGCGTTACAATGCGAGGCAGACATTAGTATGATTAAATTTGGAAATTTTTCGTACTAGTATGGTTACTTTGGTAGTGAATTTGTTAATTATGCATCTATTTATTAATATGCAGGAGTGATGAAGAAGAGGCAGATGAGACTGGGAAGCACTTTTTCTGCCCATATAGTGAGTATTATCAGGACATTTCAGATATAGATTCAAGTAGTGTTAGTGCTAGAAATGAGTTTTATACTGTTAAGTCATTGGGATCAAGTCCCTCTGACAGCCCCTCTAGGAACAATTTTACTCCTCATAGAGTTGGGCATTCTGTACAGCGAGGGCACCTATTGGCTCAGAATGATTGTCCCTTAGATAGAGAAAGTATGGCTGTTTTAAAAAGGCCTGAGATGAGGACTGAGGATCCAGAGAATACTGACTCTGATGACCAATCGACTTTCCATGACCAGTATGTTAAGTCACATAAGCTATTGGATTTTGAAAATAATGGTCTTATCTGGTATCCCCCACCGCCTGATGATGAACATGATGAGGCAGAAAGTAATTTTTTCTCGTATGAGGATGATGACGATGAGATTGGGGACTCAAGTGCAATGTTCTCATCTAGTAGTAGCCTTTCTAGTATATTTCCAGCAAAGGAGAAGCAGAATGAGGGTAATAAGGAACCTCTTAGAGCTGTGGTGCAGGGGCATTTTCGGGCTCTTGTCTCAGCACTATTACGCAGCGAGGGTATCAAAGTGGGGAAAGAGGATAGTGCTGAGGACTGGCTTGACATAGTTACAATGATAGCATGGCAGGCTGCCAAGTTTTTGAAACCAGATACAAGCAAAGGAGGCAGTATGGATCCTGGTGATTATGTAAAGGTTAAATGTGTTGCATCGGGAAGTATGGGGGATAGGTACAACATGCTTTGTTTCTTTCAAATATTCCACTTTCCAATTTTGCAGATTCTTTGCTTGGATTTATGTCACCTTTTGTTGAGTTATAATTTTTATGCATGCAGCACGCTTATTAAAGGAATAGTTTGTACAAAAAACATAAAGCACAAGCGCATGACATCACAATATAAAAATCCTCGATTGCTTATTTTAGGAGGAGCGCTCGAATATCAGAGAATTCCAAATCAGTTGGCATCTTTTAATACATTAATGCAACAGGTTCTTTCTTAGCATATTTAATTATAGAATTAGATGAAATTTTTTCATCCTGTAGTTTGAACTTTCTTCTCATTCTTTCTTTTGTAAGCAGGAGAATGATCATCTCAAGATGGTAATCTCGAAGATAGAAGCTCTTCGCCCAAATGTTCTGCTGGTGGAAAAAAGTGTGTCATCTTATGCCCAAGACTTGCTTCTAGCAAAGGAAATTTCATTGGTGCTAAATGTGAAAAGGCCATTACTGGAGCGGATAGCGCGGTGCACTGGTGCTCTTATTAGCCCATCAATTAATAATGTTTCTGCTACGCGACTTGGACACTGTGAACTTTTCCGCTTAGAAAAAGTTTCTGAAGAACATGAGACCGCCAACCAGTTCAACAGAAAGCCATCTAAAACATTGATGTTTTTTGAAGGGTGTCCAAGGCGTTTAGGTTGCACGGTAGTGATCTTCTGCTCAACTTTTATGATTAGCTTACATGGGTTTTAAATCTTGAAAGTTATGTGGTTCAATTTTAGCGTTTCTTTTTGTCTGTAATTAGTGTGTATCCTTTTTGCTGCTTCTGAGGTATAGCTTTATTTACTGACTTCTGCTTCTCGCTCTCTTGCTCTCTCCCTCGCTCTCTAGTAATAATAGTAATTAGTAAAGCATGTGTTCATTTGATTTATAACCTTCGTTATGGAAATTATTATTTTAGCCTCCATATTCATCGCATTGATTTCGTTACTTTTATGAGCATAAAATTTTACGGTGGTCTTTTTGATTTCCTTATTTATAAATATAAGGAAATATTAGGTAATTATGATTTGTGTATGAATTGCTACGACTTGAATGTCATGTCCTTTTGGTGCAGTCTTGATCTAATCATTAGTAGTACGATCATATACAGGTTGCGTATTGACGAGTGTCTGATTAAAGAGAAAATGTGATTTAGCTAAAGAAGCAAAAAGAATGAAAAGATTTATTTAAATCAATATCTTTGTCATATTGAAAAATTGTGTCAGTTATATGAAACTTGAAAGATAGTTGATTTGATAAATAGAGACAGGAGGTACTTAAAAGTTAAAACTTTAAAAAATGGAATGCCATCTTGTATGTAGTGATAAACAGGTCCCCTGAAGCGTTGTGATTATTTGTGAAATTAGGCAATTCACGTGTGTTGATTTATAAAACTCTGACAAATCAATACAAGTCACATTGGTCAGAGGTTTTGGTCTGCAAAAGATTGACTTGGTGCTTATCAATTTAATCTATAAACTTACTGGCTATGACATATGTAGGATTATTCTGATCCAGAAAATCTGAAAATTAAAGGACAAGTTACTGTAGTGCTCTTTAATAATTTTATAATTTTAGCTGATCAAAAGATTTTATGCAGAAGATTCCTTTATATGTAGTATGGATAAAGTTATAGTGGTTTTGTAGATCTTTATTATATCGGTATTGACATGCGGAATTTGCTGACAAAATATCAAGACCATGCTTCCACCATTTACTGTAGTGCTCTTTTTTGTGAGTTTTAAATACTTATGCCAGTAATCAAAAGGCAAGGAAAAAACAAAGTGAAGGGGTTAGATCCTTGTATAAATCGTATTTGTCAAAAATAATGACAGTTTTCAACTTCTTATTTTAATCCCTTTCTAAGTTGTCTCATGAGCAATTTAGTGCTGGTGTAAATGATTAAAAGTGTGGTGTTGGTCACTTCGATTATAATTATATGTATGAATGTTTATACCTCTTGAGAGATCTCTCTTATGATTATATTCCACAAGGAAATACATCCTCAGGGCATTCTTTGTTTACCTCTAAACAACTTTCATCCCCATACTTTCTTGGTTAACTTTCATTTTCTTTTTTTGTGTTTTATTATTCTTTTCATGGTTTGCATTTTCATCTACTGGTTCAGCATAGAATAGCTTTTCAGGATTTTGTTGTTCTGATTGGATTCTCGTGGTTCTTTTGTAGGTCCTGCTGAGGGGTCGGTGTCGGGAAGAACTGAAGAAAGTGAAACCTGTTGTTCAATATGCAATATTTGCAGCCTATCACTTATCCCTTGAGACTTCTTTCCTTGCTGATGAGGGTGCTACTCTGCCTAAGATTAGACGGAATCACTCAGTTGCTATACCAGAGAGGGCAATGGTTGACAATGCCATTTCTGTTATCCATAATTCTCAGGTTGCACCCAATTCTCAAGCAGTAGCTGATGCATGTAATCAAGATGATGGATCTGTGAGTCTCAATCTGGAGCATGGAGGATTGGAATCATTTTCTGAGCATCTTGATCCTAGTTATATTTCTTCTTCTCCTGTTTCCATTGATCATAGGTTTGGAGAGGTACCCGGTCTTGCATGCAATGATGATTTAGAACCTGATGTGGGCCTGAATTTGCGTTCTTTTAGTCAATGCAAGACTTTGAAGGAGTCCACTGTCCATTCTTTTGATGCTAGAAATCTTTCCCAACCAGAATTGCAAGAAAGCATTGGTCAAGAGACGAGACAGCCTGGGGAGAAGCATGAATTGACAAAATTTGAAAGGGTTAATGAAGATGGAGTCTCCACTGAATACTTCTCAGCTGCTGACACTCACCAGAGCATATTGGTCTCATTTTCGAGCCGATGTGTGCTTAAAGGAACTGTATGCGAACGCTCTCGGCTCCTGCGCATAAAGTTCTATGGTTCCTTTGACAAGCCACTTGGAAGATACCTCCATGATGACCTATTTGATCAGGTAACTCATATCAAGTTTTTTTTTTATCATCTGATTCATGATTGTTATTTTATTTTCTATTTTTATGAATTGATTGAATTTTCGTTGTTGGTAGACATCTGCCTGTCGATCTTGTGAGGAGTCAGCTGAAGCCCACGTCTTATGTTATACACACCAGCAGGGAAATCTGACAATCAATGTTAAACGTCTTTCCTCAGTAAAGCTACCTGGGGAGCGGGATGGCAAGATATGGATGTGGCACCGTTGTCTAAGGTGTGCTCATACGGATGGAGTCCCACCAGCAACTCGTAGAGTGGTCATGTCAGATGCTGCTTGGGGACTTTCTTTTGGAAAATTCTTGGAACTTAGCTTTTCAAACCATGCAACTGCTAATCGTGTTGCAAGCTGTGGTCATTCCCTGCAAAGAGATTGCTTACGTTACTATGGGTAAATGCTGCTAAGCTCTGAAGTTCATTTTCTTGTTTTCATTTGTTTTCTAAATAATTGAGTCGTCATGTTGGTGACTGAAATGTTTTATTTAACAGGTTTGGGAGCATGATTGCGTTCTTCCGCTATTCCCCTATTGATATTCTTTCTGTTCATTTGCCACCATCAATACTCGAGTTTAGTGACCATGTTCAACAGGAGTGGATTCAAAAAGAGGCAGAAGAGGTGATTTAATGAAATTTGGATTGCTTTTTACATGATTACATTGGACTGATGCTAAATGTAGAACTAAAGGCTAGTTAAAGATCTACACTTGTAACTTTTGCTTGATTTTAGTAACCTTCTGCCTTGTTTTAACAGCTTATGCGTAAGTTGGAAACCTTGTATGCGGAGATATCTGATGTACTTGAAGGCATGGAAGAGAAAAGTAATTCCATTGGTTACGAAATGTCCGATACAACTGATGTAAAGAACCACATTGTGGAGCTAAAAGATCAGCTTAAAAAGGAAAGGAATGATTACATAGTAAGTACATCTTAGACATTAAAGCTCTGTTAGATGTCAATGCTACAAATTTCTGGATGACAGATATTTGGCAAGTGCATATACTGTTTGGATTCGTATAACACTAGTGATTAGTGTCAACTTCTAATTATTCTTCTTGTAAATAGGCTTTGCTACAACCTGCTGTTATGGAGTCTCCAGAACCAGGTCAGACGGCTGTAGACATTCTTGAACTCAATTGCTTGAGGCGCGCCCTTCTCATTGGTTCATATGCTTGGGATCGTCAGCTTAATTCGTTGAACTCTGACCTTAAAAAAGGTTATTTCGCAAAGGCTGCAGAAGGGAATGCATCTTATGCTCAACCAAAAGAATTGAGAAGTGATTCATTTCGTAAGGATGGTAAGCTTGACCATGGTCATGAGGAGCATATGGCTGGATCTTTAGAATTATCAGTGTCTCCTGTAACTAATTTACAGTTAGAGCAGGACGAGCCTAGTTTACCAACCTTAGAACCTTCTGTTGCTGAGAACTCCACGGTAACCTCATTTCAACATAACAGAGAGGAGGATGTGCATTCAGATGGGGAAATTGTATCCACTTTGTCTGAGAGAATAGATTGTGCTTGGACGGGTACTGATCAATTAGTTCCACACGTGCATACATCTCAGACAGATGGCATCCAAGCTGGCTTTGTTGGGCAGATAAGTAAAATTGATAACCCTTCTTTTAGAAGGCTAACTTCACCTGTGAGAGTTCATTCTTTTGATTCTGCATTAAGAGTCCAGGACAGAGTCTGGAAAGGATTGCCCCCCTCTTCATTGCATTTGTCAACACTTAGATCTTTCCATGCTTCTGGAGATTACAGGAGCATGGTGAGAGATCCTGTTTCAAATGTCATGAGGACTTACTCCCAAATGTTGCCGCTAGAAGCACAGAAGCTGAATTTGATACTCAGTTCGACGCCGTCTTTCATCTCCTCTGCTGCTCGAATGGCTGAAGGTCCTCGTTTGCTGCTTCCTCGGAGAGGCCATGACGAATTTGTTATTGCTGTTTATGACAATGATCCTACCAGCTTAATATCATATGCTCTTAGTTCCAAAGAATATGAGGATTGGGTTGGTGATAGGTTAAATGAACATGGAGGAGGCTCGAGTGCCAGTGAGAGCAATAAAGAAGGTTCTGCAACTTCCACATTTTCAGCCTGGCAGACATTTGGCTCTCTGGAATTGGATTATTTTCACTATGGAAATTATGGATCTGAAGATGCTTCATCATCGATGGGCAACTTGTTTACAGATCCTAAAAGGTCGCCACATCTTACAATATCTTTTGCGGATGAGTCTCCAACTGCTGGTGGCAAAGTGAAGTTTTCTGTAACTTGTTATTTCGCGAAGCAGTTTGACTCTCTTAGAAAGAAATGTTGTCCCAATAAGGTGGATTTCGTGCGGTCCTTGAGCCGTAGTCGAAGATGGAGTGCACAAGGGGGGAAAAGCAATGTATTTTTTGCCAAGTCATTGGATGAGAGATTCATTATAAAACAAGTAAAAAAGACGGAGTTGGATTCCTTCGAGGAATTTGCACCAGAATACTTCAAATATTTGACTGATTCTCTCAATTCACAGAGCCCAACTTGCCTCGCGAAAGTTCTTGGTATTTACCAGGTTAGACCTTTTTTTTTGTTTCTCCGCATGCATGGTTGAGTTTGGGCATTGGAGGTGGAATATATAAGATATTCTTACAACAAGCAACGGTGCTGACTTATTGTGTTTGATGGCAGGTCTCTATAAAACACCTGAAAGGTGGTAAGGAAACGAAAATGGATTTGATGGTAATGGAGAATCTTTTCTTCAGGAGAAATATCTCAAGGGTCTATGATCTCAAGGGCTCTGCAAGGTCACGGTACAATACAGATACAACAGGGACAAACAAGGTGCTGCTAGATATGAATCTTCTAGAAAATCTACGCACAGAACCCTTATTTCTAGGAAGCAAGGCGAAGAGAAGCCTAGAGAGAGCCATTTGGAATGATACATCTTTTCTGGCGGTAAGTTGTTCTCTTAGCATCTGATTGAAACCACACTAACTGGTTGTGGAATGTGGCCTAAGTTCACGGTCAGTTTCAACCTCAATTTAAATAGTGATGGGTTATATGAATTTCTAAGCATTCTAGTAATAGTGGAATCGTCCAGTGTGTTATAATGACCTGTCTTTGGTTACCAAATGACCTCTAAAGATTGGATAAGTTAAACTTACTTCCCCTGTTATTTGCACAAACTCACTTGCTCTTTTCTGCCCTTGTGGAGAATTATGCTTGTAATAGATTTAGATTTTAGTCAGGACATCAATAACAGTAAATGTGAGTACATATATTTACCTAAATATTGCTACTGATGCTTGAACCGAAGCCTTTTTCCTTGATGTCATTGGGACGAGAGATAGTTGACTAGGTAATTTGAATTTGAATTTTCCACCTAACAATTGATGCTTTTTTTGCTTTTATGCATCTGCAGTCTGTTGATGTTATGGACTACTCGTTGCTGGTTGGGGTGGACAAGGAGCGCAAGGAACTGGTGTTAGGGATCATTGATTTCATGAGACAATATACATGGGACAAGCATCTGGAGACATGGGTTAAAGCCAGTGGGATACTAGGCGGTCCGAAGAATGCTTCCCCAACAATTGTATCTCCCAAACAATACAAGAAAAGATTCCGGAAAGCAATGACCAGCTATTTTCTCACTGTACCTGATCAATGGTCTTCATGAACTCTTCAATAACACTGCTGCATATTCTTTTCATTCACAAAGCATTTGTTCATTAAACAACATGAGCTGATTATATAATTGCAGATAAAAATGAAGAGGGAGGAGTGCCCTCCACTCATATTTTTTTCTTTTTGTTTTGTTTTGTTTTATTTATTTATTTCTCTCTCTCTCTCCCCCCTTTGTAGAATGAATATTCTGTTATTGTGCAGAATTACAGCCCAAATGAAGAGGCGTGTACATTGAGGAAATAGAAATTCCATGTGCAGAGAGTTCTTTTGTACATCTTTGTTTGTTTCATGTGCAAAAGTTATTTCTCTTGAACACCTTGAATGTCAAGAAACATGTGCTAATAACTTGTATCTTATCATTGTTTCACTTAAAAGCAACCCTTTGTTAATTTTATATTTATAATTTCAGATCATATCTTTATCTTTATGGCATCAAACAAATAGAAGTAATCCAATGGAAATGAGTTGTAAATACATAGTAATATGCCCTAATTAAGTGACTCTGGGATATCAACATTATTAATATTATGTCATTAAGATTTATTTCTTTATTTTTCTATTTATTTTTCTAATAATCACCAATTATGAATTTAATTGTATTACTATAAAGTTGAAATCAGTAAGGATTTCCTATCTCATAAACACAAATTTGTCAAGTGTAAATCATAGATAGACATTCCATTCATGCTTCTATTTTTTAAAGGAAAAAAATAAAATAAAAAAAAGTAAAAGAGAAATTACTTTAGAAAGAATATTAAAATCAATAATTCTACACATCCCATAATTACTTTTCATCCTAACACACATGGCCGCTGAGGTGAAAATTGATAAATGAATTTATATAGTAAGTGAGTTGAATCATTAATGTTGAATTCATTTATAAATTGTCACCTCAACTGTCATGTGTGTTTGGATAGAAAATGTAGGATTTGAGAGGAGATGTGTAACATTACCGTATTAAAATTTATTACACCAATCTTTAATGGGCATTTAATGGACATGACAAAATCCTGCCTTTTATTATTATAAGGTTTTGAAATTTTTTGATAAGTACAAATTAAATTAAATTTATCCAAGATTAAAGTAAAAAGATTGATCCTTATATCTCTTACATGGATTCCTCCTTTTGTTGTTTTCCCATTTACGATGTGTAACTAATTCATAACTAGAGATCCATTGTAAAAGAATTTATTATTAGTTCTTTTCCACTCGTTTTTTCTCTGAAAAAACAGTGAGTAAAAGCAGCCTTCCTTCTTCGTGGAGGCAGATCGTGGTCCGATCTTCCTTGGCTCTCCAGATCTCCCTTCTGCTCTCATCGGTAAGAAGGAACTGGGCAGCTTAGGAGCACCGGAGTTCCGTCCTAGCAGTCCCCTCCCTTCCCTCTTCTTGGTGGGCTGCGATCGGGTCTGTTCTGGGAGGTTGTTGTGCTGCTGGTTTTGGTCCCGATCATCTCTATTCCGAGGCATCTTCATGCTGACATGTGGGATCGTGTCTCTCCCAGCAGCTTCGTCTTCGATCCATTGACAGTGCGTACTTGTGCTGGTGGTGTGATCGGTTTCGCTGTGCTGATTTTCTTTGCTCGATGTTAGGGGTCTTGGATCTCTAGCTCCTTGGTGAAGCGGGTTGGCGGGGCTTGTGGGTTTTGCAGGGGTGTTGCTGTTTAGAGCTGTGTCTGTGATGTGTGTGAGTGTTGTTGTAGCTGGAATCGGGCTGTGGCGTTAATAGTTGTAGCTGGCTGCTGGTTGTGTGTGGTGCAGCGTCGGGTTGCTGGTTGTGCAGTAGATCCTCGCCTGTGGTGACGGGATCGAACCGTGGCAGTAAGGATCAGGTGTGTGGTGCTCTGTCTGGTTGTAGTGAAGAAGATCCAGTGAGTTTTTTATGGATCGAAGCTGGGCAGTGAGGGGTTGGGTATGGAGTGGCTTTGTTTGAGTTTTGGGCGACTGGGTATATTATTTGGCAGTGAGTAGGTTCTTTTTGGCAGTGTGTGGGGTGTTGGCAGTGTGCAGGTTCTTCTTTGGCAGTGCTCAGCTCTCTTTGCTTTTGGTGGCTTGGGCGTGTTCTATACTGGGTACTGGTGCTGTGTTTAGGAGGTGTGGATGTTTGTGCTGTGACTGTTGCCTTGCCTTCAAACGTGATCTTCGTGTAGCTGTTTTGCACATTCAGTTTTGGTGTAGCTGATTTGAGCTGATCAAATTGAGGGGATGCGGTTTCATCCGAGTTCAGCGGCTTTGTTTGTGTTTGGCATTTGTTTGTTTGAGTTGTCAATTTGACAGGGGGTGGATTTCTTGGCTGTGGAGTTTTTTATTCTTTTTGGGAATCACGGTGTGGGCTAGTGTTCATTTATTTTTTGGCAGTGGATTTGGTGTGGTGGCTTCTGTGGCTGATTTGTACCTGGATTCATATATTTGGCAGTGTGTGCTTTAGCAGGCAGTGAGTTTAATTTGTTTGGGTTCAGCTGTTCTGGTAGTCTTGGGTTTGATCTGTGTTTTTTGAGTGTGGATCTAGGTGTGGTGGCCAGTGTTGCTGTAGTTGTTGTGTTTTCTCTTATGGCTACAGATGAAATTTTGAGGCTTTGTGAGGCTCTGTCCTTATCAGAGGAAGATGGCCCAGTTCTAGACATAGCAGAAGATGTTCAAGCTGATGGTATTAGAAGCGTTGAACAATGCTTGGTAGGGAAGATCCTTTCTCGTAGAAAGGTGAACCGGGAGGCCTTCCGTGGAACTATTGAACAAATCTGGGGTACTGTGGGCCGATTGGATATTGAAATGGTAGGCGATAATGTGTTTGTCTTCCATTTCCAATCCCTTGAGGATAAAGCGATGGTCTGGTCCAGGGGTCCTTGGCACTTCGATAAAAATCTCATTGTTCTTGAGAAACCAGTGGGGCCTGGTGCCATTTCTGAACTAGAATTCAAATACTCTGAATTCTGGATTCATATCTACAATATCCCCCTGGCGTGTATGAACTGCAAAGTGGCGAGATTATTAGCAGAGGAAGTTGGTACCATTGTTGATTTTCCGATTGATTCGAAAGATTTGTGGGGCAAATTTCTGAGAATCAAAGTTAGAATTGATATTACCAAACCTCTGAAAAGGGGTATCAGGTTGAGGTTGGCGAATTTTGATACTATGATTACGGCCCTCATTAAATATGAGAGGCTTCCAGATTTTTGCTATGGGTGCGGGTTTATCGGACATTCCTTCAGGGAATGTTATAACAGCGAGGTGAGGAAAAATATTATGGAAGGGGTCGAACCAAAATTTGGGGGGTGGCTTAGAGCATCACCTTTGGATCGGTCAAAGTTTCGGCATAAAGGGGAGGACATTTCAGAAGCTTCTCCGAAAGCCCAGGAAGACATTGAGCATGTGGACGGAGTAGGGGCAGAGGGTGCCAGCAGATCATTGTCCACTATCCCAACATCTTCTGATAAGCGAGGTGGAAAGTCTAGTAGGGATTTGGGGGTTTCTGAACCCAATAGAGCATTGATTGCTGTGGATGGTACCTCGACTCAGATTATCCAGCCAGTGAATCCCCCATCTAGGGAGGTTTTTACAGTAGCATCGACGGAAGATGGTCACTCAGAGGCGTTGGCTCGGATGGATGAGGAAATAGTGGGGTCAAATCTATGTGATGAAGGTGATGTTGTTATGGTAGGGTCTTCTGGTGGTAAGCCTAACTCCAAGAAGTGGAAAAGATTAATCAGGGGGAGCCCCTTACAGAGGCTTATCCCAGGTTGTCCAAGCCCAATCCAGAAAATGCTGCTAGCTAGGCATTATGCCAGGAGGGATCGAAAACCAGTTAAGAGATCTCTGAGTCACAAGTTTTCAGGTACTAAAGCTGGAACATCTTTTTCTGAAGTGTTTGCTATAGATCCGGGTGGGAAACGAAAAGTTGTGGAAACTGTAGGGGATCATCTGCCTGGGAAGAAACAGAAGTTCCTGGAATCTGATTTGTCGGCGGAGTCTGCTGAGCAGGCCCGCCGGGAGCCATGAGTATATTATGTTGGAATGTTCGAGGATTGGGGAGTCCCCGAGCATTCTTAGCTCTCCGGAAGGTTATCCGGAAACAATCCCCTAATCTAGTTTTTCTTTCTGAAACTAGATTAAAAGGCGAATGGGCGGCGAGAGTTAAGGTGCAGTTGGGTTTTTCGGGGGGTCTGCATGTGGATTGTGTGGGAAAAAGTGGAGGTCTGATGTTATTGTGGAATGATGTGTGGGATGTCTCAGTATTGTCCTTCTCCAGGGGCCATATTGATGTGGTGATTAAAATGGAGAACAACCTCAAATGGAGGTTCACAGGGTTCTATGGTTGTCCTGTCCCTAACCATAGAACCGATTCGTGGGAGCTTCTTCGACGGCTGAAGGCAGTCAACCGACTTCCTTGGTTGTGTGGCGGAGACTTCAACGAACTTCTTCATATAGAGGAGAAGCTGGGTGGGAATGAACGAATTGGTCCGGGTATGTTTAATTTTCGTAGTATTGTTGAGTTGTGTGATTTTGTTGATTTGGGTTTTTCAGGGCCTTTGTTTACCTGGAACAATAAGAGGGGGGGTTCTAGAAATGTTCAAGAAAGATTAGATCGTTTTTTTGCTACCAGTCAATGGGTTAATTTGTTTTCGGGGATTAAAGTTGAGCATTTAGGGTTTATGTTTTCTGATCATAGACCGATTTCGGCCAAGTTTGTGCGTGGTGGCCCTAGTGGTAGTGGTGGTGGAGATCGGAAGTTCAGATTTGAGCCGTTTTGGCTTAAAGACGAAGAGTGCTATTCTGTGATATGCACGGCCTGGGGAGGGTTTGACAGTGAAACTTCTGGTAGAGGTCTAAGAGATAAACTGGGTTTGTGTGCTGATCGGCTGGAGAATTGGAGTAAAGTTAAGTTTGGATCGCTGAAAAAAGCCATTGATAGAAAAAGATGTGAGATCAATCTTCTCTACGATCGGAAGCAATCTGAACAGGTGCTTGATGCTATTAAGTCTAGGGAGCGAGAGTTAGAAAGTCTCCTCTCGAAGGAGGAATTATACTGGAAACAGCGATCGAGGGTCGATTGGCTACTCGCAGGGGATAAGAATTCTAAATTTTTTCACAGAAGAGCGACGGCCAGAAAGAAGAAGAATCAGATTAGCTCTTTGCTGGATAGTACAGGGGTTCGTAGGGAGTCAGAGCAGGGCATGTCCAGAGTGGTTTTGGATTATTTCTCAGACTTGTTTAGGTTTATCCAGCCATCATTCTCCGATCTCTCTGCTGCCTCCTCTTTTCTTGAAAGTAAAGTTAATGCCCAAATGGCAGGCAGACTTGGAGAGGCCTTCACTCGAGCTGAGGTACGTTCTGCAGTTTTCGAAATGGGTCCAAACAAGGCCCCTGGTCCCGATGGCTTCCATGCTCTCTTTTTTCAGAAATTTTGGAATGTGGTTGGCGAGGATGTCTCTAACGTGTGCCTTAAAGTTCTTAATGGTGGATGCTCAATTGAGGAGTTCAATACCACTAATGTTGTCCTGATTCCAAAGGTTAAAAACCCGGAGTGTATGACTGATTTCAGACCCATTAGTCTTTGCAGTGTTATTTATAAGACTGTCTCAAAGGTTATGGCAAATAGGTTGAAAGAAATTCTGCCCTTCATTATATCTTCGGAGCAGAGTGCTTTTGTACCAGGGCGGTTAATTTTTGACAATATTATGGTTGCTTTTGAGCTTCTCCATTCTATCAAGAAACAGAAAAAGGGTAAAAGAGGGTACGCAGCAATTAAACTGGATATGAGTAAGGCTTACGACCGAGTCGAGTGGGGTTTCCTGGAGTTCATTATGGAGAAGGTAGGGTTTCCTAATCACTTTAGAGCCCTTGTTATGGACTGTGTGTCGACCTCCAAGCTTTCCTTCCTGGTAAATGGGAAATCTGTGGGGGAAGTTTCTCCGCAAAGAGGGTTAAGGCAGGGGTGCCCTTTGTCTCCTTATCTCTTCCTTCTATGTGCAGAAGCTTTGTCTACTCTTATCAAAGGCAACGAATCTAATGGTCAATCTTTGGGTATGAGATGTTGTCGCGGGAGCCCTCTAGTGAGTCATTTGTTTTTTGCAGATGATAGTATCGTTTTTTGCAGGGCTTCAGTTCAGAATTGTGAGAAGTTGAAACAGATCCTTAATGTCTATGAGAAAGCCTCTGGCCAGCGGATTAATCTGCAAAAGTCTAACATCACTTTTAGCCCTAATGTGGAAGATGACCGTTGCGCTAGTATCTTGAATTGCCTGGGCCTAGCTAATGCCCAAGCCCATGATATATATCTTGGCCTTCCAACCATGGTGGGGAAAAATAAACGGAAAACCTTTAGTGATATTAAGGAGAGAGTCTGGCGTAAGATCAGAGGGTGGAAAGGCAATCTCTTCTCGATGGGCGGGAAAGAAGTTCTTATCAAAGCAGTGGCGCAAGCTATTCCTACCTTCACTATGAGTATCTTCCAGTTGCCTTCTGTTCTGTGTAATGAGTTGTGCTCCATGATTATGGGCTTTTGGTGGGGGGCCTCTGATGGTCATAAGAAAATTTTCTGGGTTGCTAGGGACAAGTTGTGCTCTCCGAAAATCCATGTGGGGCTTGGTTTTAAAGATTTATCTCTTTTTAACCAAGCTCTTCTTGGCAAGCAAGCTTGGAGAATTGTTATGAATAAAGACTCGTTGGTATCTAGAGTTCTTAAGGCAAAGTACTTCAGGCAGGAGGATTTCTTATCTGTCACACTGAAGCAGGGGAGCTCTCATCTCTGGAGGAGTTTGGTTTGGGGTAGGAGTCTTCTTTTTAAGGGTCTCCGCTGGAGGGTTGGTAATGGGAAGGATATCAGGGCTTTTCAGGACCCTTGGATACCTAGGGCGTCCACTTTCAAACCTTTCTCGATTGCTCCTGTGGAGGATTTTAAGGTCGCATCTCTTATTTCCCCTTCATCCCATTCTTGGAATTTGGCTAAGCTTGATCAGGTCTTTGTGGCAGCGGATAGGGATTCTATTCTGGAAATTCCTCTGAGTTTAGGTGATTGTGCTGATTCCTTAATCTGGCATTTTGATAAGACTGGGGAGTATTCTGTGAAGAGCGGTTATAGAGTTGCAGCGCAGGAAAAACTCTCCCTTTCTGGTTCCTCCTCGAGTCCGGATTCGAAATGGTGGCTTGCACTTTGGAATCTCAACATTCCCCCTAAAATCAAAATCTTCATTTGGAGAGTTTGTCACAATGCCATCCCGTCCCTTTGTAATCTTTGTTCGAGGAAGATTGTGGTTGACCCGTGTTGTTCTAGATGTGGCGATGCTCCCGAGAGCTCAGCCCATGCCCTTTTTTGGTGTAGCTCCGTGCGCCCTATTTGGGAGTCCACTGTTTTCTGGGACGTCCTCAATTTGCAGCGCCATATCTCTTGTTTTGATTTGATTTTGTGGGTTTTTGTTAGGGCCAAGAGAGCAGAGTTCGAGGAGTTCTGTATGATTCTGTGGGGGGTTTGGTCTGATCGGAATGCCGTGTTTCATTCTAAATCCCCCAGGGTTAATGCTGATTTGGTTTCTTGGTCTCTTTCTTTGCTTCGTGAATTTCAGGGCACCCAGAAGGTCTTTGGCTCTCCCTCTCAGCCTCCCAGGCAGCCTTGTTCTGCTTCGTGGTTGCCTCCTCCTGCAGGCTCCCTGAAGTTGAACACCGATGCAGCAGTGAAGTCTGGTTTTTCTGTGATGGGTTCTGGTGCTGTGGTGCGTGATTCTGCTAAGCCCCTATTGGGGTTCTTTCCTGCTGAGCTTGGCGAGCTGCTGGCGTTGCGAGAGGGGTTGCTGGTGGCTAAGGAGTTGAGCCTTATTATTGAGTGGGTTGAGTTAGATGCTGCTAATGCTGTGGCTAGGATTTCTAACTCGTGTCCTAGTTCTTTTATGGACCCTATTGTTTCTGATATCAAGGCTCTGTTTAGGGTTGTGGGAATTTCCAACTGTCATGCCATTCCTCGTTCAAGGAATGGAATGGCACATTCTCTTGCTTCCCTTGCCTTTTCCTCTAAGGAGGATTTTTGTTGGTTCAATCCTGAACCTAGCTTTCTTGTTGGTCTTCTGTAATAGAAGTGTTGTTGAAATCAAAAAAAAAAAAAAAAAAAAAAAAAAACTAGAGATCCAATGTAGACGAACAATGATTGCTCATGTGATATATTAACAGATCACTATTTATGCAATTTAAGTCTTAATTCATCCATTGATTTAATATTCTATTTTTTTGTTTATGGTAATGAAAGATCAATTCTTAATATAGATTAGGAGTAGAATTACCAGAGACTATTAAAAGATAGTGTAATGTACTTGCCATGACTAGATCTTAAATGTGATGTTCTCTTGAATAAATGATGTTTAACTTATTCATGATCGTGATAGGTTAAATATTGGTTTTTAAATAGTTCTTAGTGATTAATGAGTTTTTGAATGTTAATTAGCTTAACCCGTGCCCCAAACATTAATCACCATAATAAAAATATAAATGAACCTTAGACTTGATCAATTGTAATCTTTCCGTAAAGTTAATTATCATATTAAGTAATTACGTTTGGATGCATTGCATTCCTAGCTTTTCCCTTCCATATATATTTTCAATCATAAATCATAAATTAAAAGAGTAATTACCGAAATTTTCATAAACAAGAATCTCCGAAATTTACATCTCTCTTTTAATTCTCAGCTCTTACAAAATTTCCTCAACATTAATCACAAAGCTTCTTCATTTGTCATATATATATATGTACACATTAACTAAAAATATAATAAGAGTACACATGCAAACGTATGCGTAGATATCGCATGACAAGCTCGCGAGCTGCAACCAGTGAGCAATGGAAGCGATCTGCGGGGCAAGTTTACTGGTTTGTTTGATGTTCAGAAAACCTGTAGGCTGATATAGAGATTAGAGAGAGAACCATAATTTGGGATCATCTTTAATTAATTAATATTTTCCATGCTATGATTTATTTTAATTATATATTAATTAATTTTCTAATTAGTTATTAATTAAGAAGCAACTGCTATTTGGTTTCCTCCTCCTTCACTGATGGTCTGGAAACTCACACGTCTCTGCAATCATTTTTGAAAACATAAAAAACAAAATTAATAATGATTACTAAAAAATAAATAAATAATTAAAAAAATCAATGGATATATTGAATGACTTGAAAATTTATCAACCTCACTTGAATTTTCAAAATCATCATAAAATTTTATTTTTTTTTTCTTTGAAGGCATCATAAATTTTCTTTAAAATTGTAATTAATTAAAATCAAAATCACACAACTTTGTTAGTACTTAATTTTGATTGAATATTTAATTTGAATTATTTTTTCTCCCTCTTACTTGTGTTTAGAGAATTAATTATTTAAACTTGTTAGGATCAACGGGTGAAATGTCACTCAGTGTACCAACCTACCTGGCTTCTTCATTTGTTTAATAGCTTTAATAATTAATCATATTTTGTTAATTAGTATAGACTCCTATAAAAGATATATATGATTAATTATTATTTGAATGGTCATTAAACAAATATTAACATAACTAATAAACCGTGAATGCACGTTCTAGACTCAAAAGGATAAAACTTATATATATATATATATAACCGTACAATTGTACATCCACCTAACAAATAAATATAATTTAATTTAATTAAATAGAATTCCTCTACAAAATTGATGTTTTAGAAAAGGATAAGTACATTTTTTTTAATATTTAATTGTGATTATTTTTTCTTGTCTAACCTAACACTAATTTTTTACGAAAACTATACTGGGTTTTAAATCTGATTTTTCATATACAAATTTTTGTACTTAGTAACTTTTTTAGATTATTATTATTATTATTATTTTTTGAAGGGTATATAATTACAAGACTAATAACTATCAGAACCTGCCGAGATTACAGAGGTAAGAGGGATGTGCATTAACCAATCGAGCTATGAGTGAATATGCAATTATTATTATTACTAATTTTCACTTTGGTATAACTAATTTTCTTACCATGCATGTGAGAGACAAGGAAGAAGAGTAGTAAACATGGTAGTTGAGATTTTGCCTTATTATCAAACTATGGTAGTTGAGATTTGACTATCAATTCTCTCTGATTAATATATATATATTAATCTATTAATTGCATGAACACAAAAGTAGTTTTTAAGTTGTTTGTTAAAATGATTCTTATGGTAAATGACACAACAAATATGTAAAAAAAAAAAAAAACAACCCATTAATCAAATATTATGAGAAGCATTTTTTTTAAAAAAAAAAGAAAACAGTACAAGATTAGGTATATATTTAAGTAGAAAGCTAGAAATTAGTATCAATAAAGGCCTGATTTTGAGTTTGGAATTTGGTCTACCAGCACCAACCTGCTTAATTACAAAAATATTTTAAAATTTTATATTAAAAAAATAATTTCGTTCTACAAACTAAAATTGTAGCTTGAAGTTTTGAAGAAAAAAATAAAAATTATTTATTTGCATATAAAATACAATATATATATATATATATATATATATATTTTCAGACATTTTCATTTCATATATATATACATATATATTTCGAATTTTTTGTTTTTGTTTTTGTTTTTAAACTGTGAGGCACAGAATGGAGGAAAACCATGACCATCGTTTTCAATGAACAAAGCATGTGAAGAAATCAAAATTTTGTCCAAGATTCAAGGCAGATATTGTGCCGCAGATTAGCTGGGATGAGAAGTGCTTTATGATATTTATAAAAACAGGTTTATTGTTGGTCCGACAACTACTCCCAATAATGAGAAGAGTCTACTCCTAATACAGGAAAGAGGTCTATCCATACAATTATGTTTTTATGGGTAATAATGGGAATATATATTTACATGGTTACACAATTATTTAAACTTTCGTAGCTTAAAGGATTTTAAAACCTTTAACCACCAAATCAAGCAACCTTGTGTTATTTTTGTTGATGTTTTAAAACAATGCATTCAACTGCCATAAATATATATATATATATATATATATATATATATATATATATATATATATCTTGGGATCATAAAATTTTTTGAGAAATTATAGAAATTATTTCTTGAATTCATGCTTGATCAAGTACGTATATTATACACATCTCATCAACTTAAAAACAATGCATGTACGGATGTACCCACCAACCTGAAGCCATTGGTTATTATTATTATTTATTTTTTTGAAAAGGAATTAATTAAAAGTCAATGTTGGAATCCTCAAATAATTGAGTTTTAGGTCTATCTACTTGCCTTACCATCTATTTTTTTAAAAAAAATTTAATATGCCAAAACAAGCAGTAAATCCAAAATGTCAACCCAATTAGTTAGTGAAGTCCTCTAATTTAATAATAATAACATCACTCAACTAAAAAAAAAAAAAAATTAAAATTGCCCAAAGAACATGCCAGGAAAATAGGATCATTGTCTGAGAAAATTAAATTACTGACCTGATCTCTTGCTTTCAACGTCCCTTGTCTGATTCTTCCATTGCTGCCCTTCCAATGCATTTGTTGTTGCTGCTGCTGCTGCAAAAACACCTTTTGATGATCATCACCACCACCAACTTCTTCTTGTTCACGTCTGACAACAATATTGCTTTTGTTTGCCATGCAAAGACCCACAATCTTCCCAGCAATCTCTGCCTCGTTTTTGCTCTCTTTCATCAACTTGTCCACTTCTGCTTTTGGTAGCATCATCCTCACCCTCCTCTTCATTGCACCATTCTTGTTCTCCTCCTCCTCCTCCTCGGGTAGACTACTTGTCGGTCTCAGTATAGAGAGGTCGGAGGCCGATCTCCGAGACAGCATGAGGCTCTCGAGCCTGTCCTTGGCACTCATGTTGATCCCAGACCGAACCCTCCTAGTGAGTCTCTCCTTGGGGACACTGTTACTTGGCAATTCCACCAAGAAGTAGAGCCTCTTGGGCTCCAACTTCTGCTGCGGCTGCAACGGCTTCGCTCGAGTGCCGTAGTGCTTGACAGCTTCTGATTCCAACAAGACATGCCCCGGATGATCCTTTACCACCTCCTCGGCTCTCACTGGTGTCCTCAGCTTGAATGTCTCTCCACTTATTTTCATGACTTTTGTGGTTTTCTTCCCTCCCAAGCTATTTCCCATGTTAGCTGCAGATGAGCTAGCAAGTGTGTGTGGTGATTATAGAGGGAAATAGAAGGTAGGGCACACAAGAATGGTGGATCTATTTATGGTGTGATTGCTGCAGCCAAAAACAAGGACATATATGGGTGGATTTATGGTGGTTGATGTTTACAAGGGGTCATTGGTCAATAAAGTGGTGCAAATTTGAAAATTTTCAAATGTTTGACAAAACATATAATACTACGTTAGCTTTCATTATCAATATATAGAAATCAACTAGACTTAGTATGTATATATACGTATATATACATACACATATAATTTTATAGTGTGATTATTTATGCTGCTAATAGGAACCAATTCAACAACTAGCTATTTTGTTTTTAGCTGATGAGGAGTTCTAAAAATTGATTTTGATAAGGTAAATGATATATTCAAATTTATGATGTCAATACATATCTCATTTGTTTTAAAAAGGTAAATGTACCATGGGTACCCGTCCTCCCTCCCTCACTGCTTGTGACACATAAAAGTTCATCAGATTATCCAATTTGTCAATCATACTTTTCATAATATACGTATACATAGATCTAGTCCTATCTTTGAATTGACAGGTAAGCCTGATCTCATCTTTAATCTAATTAGAGTAAATATGGAAAAGCATATATATATATATATATATATGTATGTATCTTTATATATATATTTGAGTTATTACCAAATTGAAAGTCGAGAATTAATAACACAATTTGAACCCATAATTTTATTAACGGAATAGTTAACGTGAGGATTTTGCACGGGATAACATATACGTCTCTGTATGTATCTTTATAATTTGGCCACATATATAGAGTCATAGTATATTGTAATAAACAACCATATTATTTCATATATTTAAGGAGGAAAAAATGATCAGAATTTGTAAGGTTAAACAAATAAAGCCCGTGATGCGTGGAGAGGAGGAGGGATGATTGATTACACAATCATTTTCATGTTTTAATAATCAATGAAACAATTAACGGTAATCACGGGGAAAATTCCTCTATTGCTTCACATGTGAATATTTGACATTTAAACTGTTATATAATATAAAAATATAAATATTATATGAACACAGTTTTTCTTTTTGGTTTTGTTAAAACGAAACTATTATTATTTTGTATTTTGATAGCTACTTTTAAAATAGGGATAATTGCGTAAACACTTTAGATTTTAGACCTAATAACACGTATATGGGCCTTTTATCAAACTTAATACAAACTTCTCATACCGTTAATTGACTTTCATTCAAACTAACTGTTGATTATATTTTTTAGGCAAAAAGACTAAGTTGTCCTTAATGTCTTATTTTATTTTCCTTAATAATTATTTAAAATGCAATTATATAAAAATAAATTAAAAATTAAAAAAAATATTTGATCAGATCAAATGGATCTCCATCACGTAATCTAAGAGATGGATCCTATCTAATTAGATAAGATGGATTCAATTCATCTGATGTGATCAGATGGATGAGATCCATAAGATGGACCATCTTCCACGGAGAAGCAGAGCTGCTCCTTCGTCGAAGGAGAGCTTCAATGAAGGACCTTCCACTCCTTCGTCTAGGCTTTGAGTTCCTTTAATGGAGTTTTCCAATTTTAATTTTATTTAAAAGAAAAGAAAAGAAAAAATGACAGATCTCATCCATCTCTTTAAAAAAAGAGATTAGATCTCACCCATCCATTTTTATTTTAAATTTAATTAATTTTAAATAATTAATAACATAATTTAAGAGAGAAAAATACCATTTTACCCTTTGACTGTTATAACTTGGCCGTTGACCACTAATAGTAAGAATATTTGTGTTAATTTCGATAAAAAGTCTATATACATACTATTAAACCTGAAATCGGTGGATATTTGTGCAATTACTCATTTACAATAACACAACCACAACAACCCCTTTTTGTATTTTTTATTTTCAATATTTGATGTTTGATATTTCACCATTCAAGCAATAAAATAACTGGCTTTAGTCTGCTGGAATTCAACACTGGTGACAAATTGACAACAACCTCGTGCCTTTTTTTTTTTAATAGAAAAAGGAATTATTTTGAATATAAATCACAAACGTAGCAGTAGTCCAAATTGATAGTCTGCTCATCAACTTGCAAGTGTTGATTTTTCTTCTGAAATTAAGGGGTCCAGGCGCGGACCGCAACACACAACATAGGGTACTGTGGAGGACTGACGATGCATGATTTAATTGCTTTCACACTTCACACAAATCACACTAAGGTTAGTATATGTTTTGAATTTATTCGTACAAAAAAATTATAAACTTCGTTTTTTCGTGTGTTATATATACTTATAACTAAATCCTTACAAATGGTATCAGAGTTAAAATTATATACGGTTTGGCTTAATGGACTGCACTCATCTTAATGAGAGTTTTGCTTTTCACGCTCTGCCAAAAGCCTTGTTTGTGTGAATTGTTGTTAAAAAGACTATTTTATTGGGTTGTGGTATCCCTTATATATATATATAATTTTATTATTTTATATATTTTTTTTCTAATATGAAATTCATCTTATATTCCATTAATTTTTTACGTGGATTTTCTAACAATTAATGTTATATAAGCAAACGGATTCCCCATCTAACATGCTAGTTTGTCTTGTACGGGTTTGGATAGAAGAAGAAAAAAATGTCATTGCTAGAATAAATTTTTGACTCCGCAACACATGGAAACAAACCATGGATAAGAGGCATGTAAAATTATTCCAATAAATTAGGCAAATAGACTTATATATGCCGCAAAACAAAACACAATTCCATGCCTGTTTATATCTTCAACAATATAATCATTTCCCACTAAAGCCTAATCATCAACTTAAACAAATAATATATAAACATTTTACCACTTAAACATGTAGGAAACAAATATACTAATTTACATAATGTGAAAGACTGAAAATTGTGAGAAAAGGGATTTGGAGGGTATAGAGTATAATGACAAAAAAAAATTGATGTTATTATTGGATTGTGAAGTTTAAATCAATATTGTTGAATTAGTATTGTTACGTTATGCTGACACTCTAGGGGGTTGAGTTCCCCATAAGCCCGTTAGTTTGCGGGGGTCAGGGGCAGCGACCTCAGAAAAAAAAAATTAATTATGCATTTTGTTATGGAGTGATAGTTTTACCTAAGAGCTTTAGAATTTAAACTTTGTATTTTTAGAGTTTTTGTAAGAGAGAAAAATATAGTTGTAACTGGGTGTGTACTTCATCATTGTAAATAACAATTTAATAATGGAATTGAGTTCTGATGCACTCCGTGATCCACCCGAATATGATTGGCTTGAACTCCGACCTACCCAATAGTGCATAAGCAGAGGATAAAGTTAATTCCCCTTGTCATGACAATTCCACCAACCACGACGATCAAGGGGGCAACTGTTGGTATAGATCATAATTTGACCAATACGATACCAACACGTGACCTTTCAATACAATGATGACACGTGGTATGCCAACCTCCGAAATAACTCGTAGCTATTGTCAAACCATTCATCGGTGTCTAAACAGTGGAAGTATCAAGTACATGCAAACAAATATTTGGCAAATGACATGACAAGTGTCTGGTGACCTCAGGAATCAAACGACAACGCAACAAATACGCATATAAAAGGAAGAACAACAATGTAAAAGGGGGTGCTTAGATTTTTTTAAAACAACTGATAAAATCGACAACAATTTGGATTTTACTACACCACATGTCCAATACTGACTTAAATATCGGAGGGTAGTAACTGATAAACATATCGGCGCCACTTAACAATTTTGTTCTTTTACAGGTAACCAAATAGATTTACATATCGATTTAGAGTACGTCTTTAGAGTAATCAATAATTTTAATTTGTAGCCTGTAAAGATCATATTGATCTCTTAATCACGTAAAATTTAGTATGTTTGATTTATTATTATATTTGGTTTGCATTTATTCCGTAATATTTAATTTGAAAAAGAAAAAAGGACATAGAATTGGTTTCAAAAACATAGAATATGCAAATCAAAGGTAGAGTCATATTTCAAAACTTTACAATAACAAAGTGCATGATAAAATCATGTGTATATATATATCTACGCATACATTTTCTTTAGTCAACAAATATGAATTCAACTTGTAGAGTCCCTTTACTGTTTTCTATTAACTCTTGTTGCTTTTATTTTGTTATTTTTCTCTAATTGGCCGGTTATATAATAGCCAATTTTGACTGGTTTTAATCATTGTACGTAATGAATGGAATTGAATTTTCTGTACTCCTTATCCAATTCAAACTGAATTGGATTAAATTTGAAAATTTTCTATTACTTCACGAGTGCATTTTGTTACGTCAAATTGAATTGAGAATGGACTAATTTCATTTCAATCCTATGCTTAGATTTTCGGTCCAATCCAAACAACACCATTTATCTCGTTGTGATAAAGTTTGGGACTATTGCTTTGACATTTTTTTTATACTTTTTTAATATTCTATTTATAAATAATTTTAAAATATATGATATAAATATATAAAATTATTACTTGATATAAAAATTAATTTAATTTAATATAATTTTATTCAATCTTAAATTACGCCAAACACAAGACATCATTATTTTGGCAATCTCATCCCATGTAGGCCCAGCAATGGCCAAGTCCAAATAGGACAATCGTCCATGACCCAATAATTTTGGACACATATTATTAATTTTGAGGGCATACTAGTTTATATATATATATATAAAATTTTGAGGGCTTAATATATTTTTTTTTTGCCCAATAATCTTGAGGATCCAATATTTTTTTTTTTGCCTAGGGCCTCAAAAAGCTATGAGCCGGCCCTAATCCCATGTCATATAAATAGTCCAATACAATTCTCATGCCAAACGCACCCAAAAACTTCTATAATTTTTTCATTTAATTATGGAACTTTTTATCAATTTGCTCACTTGTTAAAGGTGTTTTGGTGTCCATTCAAGATAAGCTCACTAATATCATACTATGTGATGTATATACTGAGGAATCTGAATCGATCTCTTTGTTCAGCATTCACATAATAATGTCAAAGTAATGGGAAAAAAAAAACTTAAATGAGGTAAGGATGCACCGTGCATCTACTATTGTGATTTTGCAACAGTGCATCATATTGGGAATTTAACCAATCCGTATGCAGCGGAAACAATATAAATCTAATGCAAACACACAAATAAAGATGAAGCACACACATAAAAGCACAAAGAATAATAAAGAGATAAAAGAGTTTTTACGTGGTTCGACAATCAAATGATTCCTACATTTACGAAGCTCACCTGCATTCAATTTACTAAAAGAACTATTACGAAGATACACGAAAAACTCTTAACATTGTTTTTCTTCTCCATGTGTGTTTGTATTCTCTACTCTCTCCCCCCCTTTCTCTCCCTCTCTTCCCTTTTCTGCCACCTTATAATACCCTAACATTACATGGGTATTTATATTGAAAAAAATAAAGACAAGACGACTTAAGAAAGACTTTCTGATTTGGTCAAGTTTTGACCTCAAAATAGGAGTCCTAAACAAATATGGATTCGTTGTCGCGACCAGGTTGCACCCCATGTCGTGCTGCTCTTTGCCTATTTTTTTTGCTGCTGGCGATGCGACTTGCAGCACGACCTGTGGGCCGCACTGCCAGGTCGCGCTGCACATTGCTTGTGAATCTTCTTGAATGCAAAACTTCTTTTTCAAGCTTCACGAATCCAACAATCTCTCACTTAAAGATTGAAAATATGAGGAAACATCTTTCTCTGATGATCAACAAAAACTACGTGCTCAAACAACCTGTCTTCGCCCTCAAAGACCCACTAAAGCTGCACATCAACTCCAGTTCCTCTACCCCAATTGGCTTGGTTAATGAGTGATTGTGAACAACAATCGCGAGCCTCCTGCCTATGGTTCTTGGTCTAGATTTTCCTTCACTGTAAGCTCTCACTCGCTTGCATCACTGAGCTCTGACCTGATCTTGCAACCCTAGTTTCTCTCTTTTTTTTTCTCTTTTCTCTCACCTTATAAAATCATAACTTTATATGGGTATTTATATTGAAAAAAAAATAAAGACAAGATAACTTAGGAAAGGCTTCCTAATCTGATTAAGTTTTAGACTTAAAATAGGAGTCCAAAATAAATCTGAATTTATCGTTGCACCCCAGGTTACGCTGCTCTATACCGCTTTCTGTTGCTAGCTGTCGGCTTATGACACAATCTCTCTGCCTCTTTTTTCTACTGCTGACGATGTGACTTGCGACACGACCTGTGGGTCACGCCCCCGGGTTGTGCTGCTCACTGCTTGCTAATCCTCATAAATGCGAAACTTTTTTTCAAGCTTCACAATCGCACGTCCGACTACATTCAACTTCTTCTCTCAAAAGTAATCAATAAAATAACAATAAATAAATAAAATAAAGAGAAAGAAGGAAAAAAGGAAACTAAAAGGTTGTTAACTCTGATTTTCTACAGCTCATTCTACTTTTCACTTTTTGTACTTAAATCCAATTCATGAACGTGAGCTGCAACTTGCAAACATTATCCTAATTTAAATATATGCTCTTTTTTGGAATTTACCAAAAGGAAATGATTTTTTTAGCAGAAAACTGGTTGTAGTTTCTTTCAAACAAACGTGCACGATGACTTCATTAAAGGGCTGCTACTACTGCTATCTACTTCTTCATCAGATAACCAATGAATTTGATGGGGTAAAAAGTGCTTTCCAAGCACAGGACTTTTCTAACAATCACTGCTTGAGCTTTAATAAAGATCTGCGTCTGAGACAGACCAAGAACAAAATATTATAATAATAATAATAATAATAAATAAGAAAAAAGGACTCAAAATGCATGTTCAGCTTCATCAGCATGCATTGGCAAAAAAGAAAAAGAAATAAAAAAAAGTATAATTTCGTTGGAGTTTATATGTTTTATCACTCTACTGTCATCCATCTTGACCTATATGCCTTGGTTTTGCCTCTGGTTGGAGTTTATATGTTTTATCACTCATAATATCCATTATTGTAGTCTGATACAATCCCAGATAGTCAATGTTTATAGATCACATACATGGAACGAAAATATGCGAAAAATCTTCTAGTACTTAAACTTTGTAACAAACATGTCAATGGATTTTTTTTACACACTCATCAAATGATGGAAATAAATACACAGAAAAATGAGAATGGTTATTTTGCATCTCATGCTCATCTCCTCAGTTTTCAGGGAAAAAGAAGGGAATATTGTGGTGATAATGGTCAAATAATTGGAATCGAAAAATGAAGGAATTAATGTATCTGGTAAAACTACTACACCTGTTAGAGCTGCTGCAATTTGCGAAGAAGCTCCAACAGTGAGGTAGCTTTCCGTTTGGCCCGTTCTGTTCCGCTCTTAGCAAGCTCTGTCAAGGGTATGACAGCTCCGAGCCTACTTATGCAGGCAAGATTCTCGGTATCTCTCTTGCACAAGGAGAGTAAAATAGCAGCCGCGTTCTCTTTGTTGCGGGGAAGACCTGTTCTCATAAGATCAATCAATACCGGTATGGTGCTAGCCTTCACTATAGCAGCCTTGGCCTCTTGGTTACTAGCTAGAACTGATAGTATAGTGAGAGCCTCATCAACCATGCAATTTCTTGAATCCGTAAGCATCTTCAACAATGCTGAGATAATCCCAGCTCTTACGGCCCTGCCCTTGTTCCCCAGATAAATGCACAGATTGAACAATGCTGTAGCAGCATCTTTCTTCCCTCTAGTGCTTCCATTTTGAAGCAACTCTACCAAAGCTGGTATGGCACCCGATGCCCCAATTATTATCTTGTTTTCATCCAAAAGCGACAAGCTAAAAAGAGTTGCCGCTGCATTCTCTCGCGCTTCCATGCTTCCAGCTCTGAGGACTTGGACTATTGAAGGAATGGCACCAGCAAGCATTATGAGCCCCTTGTTATTTTCGTATATAGAGAGGTTAAGAATGGAAGTCACCGCATGTTCTTGTGTTATCACATCATCTATTGTTAGCAGGTTGACTAAAATGGGTATTGCTCCTGCTTCTGCAATTAGTATCCTGTTATCGGTACTCCTCTTGGAGAGGGATCTGATTTCAGCCACAGCAGCTCTACGCTCCTCAACTGACCGGCTTGAGAGTTTGCGTACCAGTGCCTCAATAGCTGCAACATCCCCACTAACGTCACGAAAAGAGCCATCACTCTTCTTTAGCTTCCCATTTGCTAACCCAGTAGGCTGCTCGATATTGTGCATAGCACACCACTGCGTAATTAGACTTCTCAAAACGTAATTTGGGGTGAGTGTCAAATGTTGGAGCTTCTGCTGAGTTTTTGGACATGTTACATTGCCACAATCTATCCATCGCTGTATGTAAGATCTCTCATATGTCTGCAAATACAATTGCGAATATAAATCATAAGTGTCCAGCACAATAGATAACAATTAAAATTTGATATTCTACAATAAAGCACCATATAAGGACACCAATTTTAAACGGCATCTGAGGTTGTGTTGACTTGCATACCTGTCCTGTGGCCACAATAACAGGGTCCCTCATTAGTTCTAATGAAATTGGGCATAGAAAATCATCAGGAATTACAAGTGCATCAGGCTTCTTCATTTCATCCATACTCTTGCTAGCGGAATTCTCTTGTTGTTGAGAATCAACATTGCTTGATGGAGAGACCTCAGACAAACTGCTCGACCTTTCCAATCTATTCACCATCGGGTCAGCACTTTGCCCTTTCGAATCAATGCTTTCCGGAACATGTTCCACCTTTGCTGTAACTTCTTTATCGAGTGGCTGGGACAAGGCATGAGACAATTTCCTTGAATTCACAGACCCATATCTCTCCGCAGCCCTTCTCAACTGAGCTCTCACCAGAGCAACCTAATCAAAGAAACTATAATAAGCACACATTCAATCAAGACCAAATAAACCATATCAATCTTCATTTCCCTTCTCAATCAATCCGATCATACCTGTTCTTGAACTTCCTCAGAGATATCAAAACCATCATATGGTACTTCCCCTAAGGCTTTCTCCAATTTCCATGCCACGCATTGAAATTGGAAGGAGATTTTCTTGGCAGCTCCATCCTTAAATCAAGAATATACCAAATTTCAGAGATCCACCTAAAACATTTATAAAACAAATGTGCATGATCACAACAGAAGTTCTGCAACAGCACTCGTCTCCAAGTCCAAAGAATCAGAATCAAATGAATCCCATATCTCATAATTACCCACAAATCAAAGACGCAATCGAAATCGAACACTAGAGAATTTACTCATAGCAAATTCAATTTCAACAACATTGTCACAAAGTCCCTACTTTGCAGCAGCAATCTCTATACCAATATGTGTTTTTTCATCAAAAATTAAATTAATTCAATTCAATAATATGATCATATGAATAGTGATCGAATTCTTCAAAGATTGAACATTCAAAGGTTTCAAATCTTTCATCAAATTGTGTAAATAACCCCAAAAAAAATATATATATATATATAAGAAACAAAAAGCTTACAGATGGGTTGTTGGAAGTGAAGGTGCCAGCGGCTGATAGCAGCCGCTTAGCTGCCTGGAGCGCCACCACCAGATCACTCCACCAACTACCGGAACACAAATTCGTCGACGTCGTAATAGTTGACGACGACGAAGACGACTCCGACGAAGTCAACACTTCCAACGTTGGTCCAAAATCACGGATCTCCTCCAGCAAATGCTTCAGCAGAGCGATCCTCCGCATCAGATCCAAGCAATCTTTTCTAAATACTCCGCAACCAGTCCCGCCACCCGCAGCAAACAACCCAGTAATCTCCCCGACCACCTCCAGCATTCCGGCCACCGCACCTCCACAGGCGGCGGCAACGACGACGCCAATGCCGTCCATCGACGAAAAATGATGGGTGATTGACTAGAAGAGAAAACGAAACAGCTGCGAAAACAGAGAAAAGTGCATTGGTGGGGGTTGTGGGGTGATTTTATTTATTTATTTATTTTCTGGATTAAAATGTTAAAAATGGAATGGATTAGAAAGAGCGAGATTCGCGGGACAAGAGGATACAGTTGGATTTGGAATATTGTGAATTGTAATATAAACAACCACAAACAAACTGATAATACAACCACTCTACACGTCTATAGATAGTTTACAAATATAGAGAGTGTGTGTGTGTGTGTGTGCAAGTCTCTTCTCTGTCATGTTTGTTTTCGGTGTATAGTTTGACAATTCTCTGGTTTGTGATAGAGAAAAGTGAAAGCAGACTCTACTCGGTGACAGCCTGTAAAAGGGCCGTTATTATTGTTATTGCCCATAATTTTGTAACATATCTTTTTATTTTATTTATTTATTTAATTTAAATTATCGGATCAAGACTCCAGGCATGGCTCCAGGTTATGGGAAATAGGTTGAAAGAAATTCTGCCCTTCATTATATCTTCAGAGCAGAGTGCTTTTGTACCAGGGCGGTTAATTTTTGATAATATTATGGTTGCTTTTGAGCTTCTCCATTCGATCAAGAAACAGAAAAAGGGTAAAAGTGGGTATGCAGCAATTAAACTGGATATGAGTAAGGCTTACGATCGTGTAGAGTGGGGTTTCCTGGAGTTCATTATGGAGAAGTTAGGTTTTCCTAATCACTTTAGAGCCCTTGTTATGGACTGTGTGTCGACCTCCAAGCTTTCCTTCCTGGTAAATGAGAAGTCTGTGGGGGAAGTTACTCCGCAAAAAGGGTTAAGGCAGGGGTGCCCTTTGTCTCCTTATCTTTTCCTTCTCTGTGCAGAAGCTCTATCTACTCTTATCAAAGGCAACGAATCTAATGGTCAATCTTTGGGTATGAGATGTTGTCGCGGGAGCCCTCTAGTGAGTCATTTGTTTTTTGCAGATGATAGTATCGTTTTTTGCAGGGCTTCAGTTCAGAATTGTGAGAAGTTGAAACAGATCCTAAATGTCTATGAGAAAGCCTCTGGCCAGCGGATTAATCTACAAAAGTCTAACATCACTTTTAGCCCAAATGTGGAAGATGACCGCAGCGCTAGTATCTTGAATTGCCTAGGTCTAGTTAATGCCCAAGCCCATGATAAATATCTTGGCCTTCCAACCATGGTGGGGAAAAATAAACGGAAAACCTTTAGTGATATTAAGGAGAGGGTCTGGCGTAAGATCAGAGGGTGGAAAGACAATCTCTTCTCGATGGGCGGGAAAGAAGTTCTTATCAAAGCAGTAGCGCAAGCTATTCCTACCTTCACTATGAGTATCTTCCAGTTGCCTTCTGTTCTGTGTAATGAGCTGTGCTCCATGATTATGGACTTTTGGTGGGGTGCCTCTGATGGTAATAAGAAAATTTCCTGGGTCGCTAGAGACAAGTTGTGCTCTCCGAAAATCCACGGGGGGCTTGGTTTTAAAGATTTATCTCTTTTTAACCAAGCTCTTCTTGGCAAGCAGGCGTGGAGAGTTGTTATGAATAAAGACTCGTTGGTATCTAGAGTTCTTAAGGCAAAGTATTTCAGGCAGGAGAATTTCCTATCTGTCTCGCTGAAGTAGGGGAGCTCTCATCTCTGGAGGAGTTTGATTTAGGGTAGGAGTCTTCTTTTTAAGGGCCTCCGTTGGAGGGTTGGTAATGGTAAGGATATCAGGGCTTTTCAGGACCCTTGGATACCAAGGGCGTCCACCTTCAGACCTTTCTCGACTGCTCCTGTGGAAGATTTTAAGGTCGCATCTCTCATCTCCCCTTCTTCCCATTCTTGGGATTTGGCTAAGCTTGATCAGGCCTTTGTGGCAGCGGATAGGGATTCTATTCTGGAAATTCCTCTGAGTTTAGGTGATTGTGTTGATACCTTAATCTGGCATTTTGATAAGAATGGGGAGTATTCAGTGAAGAGCGGATATAGAGTTGTAGCGCAGGAAAAACTCTCCCTTACAGGTTCCTCATCGAGTCCGGATTCGAAATGGTGGCTTGCACTTTGGAATCTCAACATTCCCCCTAAAATCAAAATCTTCATTTGGAGAGTTTGTCACAATGCCATCCCGTCCCTTTATAATCTTTGTTCGAGGAAGATTGTGGTTGACCCGTGTTGTTCTAGATGTGGTGATGCTCCCGAGAGCTCAGCCCATGCCCTTTTTTGGTGCAGCTCCGTGCGCCCTATTTGGGAGTCCACTGTTTTCTGGGATGTCCTCAATTTGCAGCGCCATATTTCTTGTTTTGACTTGATTTTGTGGGTTTTTGTTAGGGCCAAAAGAGCAGAGTTCGAGGAGTTCTGTATGATCCTGTGGGGGGTTTGGTCTGAACGGAATGCCGTGTTTCATTCTAAATCTCCCAGGGTTAGTGCTGATTTGGTTTCTTGGTCTCTTTCTTTGCTTCGTGAATTTCAGGGCACCCAGAAGGTCTTTGGCTCTCCTCCCCCGCCCCCCAGGGAGCCTTGTTCTGCTTCGTGGTCGCCTCCTCCTGCAGGCTCCCTGAAGTTGAACACCGATGCAGCAGTGAAGTCTGGCTTTTCTGTGATGGGTTCTGGTGCTGTGGTGCGTGATTCTCAGGGCAAGGTTGTTGCAGCTTCTGCTAAGCCCCTCTTGGGGTTCTTTCCTGCTGAGCTTGGCGAGCTGCTGGCGTTGCGAAAGGGGTTACCGGTGGCTAAGGAGTTGAGCCTGATTATTGAGTGGGTTGAGTTAGATGCTGCTAATGTTGTGGCTAGGGTTTTTAACTCTTGTCCTAATTCCTTTATGGACCCTATTGTTTCTGATATCAAGGCTCTTTTTAGGGATGTGGGAGTTTCCAACTGTCATGCCATTCCTCGTTCAAGGAATGGAATGGCACATTCTCTTGCTTCCCTCGTCTTTTCCTCTAATGAGGAATTTTGTTGGTTCAATTGTGAACCTAGCTTTCTTGTTGGTCTTCTGTAATAGAAGTTTTGTTGAAATAAAAAAAAATAAAATAAATAAATATATACATCTACTTATAGTACCTCCTTCCTACTTTAACGATGGTGGTTCAATTTTTACAATAATTTTTTTCAATAGATCTCTCCAGACCCTTTAAAAATTTTCACAATCTAAATAAAGCAGAATTAAAGTCGAGACGTTTTGATAAGAGATTGTATGTCTCCGTAATACAATTAGACCCTTTTTTTATTTTTGGGAAATGTCCTTTTTTTTTTTTTTTTTTTTAATTTGCGGATAAGTTATGGTTGAGGATGAGACAAGACAAGCAATGGAAATGGTGAGACTAAAAGGATAACATACAGGTTGTCTTTTTCTTTCTTTTTTTTTTTTTCTTTTTTTTTTTTAAAATAAAAAATTTATGGAGATACAATGCTGGTTCGATTTCGGAATACAAATTAATGGTGTATGAAAAAAAAGAAAAAGTTTATATATATATATATATATATATATATATATATATATAGCTGTCTAGAGAGTTTTTAATTTATTTTTTTTTTTGACATTTGACAATACTTTTAAATTTACGATAAATTTTAAAAGAAAAAAAATATTTTATAGGGCTCATTAAATGAAATTTATAGGGCTCTAATGCAAACTATTTTATGTGCAAATCACCAGCACCTTAATAAAATTTCTAGTTTGAGAACTATTTTCTTTTTTAATTTTTAAGTTACAATATTAAAAAAAAGGGTAATATAGGAAATATCATTAAAAATATTTACTATATCTGAAAAATTTTAAAATTTTTCACAAACATATCTCATTTATCTTAACATCGGAACAAAAAGTTGCATCAAAATTCATAAAATTCCTTGATTATTTGGACATAAGATAGATATATATATATATATATATATATATATATATTTATTGTACATTCTAAATTTTTTCTCAAAATTTAATTTTCATGGCAAATGATATTAAAATCATTACTCAAAAAACATATTATTGGAATAAAAAAAAATCAATGAAAGTTAGTGTTGTTTATATTGTAATATCTGATTAAAGTAAATAAAGTACTCTATAAAAAAAATAAACAAATAAATAAACCTTAAAGGTATTTTGTTTTTAATTGGTTTTTTTTTTTTTTGACTTGGGGGATTTTTAATTTGGATACTTGATTGACGATTAAGGAAATTTGGTGTTGAATTCAAGCAAAAGCTGGCTAATTAAGGTCAAATTAATTAAGTTAATTCTACTGTCAAGCATGTTACCTTATATTTTACTTTAAAAGGTTCATGCATTAGTTGTCATTTTGACAAATTTTCTCCTCTTTTCTCTCTCTCCAAACAATAATAATTATAAAAAAATGGAAGAAAATAATTTTTTTTTTCTGTTCTAAATCTCCGTTACAACGTCTAATTAACGTGATTCAACTATCGTACTCTAAAACATAAAAAAAATAACTATTTCGCACTTATATGGCTAAATGAGATTTGAATGCCCCTCATCAATTTCGGAGAAGATGTATTTCTACACTTATATGGCTAAATAGAGACTCGAATCTCGTCTACAAGGAGGAGTTGTATCAATAGTGGTCTACCGTATACATAGAAAAACTAATAAAAGTTTCATGAACTATAAATAATTTTTTTAAAATAATAAAATATATTTTTAAATTTCATTTTAAACTACTCTCTTGGAATCATATTTTCAAACAAAGTCAAAATGTAATTTAGATAAATTTATTCTTTTAAATAATTTTATATCCGTTATTTTTATTAAAAAAAAATTGAGTTTGGTTTACAAATTACAAATCAATAAATCGTTAAAAGAGTAAATTAATAAATATAATATACAATTTTTTTTTTCTTTTATTTATATTTGTTGAAATAATTTTTAGGATTGAATCCTAAAACTTATTGTGAGTATAATATATAAATGAACACATTTTTAGTTTTTAAAATTGTGTATTTTCTGGGTTTTCTTTTTCTTTTAAAGCTAACTCCGAACGAGCGAATTCATTATCATAATAGTGCCGAGATCTACATGTATGACTCGAATATGTACTCTCAAAGTAGAAGACATCTACTTTCACATGACGAGGAGAATACAATTCTTTCACATGTTAGTATATATATGTGAAATTTGAACTCCCACAATTAACATGTATTGGGATGTTACACACAGCTCTGAACTATATATATATGCCTATATTTTAGTTTTAACAACATATAATTTTATTTAGA
This sequence comes from Xanthoceras sorbifolium, assembly GCA_003430845.1. Classification (NCBI taxonomy): domain Eukaryota; kingdom Viridiplantae; phylum Streptophyta; class Magnoliopsida; order Sapindales; family Sapindaceae; genus Xanthoceras; species Xanthoceras sorbifolium. The sequence goes on from CM010621.1 coordinate 29,826,862, forward strand.
TTACAATTATTTGTTTTGCAATACCTTATCAAAATGAGTAGCATTCATTTATAGCTTAATTAATTAATGCATCTTCTTATCTATTTTAATGGTAGAGATTCAAGTCTCACTATGTGTATTTATCAGTATGCGTGGATAGTTTTCTTTCCGTATTATATGAGTAGATATTCAAATTGTACGTTTTAGTGATTGATCTCAACAGGTGTCGATAGACTTATAATTAATCTTATAATTTAACTATTAAAGAATACGGATAAAACTATTTTGGAAGACAAAAAAAAATGATATGGGATCCACCAACAAAAACCAAAAAACTTATAGAAAACAATTCACACACAATTAAATGAAAGCAAAATATGGGATCCACCAACCAGGAAAAAAGGCTGGCGGTATACATATGTGAAACAAAGTATTAGTTGGTTGATGTAGACAACGTATTTTCATGGAAACAACGAATTGAATTCCTTACAAATTTTCTTGGTATAGTAGGGTATATGTTGTTCGATCGATGTTCTTTATTCTAATATATATATATTATTTATTTATATTATAAAAACTAAATTGAATTTCTGATGACTTGACTGGGTTCCAATTTGATGTTTTGTTTTGGTACTAATTTGGACGGCCATTGCGTGTACAAAGTCTCTCTAGAGACCAGGTGATTTTCTTAATTTTGGTGGAATATTTCCACAACATAACAAATCAATTTCAACATTCCATCCACCACGTCGAGGTTATATACATATATATAAAATTCAATTTTAAAAGATTGTTTTATTAGTTTATTGAGGAGTTCTATTTACGTTGATTGTTTTATTAGTTTATTGAGGAGTTCTTTTTACGTTGATTTATTGGTATATAAATTTTTCGTATAAGAATCCTCTATGTTTACGTGACAATGTCTGTAAATGTGTTTTTTCTTTGGTACATTTATTAGAAGTTAATATCTTTTTCATGACTGAACAATTGACAACTTAAATTGTATAATTAGTAGTAATAAAGTGGTTGAGTACTTTCTTCTTCATTTTTGTAATAGGGGTTCGAGTTACACCTTTATCCATTAAATCGTAAAGTGTGGGAAAAATCCTCCCCTATAGTAGGAGTTGTCATATTTTCGGACCGAACTTATAATGTTTAATCTGAAAAATTAGCTATGAATCTGTTGGGAAAATAACCTCCCCAAAACCTCCCTAGAAATATGCTAAATATTAGAAATTACAGAGAAATGAAATAGAAAATAATAACAATCACCACAACACAATAATTTACGTGGAAAAATCCAAAACCATGAGAAAAACCACGGCCCTCAAAAAGAAATTCACTATGTGATAAATTATTACAATCACACAGACTATTCTCTCAAGACTACCACACCAATACACTTACACTCTCTCAAAGCATAAAATGATCCACAGCTCTCTACACTCTAAAATAAGAGAAACAAAAAAGGAATTTAATTAGAATTAAATACAATGCTTTAAGTGTATTTAATTGGTGCAATTAGAAACTAAGGACTTGATTTCCTTATATAGCCTTGAGAAGCCTTGACATTTTGCTATTTTTCCAATGTGGGATTCATATCCCTTTTTTCTCTTTTGCTTTCTTTATTTTGCCAAATTTCAACAGAATCTAATCTAGAGATGTGAAGAAGAAGAAGAAATCATAACCAAAAGAAATTTGAGAGAGAGTATCTTTTCATTTTATTCTCTGTTTTTTCGATGCTTTACATTTCTGGAGAACTGTTCAATATATACTAGCAATCTCTTCTCTCTTTTGCTGACTCATTTCATCACACGTTTTACATGATCATCCATGCAACTTTTCTGATTCCAGAGTTGGTTACAATCTGTTAAGACTTGTAACAGAAATAACAACCTTGAGCATTCTATCTCCTGCAGTGATTACTTGGACTTATAGTAAGCTAAACACTCTTTGATCAATGATGATCAATTCATATCTCTAACATAATCTCATTACGTCACGGTAGATCCCTGACCTAAATAGTATTAGATTTAAAAAAAATAATAAAACAAAAATTTGACAGCTTAAATGAGCCTGGAGTATAAACAAAAAAAAGCATCATCAGTTCATCACAGTGTTTATATAAAAATTATTCCCATTTAATTGCAGATTTTGGCAAATAATAATAATAATAATAATTGAAGAGAAACAAAAAAGAATCTCCATGAACTTTTTTTTTTCTCTCTTTTCAAATTTTTATAATCTCAAAAATAATTTTGCATGTTAAGGTTATTACATGAAAAAATAAATCCAAAAATTACTTTCACCCACAACAACTTTTTCTTATCGTTAAAATAATGACATAATTAGATAATCTTCACTACACCAGATGTGAATGATATACCAGACTACTGAAGATTTGATAAGTAACTGATATATGTGTTTTGGCCACACATTTGCCACATTATGGTACTATAACGACTAGCGCGGTTTAGTAATACACTTCCACTAATAAGTAGAGATGGCCTCGATTCGGTTAGAATCGGGCGATTCCTAACTGGAATCGAAAAACGAACCGGGACTAGGTGGTCCCAGTTCCGATTCAAACTTTTTCACTGATTTTAGAACCAGCAGGAACCGAAACCATCGGTTGCCTGTTCTAAATTTTAAAAAGAAAAAAAAATTATATATAGCCCAACAACAACATTGCTATTGGGCCTTTTTTTTATAAAAAAAAAACAATCAGAATCGGTTCCAAGAATGACTCTAGAATCGAAACCGGAGTAGAACCGCTAGTTTTGGAACTGAAATTAAAATCGGTACCCCACGATTTCGATTCTAGAACCGGAACCGTGACTATGTATACTAATAAGGAGATAATTATTCTCACAAATTAATAAATCACGATAACATTTTTAACAATATAAAAACTATCTCATAAAAAAAAATTATAGTCATTTGTTGTGTACATTATAAATATAATCATGATAACATTGTTTAAAAGCATCTTCAATAAATTCCCAAAATATATTAATCTACATATTATTTTAATATAATTCATCATTGGATTTTCCATCACACATGTTTCAAGACTTTCAAATATTGGGTGGTCCGAAAAAGTCAACCATCCGCTGATTAAAATTTTATATATATAATATTAATTTTTGCAGGACAATTCAAATAAATTTTTTAATTAACTAATATAACTTAATTACTATGATTCATTTTTTTTATGTGATGTTATTAGTTATTATATATAATATATACTTTCTCAGATTTAGGAAATTCTCCAACATTTAATTAGAAAATCAAAGACCTCATCTATAAAAAAATGTATGAAATCTCACGTCTCTAATTTGTAAACAATTACTTATTCAAAGTGCGGATTATAGACGGCTCTCGTTATATCTTTTATTTATTGTAATAATATTTTTCTAAGAAAGTCATCACCGACTTACAAATTATAGAAAAGCTTGGGCATGTATACCACATTTTCGTTAAGGCCACTACAATCTTGTTTATATATATTATTTTCACTAGTAATTATAATGATAATTTTTTTTTAAGTGGATATAATTATAGTATTAATAACTACGAAGACCTACCGAGATAAATTATTAAACACGCGGTCCGAATATCTCTATTAACCACTTTACTATAAGTGGATGTGCATTATAATACTAATTTGAAAATTAAATTTTTATACCTGAAAATATATTTGACAAAATACTTATTAAATGAACGTATTGGTAACATAGCATGTCGTCTTATTGAAGTTTTTTTTTAATGAATCAACATACTCTATAAAATAACTTTATTGAATCTGCAATAGAAAATGTAGTCTAAAATGGGTGCGCTTAGAAATCAGTGTGGTATCTTAAAACACTTACAATACCGGATGGTTGTTGGGCCTCTTCTACTGAATACGGGCCGGCCCCATAAGAGAGCTTCTAAATGCATTTAACATTATATCTAAATGTGCCCAAATTACAAATTGAGCCCATATATGATAAAATCATCATTTTGACTTATGAGTGTGATACTTGCACAATTGTACCCTCCAAAATTGTATGTACACCACAAAGAGAATTAGGTTTGCACGTGTTCATATCTATATTTATGTTCATAATTTTTTTTTTATAATTAAAATGTTTGAATTATCATGTTTAATTAAGAGTATATTTTGATATAAAATAACTTGAAGTTTTATAAACGAGATAAGATTGGTGCGGCAGTATATCTCCCACATTTACAGTATAAGATTGTGAGTTCGAATTGTATTTTTCTTTTCCAATACCTAAATTTGTAATAATTCAAAAATAATTATCTAGTTATAATAATAATAAAGTAAAAGGGTTAGATACAATTATATGAAAAATCATAAAGTATTATCAAATTCATTTAATTCAATAAGATGAAAGTAACTCTTAACCGCAAAAAGAAATATAGGGCGCGTTTGAAATTACTGCAGCTTATAAAATAATTACTTATTTTATAATTTAAAATTCAAAAATTATTTAATAAATTAATTAAAAGTTAATTATTTTGTACGTCATTTTTAAAAATATAATATTAGAGAAGTAACTTAAGAAATAATTAATTTGTAATTAAATTACTAAATATTTTTTAATCTTAAATTATAAACTAAGTTATTATTTCGTAAAATAATTAATTTGTGATTATTACTAAATATAAAGGAATGGGTACAAGGCGACCCCCGGGGATGTACTGCTCACAAAATAAAAACCACTAAAATTATATTCACATTAATAGGATCCAATCCGATTTAATATGATCCATTGAACCAGATTGGATTGAGGATGCCATTGGATCCAAAATTTGAAATCCATTATACTAGATTGGATAATAGATTTTCATATAAAAATTCATCAAATTTTTCACAATTCACTAAGATATTTAAGACCAATATATTTAATTATATATTCTTTATTGAATAAATTACAGTCAAACTATTTGGAATATGCCTTTTTATAAGCGAAATTAACTTATTAGAAAACTGACAGTTAACAATTCTTTCATTAGTTAACGTTAATAATATTAAGGGTATTTTGATTATTTCATTTTATTTTAAGAATATTTTCTTTAGAAAAAAACTCAAGATCTTCACAAATAAGATAAACAATAAATATTAATTTTTAAAAAAAATAAAAGAAGAAAAGTTAAAGAAATTAATATCTCCACCGTCCATATTTGAATAGACAATGGAGATTTATTTAATAAAAGAAGAAAATAAAAAGAAACAAGAAAAACAAAATAAAAAAATAAAAAAAGAGAGAAAGGTGGATCTCTACCATTCAGATGGATCTCTATGGTGAGATCCACCATGGATCTCCATTGGGGAGGCTCACTCTCATGGTTTAAACCAGGGCTCGAACTAGGGGATGCTCAAGTCTCCCCTATTAAAACTAGGGGAGGCTCGTGAACCAATTAGGGGAGGCTCGAGCCTTCCCCTGGTCCATGAACCAACTATGGGAGCTGGGTTCGTGAAAATGAGGGAGGCTTAGGGTACATCGGCGAAAAGTCGTCGGGAACAAGGGGAGGCTGGAGCCTCCCCTTGCCTTGTTGGATCTCCATGGAGATTCAGAGATGGATCAATCAAATTTATTATTTTTTTTAATTTTTTTTTAAAAATAAATCTCCACTGTCCATCTCTTAGATGGATACTGGATATCTTAGATTTAATTTTTAGTTTTTTAAACATTTAATTTTTTTTTTGTGTGAATAGATCTACACTGTCCGTCTGGATTATAGAATATAATGTAATTATTTTTTGTTATATACATATATAATTTTTAATTAGCGGTAATTTTGTATTTTTATAATTTTTGACGTTCAACAATCATACTTAATGGTCAATACTAACGACAAGGGGATTAACTGTCAATTTTTTAATAAGTTAATTTCGCCTATAAAAAGGCATACCTAAGTTGGTTGTAATTTGTCATTTTTATTCATGGGCTACAACCTAATCAAGTGATTCACAATTAAATCCCAAAATGTAATAGAGATTTTACTGAATGAATATTACACAATTAATATTGTCTTAATAGTAAATGAAATCATCAACTTTTGCTTGGTTTTATTTTTAAATATTTTTTTATTATGAGTTACAACTTGATGATTATATATTTCAATATTGACAACATATATTTATTTTGATAAGATATTAGGATAAGTTTGTAGTAAAATAATTATTTTCTTTTGTTAATTATCAGGCATGTTTTAATTTCTATATATTAAGAATAATTTAGTTTAATTTGAAAAATTTATATTAAAGTTTTTTTTCACAATCAGATCATATCAGATTAGATGAGATTGGGTAAGAACAAATCCAATAATTTTTTTGATCCAATTGGATCATATAACATATTAGTTCCTGTAAAAATTAATAGATCCTATCTGGCACACACCTCTACACATAGTGACATAAAGATACAAAATGACGGTGGCATTTTGGTTCTGTGGAGAGTTACTTCAAACGAGATCAGATTCAAAAGATAAGGAAATCTACCACCGCCCATAGAACTCAAAATGTGTGTAAAGAACTTGAGATAAATGATAGAAGTTCACGAAATCAGGTTAACAAGACAGATTAACTAAACCGTCAACTATAAAGAGACAAGGAGTCAACATTCGTTGGTTTCTTAGCTTGCTTTTTAATTATAGTCTATTGTGTAAAAATTGAACTAATTTAAATATCAGAAGGGAGTTCAAAATCTCTCATGGTCTAACTTTTTACCTATCTTTTTCTAATTTAGTAACAGTACTTAAGCATAAAAATATTATGTAGTGAAGATGTGTTAATTTCTTTTTCTGCCTCATGGATCATTCAAAATTCAAATACTCTTAAAAAATAGTCCAGCAAAAAGCAGACCAAGGGAGAATTCAACTCATTAGGGCGACATCATAAAAAAAACACTATTAACAATGCCTGCCCATTTTTTTTTTTTTTTTTTCCGTTTAGAATTCTAAAAGACGCAACTGTTGACCCATTTTTTTACCTCAACAACTACTATACCTCCATGCCCATTTGACATGCAATATAGGATTAAGATTATTTTAAAGGATTGAGTGGGATTGAAATAAATTAAATATATTATTGCCATTTGTTTGGTTTAATATGGGATTAAATCACAAATAATGAAATAAATTTTTTCTCTTTTGACAAATTTAATTTTCTCTTTTGCATTGTCAGTTGATTGAAAATAAATATAATTGAATTTCTTTATGACCTTTTTTGTCATAAAATTAATGTGAAAAAAAGGTGTGGTTATTTTTGTTACGAGCAACGACTTGATGATTATATATTTCCATATTGACAATTATATAATTATTTTGATAAGATATTGGGACAAGTTCGTATAATAATTATTTTATTTTGTTAATTATTAGGCATGTTTTAATTTCTATGTATAAAGAATAAATTAGTTTAATTGGATTAATTTATATTAAGGTTTTTTTTTTAAATAACTAGATCGAATTAGACTTAAGTTTTTAGCAATTAGATCGGATCGGAACAAATCCAGCAATTTCTTTATCCAACTGGATCACATAACATATGAGACCTTGTAAAATTCAATGGATTTGATCTTCCACGTGCCTCTACACATAGTGGCATAAGGATACAAAAGTATGGCGGCATTTTGGTCTAATGGAGGGTCACTTCAAACAAGTTTACATTCAAAAGATAAAGAAATCTACCACCACCCATAAAACGTAGAACATTTGTAAAGAACTTGAGAAAAATGATAGAAGCTCGCAAAATCAGACAATTAACCAAATTGTCGACTATAAAAAGATAAAGAGTCAACATTACTTGGTTTCTTGCTTTTTATAGTTTATCGTGTTAAAAATTGAGCTAATTTGAGTATTGGAAGGGAGTTCAGATTCTCTCATGGTCTGACTTTTTTCTGGTCTTTTTCTAATATAGTGACACCAAAAGCATAAAGAATATTATACGGTGAAGAAGTCACCGAAAACACCATTGATAACGCTGCCAATCTTTCAGTTGGACAAACAAATAAGCTCAGACGTAAACATGTAGAATCCTAGAAGCATATTCGGTCGGAGGAACGCTTAAAGGGCGCAACTGTTGAACCATTGTTTTACCTTTACAACTACTATACCTCCATGCTTATTTGGCATGCGAAATAGGATTAAGATTATTTTAAAAGATTGAGTGTGATTGAATTACAAATAATGAAATAACTTTTTCTTTTTTGACAAATTTATTTTCTATTTTACATTGTGAGTTGATTGAAAATAAATGTAATCGAATTTCTTTATGGCTTTTTTTTTTTCATAAAATTAATATTAAAAGGTATGTTTTCTTTTTTCTCTTACGAGTTATGACTTGATGATTATATATTTCAGTATTGACAATTATATAATTATTTTGATAAGATATTGAGGACAAGTTCGTAGTACAATAATTATTTTATTGTGTTAATTATTAGGCATGTTTTAATTTCTATGTATTAAGAATAATTTTGTTTAATTAAACTAAATTAAAGTTTTTTTTTAACAATCGAATCGAATTGTATTTAAGTTTTTAGCAATTGGATCGAATTGGAAAAAATCCAACAATTTCTTGATCCACTTGGATCAGATAACATATGAGATCTTGTAAAATTCAATAGATTTGATCTGTCACGCACCCCTATACACAGTGGCATAAGGATATAAAAGTATAACGGCATTTTGGTATAATGGAGGGTCACTTCAAACGAGATCACATTCAAAAGATAAGGAAATCTACAACTGCTCATAAAATGTAGAAAGTTTGTAAAGAACTTGAGATAAATAATAGAAGCTTGCACCATTAATCAAACCATCGACTATAAAAAGACATGGAGTCAACATTACTTTTTTTTTTTTTGAAACATAGTCAACATTACTTGGTTTCTTACTTTTTAGTAGTTTGTCGTGTTAAAAATTGAACTAATTTGAGTATTGGAAGGGAGTTCAAATTCTCTCATGGTCTGGTTTTTTACTGGTCTTTTTCTAATTTATTGACACTTAAAGCATAAAAAATATTATACGATGAAGAAGTCACCGAAAACACCATTGATAACGCTGCCCATCTTTCGGTTGGACAAACAAATAAGCTTAGACGTAAGTATGTAGAATCCAAGAAGCATATTCGGTCGGAGGAATGCTTAAAGGGCTTAACTATAGAACCATGTTTTATCTTAACAACTACTATACCTCCATGCTCATTTGGCATGCAAGATAAGATTAAGATTATTTTAAAAGATTGAGTATGATTGAATTAAAAATAATGAAATGACTTTTTCTTTTCTTACAAATTTATTTTCAATTTTACATTGCGAGTTGATTGAAAATAAATGTAATCGAATTTCTTTATGACTTTTTTGTCATAAAATAAATATTAAAAAAAGGAATGACTTTTTTTTTTTTTTGAGTTATGACTTGATGATTATATATTTCAACATTGACAATTATATAATTATTTTGATAAGATATTGGGACAAGTTCTAATTATTTTATTGTGTTAATTATTAGGCATGTTTTAATTTCTATGTATTAAGAATAATTTTGTTTAATTGCATTAAATTACTATTATTATTTTTTTTTATAATTGGATTGAATTGGATTTAAGTTTTTAGCAATTGGATCGGATCGGAACAAATTCAACAATTTCTTGATCTACTTGGATCAGATAACATATGAGATCATTTAAAATTTAATGGATTCGATATGTCACATACCCCTACACACAGTGGCATGAGGATACAAAAATATGGCGGCATTTTGGTCTAGTGGAGGGTTACTTCAAACGAGATCATATTTAAAAGATAAGAAAATCTACCACCGTCCATAAAACGTAGAACGTTTGTAAAGAACTTGAGACAAATGATAGAAGCTCGCAAAACCGGACTGACAAGACAATTTACCAAACCGTCGACCATAAAAAGACGAGGAGTCGATATTACTTGGTTTCTTGCTTTTTAGTAGTTTATCGTGTTAAAAAATTGAACTAATTTGAGTATTGGAAAGGAGTTCAGATTCTCTCAATATGGTTTGACTTTTTACTGGTCTTTTTTTAATTTAGTGACACCTAAAGCATAAAAAATATTACACAGTGAAGATGTCACTTAAAACACCATTGCTAACACTGTCCATTTTTCGTTTGGACAAACAAATAAGCTCAGACGTAAGCATGTAGAATCCTAGAAGCATATTCGGCCGGAGGAACGCTTAAAGGGCGCAACTGTTGAACCATTTTTTTACCTTTACATCTATTACACCTCCATGCTCATTTGGCATGAGAGATAGGATTAAGATTATTTTAAAAGATTAAGTGTGATTATATTACAAATAATGACATAAGTTTTTCTTTTTTGAAAAATTTATTTTCTATTTTACATTGTGAGTTAATTGAAAAAAAATGTAATCGAATTTCTTTATGACTTTTTTGTCATAAAATTAATATTAATAGGTATGCGTGTTTTTTTTTTTCTATTATGAGTTATGACTTGATGATTATATATTTAAATATTAACAATTATATAATTATTTTGATAAGATATTATGATAAGTTCGCAGTACAATAATTATTTTATTGTGTTAATTATTAGACATTTTTTAATTTCTATGTATTAAGAATATTTTTTTTTTAATTGAACTAAATTAAAGTTTTTTTTTTCAATCGGATCGAATTAGATTTATGTTTTTAGCAATTGGATCGTGTAATATCCCTAATTTCAAATAAATATAAAAAGTATGGTTGAATTAATTTTGAGTATGTGAATATGATATTTACGATTTGAGGGGTGAAAAATGTAATTAAATGTATGTATATTTTTAAGGTTTCCAGGTGGATCAGGTGGAGCGGTTCAGAAAGAATGCATGAAAGAAAAGGAAAATGTTAGCAGTGAGTACCGCGATCAGTCACCGCGACCAGGGATCGCGATGAGTAGCTCGCGGTGAAAATGATGATTTGAGGCAGTGAGCACCGCGATCAATCACCGCGATCAGGGATCACGATGAGCAGCTCGCGGTGAAAATGTTGATTTTGGGCAGTGAGCAACGTGACCAACATCGCGACCAGACACCGCGATGGTTGATCGCGATGAAGGCGGTAAAATCACTCAAGTGAGCAATGCGACCAGGTGGAGCGACCACAGGTCGCGAGGAGCGGTCGCGATGGCCAAATTTTTATAAAAAAATATATGGCGGTGGGAAGCTTCACGAAGAAGTAAAAACAGAAAAAGAGAAAGAGAGAGACCGGGAGAAAGAAAAGAAAGAAAAAAGAAAAAGAAAGAAAGAAAGAAAGAAGAAGAAGAGAAAGAAGAAGGAGAGAAAGGAAGAAGAAGAAGGGAAGAAGAAGAATAAGAGAAGAAGAAGAAGAAAAGAAGAAGAAGAAAGAGAAGGAAAAGAGAAGAGAAGAAGAGAAAAGGAGAAAGGAAAAAGGAGAAAAAGGGAATCCATAAAAGAAACTATTGTAGAAACGGTATCCAGGTTTGTGTACACTCGTTTTTGAAATCTTTACGAAATTATTATGTGTTTTTGGTTTGAATCTGAGATTTTTGGATAATTTAGTAAATATATGTTCATACTGTTCTTCATTTGAATGATTTTGCTTTAATCGTATTTCGATTATCATGATTATGTTGACATAAATTGTTTTAGAATATCGCATGAACAAATCGTTTAATTTCCATGAAATCATATATACATGTTTTACTAATATCGTTTGAAATTTATATTTGTTGAATTTAACTTCGATTTATGAATTACAATTGTTTATTTCGAAATGAATACCATGCATTGATATGAGAATTCGAAAATGTTGTATTGAAACGGCCTTAGGATACTTGGACATAGAAAATAGATATAGGAGGTTGGTATACCAGCTGGGTTATTTCAGCAGTACTGCACCGTTATTATTAGTGACTGTTGGACTTCGCGGGGCAAATTTGGCATAGACCAGTTTAGGCGAATCCCGGAAGTGGATGTCACACCGATATTGATATTATGTACCTCCCTAAGGATGGTTCAGGCCCCCAGTGCCGGTCCTAGGGTAGGGAGTTATTTCAGCCCATATTCCAGTCCAGAAAAGTATGTTGAGTATACCAAATGACCATGATTGAAATGAAATTGGATAAACTGTTTATAAACGAATTTAAAAAATTGATTTTGTATAGTTTAATTTACTAATTGAGTTAAATAGTGATTTGTTTTTATATTATATCATGTTTACATTTTATTTTGAAATTTATTTTGTGATTTTGATAAATGAGTTTAGTGTACACCCACTAAGCGATATGCTTAGCGCGTTGACTTTTATCACGCGTAGGTAACAGAGATACAGAGGGAGGAAAAGACTGAAGAGGTGATAGCTGCAGACTGAGTATCAGAGTCACTATACCTTTGGGTAGTTATATAGTTTTGTATATTATATTCAGTTACGCATGCATATACAAGAATTTATAAATGTGTCATATATATCTCTGTGTGTGTGTGTGTGTGTGTGTGTGTGTGTGTGTTGTAAATAATTGTTCTATGGTTTATGTTTTCTTTTTAAAGATTGTAAATATTAATTATGAATTATTTTATTTGAAAATGTTTGGAAAGCCGCACTATATAGCGGAGTGCGCAATTGATTGAGAAATAAATTTTGAAGTGTTAATATTATAGTATTTGGATTTTTGTTGAAAATATGATTTTTTTGGAAAGTCAGAAAAACAGAGGAAACTCTGGCAAAATTTTTCAAAATTGTTTTGAATGGGCTCACTATAAAAGAGATTTTAAAATATAATTTATTTGGTTTTCAATGGTTTCCAATTATAAAGTGAGTGAAGAAAAATTTTGAAACCGGTAGCGCTCCGTGGGTCGATCCAGTCGGGTCGGGTCAGGGGGTGTTACAGATCGGATCAGAACAAATCAAGCAATTTCTTGATCCAATTGGATCAGATAACATATGAGACCTTGTAAAATTCAATGGATTGGATCTACCACGTAGCCCTACACACAATGGCATAAGGATACAAAAATATGGCGGCATTTTGGTCTAGTAGAGGGTCACTTCAAACGAGCCACATTCAAAAGATAAGGAAATCTACTACCGCCCATAAACATAGAACTTGTAAAGAACTTGAGACAAATGATAGAAGCTCACAAAATCGGACTAACAAGGCAATTAACCAAACCGTCAACTATAAAAAGACAAGGAGTCAACATTACTTGGTTTCTTACTTTTTAGTAGTTTATCGTGTTAAAAATTGAACTAATTTGAGAATTGGAAGGGAGTTCAAATTCTCTCATTGTCTGGCTTTTTACTGGTCTTTTTCTAATTTATTAAAACTTAAAGCATAAAAAATATTATACAGTGAAGAAGTCACCGAAAACACAATTGATAACGCTGCCAATCTTTCAGTTGGACAAACAAATAAGCTCAGACGTAAACATGTAGAATTCTAGAGGCATATTCGGTCGGAAGAACGCTTAAAGGGCGCAACTGTTGAACCATTGTTTTACCTTTACAACTACTATACCTCCATGCTCATTTGGCATGCGAGATAGGATTAAGATTATTTTAAAAGATTGAGTGTGATTGAATTACAAATAATGAAATAACTTTTTCTTTTTTGATAAATTTATTTTCTATTTTACATTGTGAGTTGATTGAAAAAAAATGTAATTGAATTTCTTTATAACTTTTTTGTCATAAAATTAATATTAAAAGGTATGCGTGTTTTTTTTTTTTTTCTATTATGAGTTATGACTTGATGATTATATATTTCAATATTGACAATTATATAATTATTTTGATAAGATACCGGGACAAGTTCGTAGTACAATAATTATTTTATTGTGTTAATTATTAGGCATGTTTTAGTTTTTATGTATTAATAATAATTTTGTTTAATTGAACTAAATTGAAGGTTTTTTATTTTATTTTTTTTTTACAATTGGATCGAATTGGAGTTAAGTTTTTAGCAATTGGGTCGGATTGGAACAAATCTAACAATTTCTTAATCCACTTAGACCAGAGAACATATGAAATCTCGTAAAATTTAATGTATTCGATCTGTCAGGCACCCCTATACATAGTGGCATAAGATACAAAAGTATGGCAGCATTTTGATCCAGTGGAAAGTCACTTCAAACAAGATCACATTCAAAAGATAAGGAAATCTACCACCGCACATAAAACGTAGAACGTTTGTAAAGAACTTGAGATAAATGATAGAAGCTCAAAAAACTGAACTGACAAGATAAATCGGATCGAAACAAATCCAACAATTTCTTAGGGCCTGTTTGGGATAACTCATAAAAGTGGCTTATTGGCTTTTTGGGTTCAAAATTCACTTTTGGACTCGTTTGGATGTTTCCGTGGAAGAGCTTTTAAACTTTAAAAACTCTTCTAGATAAAGTCAAAAGATATGGCTTTTACAGGAAGAGCTTCCAAGAAACCAAAAGTTTAAAGTAAAAACCCTGTCAAATAGGGCCTTAATCTACTTGGATCAGATAACATATGAGATCTTGTAAAATTTAACGGATTCAATATGTCACGCACCTTTACACACAGTGGCATAAGGATACAAAAGTATGGCGGCATTTGTCTAGTGGAGGGTTACTTCAAACGAGATCACATTTAAAAGATAAGAAAATCTACCACCGCCCATAAAACGTAAAACGTTTGTAAAGAACTTGAGATAAATGATAGAAGCTCGCAAAACCGAACTGACAAGACAATTTACCAAACCATCGACTATAAAACGACAAGGAGTCGACATTAATTGGTTTCTTGCTTTTTAGTAGTTTATCTTGTTAAAACTTGAACTATTTTGAGTATTGGAAGGGAGTTCAGATTCTCTCATAGTCTGGCTTTTTACTAGTATTTTTCTAATTTAGTGACACCTAAAGCATAAAACATATTACACGGTGAAGATGTCACCGAAAACACCATTGATAACGCTGTCCATTTTTCGTTTGGACAAACAAATAAGCTCAAACGTAAGCATGTAGAATCCTAGAAGCATATTCGGTCGGAGGAATGCTTAAAGGGCGCAATTGTTGAACCATTTTTTTACCTTTACAGCTACTATACCTCTATGCTCCTTTGGCATGCGAAGCAGGATTAAGATTATTTTAAAACATTGGATGTGATTATATTACAAATAATGAAATAATTTTTTCTTTTTTGAAAAATTTATTTTCTATTTTACATTGTGAGTGGATTAAAAATAAATGTAATCGAATTTTTTTATGACTTTTTGTCATGAAATTAATATTAAAAAAAGGTATGGGTTTTTTTTAAAATTTTTTTCTTTATGTTATGAGTTATGACTTGATGATTATATATTTCATTATTGATAATTATATAATTATTTAATAAGATATTGTGATAGGTTCTTCGTACAATAACTATTTTATTGTGTTTACTTTTATACATTTTTTAATATCTATGTATTAACAATAATTTTTTTTAATTGAACTAAATTAAAGTTTTTTTTTCAATTAGATCGAATTAGATTTATGTTTTTAGCAATTGGATTGGATCAGAACAAACCCAGCAATTTCTTGATCCAATTGGATCAGATAACATATGAAACCTTGTAAAATTCAATTGATTGGATCTACCACGCACCCCTACACACAATGGCATAAGGATACAAAAATATGACGACATTTTGGTCTAGTGGAGGGTCACTTCAAACGAGTCACATTCAAAAGATAAGGAAATCTACCACCGCCCATAAACATAGAACGTTTGTAAAGAACTTGAGACAAATGATAGAAGCTCGCAAAACCGGACTAACAAGACAATTAACCAAACCGTCAACTATAAAAAGACAAGGAGTCAACATTACTTGGTTTCTTACTTTTTAGTAGTTTATCCTGTTAAAAATTGAACTAATTTGAGTATTGGAAGGGGGTTCAAATTCTCTCTTGGTCTGGCTTTTTACTGGTCTTTTTCTAATTTATTGACACTTAAAGCATACAAAATATTATACGGTGAAGAAGTCACCAAAAACAACATTGATAACGTTGCCCATCTTTCGGTTGGACAAACAAATAAGCTCAGATGTAAGCATGTAGAATCCTAGAAGCATACTCGGTCGGAGGAATGTTTAAAGGGCTCAACTGTTAAACCATTTTTTACCTTAACAACTACTATACCTTCATGCTCGTTTGGCATGCAAGATAGGATTAAGATTATTTTAAAAGATTGAGTGTGATTGAATTACAAATAATGAAATAACTTTTTCTTTTTTGACAAATTTATTTTCTATTTTAGATTGTGAGTTGATTGAAAAAAAATGTAATCAAATTTCTTTATGACTTTTTTGTCATAAAATTAATATTAAAAGGTATGAGTTTTTGTTTTTTTTTTCCTGTTAGGAGTTATAACTTGATGATTATATATTTCAATATTGACAATTATATAATTATTTTGATAAGATATTGGGACAAGTTCGTAGTGCAATAATTATTTTATTGTGTTAATTATTAGGCATGTTTTAGTTTCTATGTATTAAGAATAATTTTGTTTAATTGAACTAAATTAAAGGTTTTTTTGTTTTTACAATCGGATCGAATCATAACAAATCTAATAATTTTTTGATCCGCTTGGATCGGATAACATATGAAATCTTGTAAATTTTAATGGATTTGATTTGTCACGCACCGCTATACACAGTGGCATAAGGATACAAAAGTATGGCAGCATTTTGGTCAGTGGAGGGTCACTTCAAATGAGATCACATTCAAAAGATAAGAAAATCTACGACCGCCCATAAAACGTAGAACGTTTGTAAAGAACTTGAGACAAATGATAGAAGCTCGAAAAACCAAACTGACAAGACAGTTAACCAACGGTCGACTATAAAAAGACAAGGAGTCAACATTACTTGGTTTCTTACTTTTTATTAGTTTATCGTGTTAAAAATTGAGCTAATTTGAGTATTGGAAGGGCGTTCAGATTCTCTCATGGTCTGGATTTTTGTTGGTCTTTTTCTAATTTAGTGACACCTAAAGCATAAAAAATATTATACAGTGAAGATGTCATCGAAAACGCCATTGACAATGCTGTCCATTTTTCGTTTGGACAAACAAATAAGCTCAGACATAAGCATGTACAATCATAGAAGCATATTCGGTCGGAGGAACGCTTAAAAGGTTCAACTGTTGAACCATTTATTGCCTCAATAACTACTATACTTCCATTCTCGTTTGGCATGCGATAAAATTAAAATTATTTTAAAGGATTGAGTTTTATTGAATTGAATTAAATATAATATTGTCATTTGTTTGGTTTGACACAGGATTAAATTACAAATAATGAAATAATTTTTTTCTCTTTTAATTAATTTAATTTTCTATTTTACATTGTTAGTTGATTGAAAATAAATATAATCGAATTGCTTTACGACTCTTCTGGTAATAAAATTAATATTAAATAAAGGTATGGATTTTTTAATCATAAATTAATATTAAATATCAATATAATTCTCCTTTTATTTTCATTCCAAGGTTATGAATATATAAATCTCTCCACGTTGTTCATCCCATTCTTCTTCTCCAAGAGACACCTAATTCAAACCAAACCTCAATTCTCAACTCATTCTTCTAGATATATGTAACTTTAGATAAGTAAATTATTAGGATATAATATATATGCAATTTTACAACACACAAAATTGTTTTTAATATTTTGACCTTAGTTTTTAGTTTTATTTTATTTGTATAGGTACGTTTTTTGATATAATCCAACCAAAACCCTTTTTTTCCCTTTTTTTTTTTTTTTTAATTCATCATATTTGAGAAAGAATAAACATAATATTAAAAATGTGAATTAAACATACACATTTTTTTTAATTAAACACACAAGTGATCGGTGGCAATCATGTTCATATATTAATTTTTTTTTTTAATTAAAAAAATCTAACACCAATTGAATTAGGACCCAATATCAAGCACTATATACATTGCCGGTCCTAATATCTACTTTTACAGTAAGGAGAGAAATAATCAATCCGTGCATGTGGGTATCCAAATGTGAGTAAATATGTATAGTTAGGGGTCATTTTTTTTTTTTTTTTTTATATGAAGATTGAATAAGTCTAAATTTTCTAAAGACTCAACAATGACTAGAATTTACAGTCTGAATGACATTTTTTTTTCAAACGACTGAATAAAAATTGTGATTGTTTATTATTTTTAAGACATAAATTATATGAGAACAAATATTTTTATGTTTTTATCCTTATAACTAATTTTTATTTAAATTTATTTGAAATTATATAGATAGCTAAAATAAATAGTTTATTAGATCTTGCATCAGAATTATGTAAATATTAATAATATTTTATAAATTAAATCTTTTATTTATAATTGTAAATACATTTTTATTTTATTTAATAATAATTTATGAAATATTAAACTCAAGTAATTTAAAATTATAAATGTATTATTTTAATTTGGATAAAATATATGGTTAAAATTAAGGATAAATTGCAATTGAGTTCCCAACGTTGATTCAAATTGTAACTACCTTGTACTTTTACTAAAATGAAAAATTTGTACCTTTAATCGAAGGGTACACTTAGAATTAAACATATTTTTTTTATGTGAAAAGGGTAATACTGTAATTTTACCCTTAAAAAGTTTAAAGAAACAAAATTATTTAAAAAATTATAATGCATGAAAGTGAAAAATAATGATATATTTTACTGAGAATATACATACATACATCAATAGTTTAAATAAATTACAAACATAAGAAAATAGTACATTTCACGTCATAAAAAACTAAAAGTATATAAGGTGTATGAAAGTTAAACAAAGTTTTTATTATTTTAAAAGACGATTTACCCTTATTAAATGTATTTTACACTAATATTTTATGTAATTTTTAATCCTTTTTTAGGGTTTGCCTTCACATATAAACACAATGAAGAATTACAAAAATGGAGGTAAATAATATTTAAAAAAACACACAAATTGAAATGGTACAAGTGTCTTTTTACTTTCAAACAATTGGAGGAGCTATGATTATACAAATATTGTAGAAGCAGAGAAAGGGTCAAATTTAAAACTCAAATGTAAATTAAAGATTTGATTACAACACTGTGTTTGATCAAAAATTGACCAATTAAACTCACACTTTTATGCACATCCACTTGTAGTAAAGTGGTTAGTGCACCTCCCTCCTACCTTAGTGGTGAGAGGTTCGATTCCTACTATATGCATGTGTGGGTAGTTTTCTCCCCTTATTGTGGGAGTAGTATTCTATGGGAGTAGATATCCGGACCGCGCGTTTAATGGTTAATCTTGGCAGGTCCCGACAGTTGTTGATATTGTAATTGTACCCCCTTCAAAAAAAAAAAAAAAACTCACACTTTTATTAATTTCAACAGAAGTTTCTTGCTAATTTCTTGAAAGAAAGAAACTAGAAGCATGAAAAAGATTTTCATATCTCAAGTAGGAACTTGAAACTAAAAATGTAAATACTATAAGCACATTCCTTACTTTTCTTAGTTCACTCCCATCTTGAAAAAAAATAAAAATTCTTTACTTGATTTCTTTTTTTTTTTCTTATAAAAATAACCATTCAAAGAATATCTATTATAAAAATGTTATAGTATGTCACTGGATAATTAATATCTATTATATTAAGATGAAATTATTTGAAGAATATTAAATTTTAAAATAAAAAAAATAAAAAAAATTAGGCAAGCGTAAAGTCTCTTCGCGGCAACTACGGCGAAATTTACCACTTAACTAGATCACAATAAAAATGCACAGTACATTCCGCTGTATTCAAGCACGAACAGGGAAACGTTGAAAATGGCTCTTGAACAACACTACTAGGTTGACAAATTGTGTCTTCAAAAATAAAATCAAAATATCAATAATATGTATAGCAACCAGTTATGTGGCTGGGGATCGAGCGAAATACAGCTGGCTGTGCATTGACTGGAACAAAAACGTGCATGGAACATGCAGAAATCCACCAAACAACCATTCTTGAGAAATTCTATATTGGAGGAAGACTTGCAGGTATGAATATTTGGAATAGCCTGCTGTCTCAAATTCAATTCAATTAATCTAGGTTTAGTAAATGTTATATATGATCATATTGGCAGGGAAATACCGCACATTGAAGAAAATGGCAACTGTCTACCGCCGTCCAATGAGGTTTGATAGTTAAGGACGCTCATTCAGTCTATCAATGTTTCAGATTCATGTTGCTCCACTACTGGCGATACATACAAAAAAAGAAGGTAAATACACTAAAAAAAAGACGATTTTTGTCGCGGATAAATCCGCAATAAATTCCACGGCAAAGGCTTTTTACCGTGGATTGGAGGTGCTGCAAATACAGCTGTGGCAAAATGGTAAATGCATTCAAAGCAACGACATATAATGAAGATGAGCCATTGAAAAAGTGAAAAATGAAATCGTATTTATACTATTAATTAAGTTTGCATTGATATATATATATATATATATATATAATATTCAAATTTAACGGCATAAAGAAATAAATTGTGCGTTAATATTTTGTAAGAATAAATAAATAAAAATTTATTTTCATAGAAGATCCATATGTTATGCCTGCCTTATATATAATAATGGAAGACGACTATTTACCTCGATCTCATTCAGTTATTCGATGAAGAATATCGTGAACCCTTCAAATTTGTGGTTTTGCTATCAATACTATTAAGTATCTCAAGTTGAATCTCAAATTTTATCCCAGTTTCGTTGAGTGTCATTAACGAATATATATATTGATTTATCTCAATTGCTGTACATCATAAAAATGTAATTGCTATATAATACAAGTTAGGGTATGAATTGAATTGAAATATCAACCCCTGTTGGATCTCCACTTTTATGGTTTGCTTTTGTTTTATATATTTTAAAAAGGCTTTTGTTTTAATTTTTAACTCATTTATTTTTAAAATTTTTAATTTTAATTTTTTTAAAATAAAATAACTTTTTTTATAAATATTTCACATACCATTTCTACTTTTTTAACTTTCATTTATTTTTTATTTTTTAAATGTTAAATTTTTTACTTGAATAAAATAACTAAAATTGATTTTTTTTTTTACATTTTAAATTTTTTTTATATTTAGTTAAATTATTTTATAGATTGTTTTCTACAAGTTTAATTTTTATTTTATTTTGTAAAGTATTTGATAATTGGAGGGTAAAATCGTGATTCTATTATTTCAACTAAAATCCAAGTGAAAAATTAACTTTTTGCTGATTATATGACGGTTGACAGTAAAAAATTTGGTCAGAGAGACCAATTTAAGCTATTTAGGATAAGTTAGAAACCATACGAATAAAAAAAAATATATAAATTAAAAAGTGACAATTTACTAAAAGTCAGGAACAAAACATGAAGTTTTCCCTTATTGATAAGGAAATGAAATTTAATTTCTTGGTTAGGATGGAGGAATTATATAGGTTCTCTTACCCCTTCCCAGTAAAATTAATTTATGATTTGCGTATAGGGTTTACGTAACTTAATTCCAAAAATTTTAGTAACAACATAATTTGAAAACTGTAACATTACATTAGAGCTTTTGATAAACATCATATCGGCCAGGGCGAAGCTATGTCAAATGGCAATTCAAAAAAATAAATAAATATAGACAAACCGAGCTCCATGTGAAGGGGGCGTTAGAGAAGGTACATGTGAAACCAGAGAAGTTGAAAATGAATCTCACATTGAAAACATAAAAGGTAAGATAATATATATATATATATATATATATATATATATATATATATATATATATATATATATATATCAATAGATGTCACCACACAATATGATAGTCTTTTAGGCTGCAAGACTATCAATAAAGGCGGAGGCAAAATATTATATTATGCGGTCCAAGTGTAATAAAATACAATATTTAAGAAGGACCAAAAGTAAAAAAATTTCGCACATATACGCATAACTCAAGTGGTTAGTACACCTCCCTCCTACCGCAGTGGTGAGTGTTCAAATCTCACCATGTTCATTTACAGCATGTGGCATTTATGGGTAGTTTTCTCCCCTCATTGGAGGAATAGATATCTGGACCGCACGTTTAATGATTAATCTCGACATGGTCTGACAGTTAGTAATCTTGTAATATGTACCCTTAAAAAAAATAAAAAATTTTCAATATTAAGTGATAAATATATATTTTTTTAAGATATTTTCTTTTTGAGGGCCATGGAATTAGGTTTTAACTAAAGGGAAAGAAAAAAAATCGTTTTATCAAATAAATGCAGTGGAATTAGATTTTAAAAATTTTCTTTTATTTGAAAACTCTTTTCAATTAGGAATGGGTTTCTATATATACGCGAATATAGATTTGTAACTACATTTACCTTTTGTTGCATTTTTACTTTCTGACTTCTCGATTCACCACCAAGTCTTCCAAGCTATGATGCGCGGTTTGATAACGCGTGTGTGGGCATGTCACGGATGGAGAGATGGAGGTAGCAGATGAGAAGAGAAGACAACACCTTATCTTCTTCCTTGGTCAGCCGCATCCTGCAAGGGAAAGGGGAAAGAAAAAACTTTCTTTTATCTCTTCTCTCATTTGTGTGGCTGCTCACTCCTATTGCTAGGTTAATTGCATTGGGTTAATTTTTCTAGTAACATATCATATATATAATAGGGCTCTAGGGTTTTAATTTCACTAAGTCAAAATAGGATTCTAAATTCTTTTTATTTGTGGTCTCCCTAAAGTTTGAATCTTTGACCTTTAGGACAAATAAATAATTATATCATTTAATCCTTTATGTCCTTGTCATGATTTGAACCTGCAACCTCCTATTTAATAATTAAAATAATTAATAATTAATAATTTCTATTTAAATATTAATTATTAATTAAATAATCATATTATTTAATTAATTCTCTTTAATTAAATTGTGTCACTTTCGTAATACTATTAATTGGACCATCCAATTAATTTACCGTGACCCTCATTACCAACAACCATAAGGGTTAGCAAGTGAACTTAATGACCCACAATTTTGAGCTCCAATAATACTTGTAATATTAATTAAACTATTTAATTAATATTCTATGATTATTAACCTCGAAGTTATTTCACTAAAAATCTGAGGCTGCACTCTCAAAACTGTAGACGTGTTTATACAATCTGAAATCTCAGTGTCCATTGATATAGCTATTTGCATATAGTATGATCTACCATAAGTAGTTCATAGTTAGAGTTGTGTCATATTATCCGCTATACCCCTCTAGTTATATCTTTTCCTTTAAGCACCGTTGATTCTCTAATGAACAATTAAATTATGTCTTCCTTACGGAAGAAGAAGATATCTCATAATTGTCCAAGCCCTGAGTCAACTCTTAAGGGAACTACTCATTTACTTCAATCAAGAAGGAGTTGATTACACTATTGTATTAATACCTTTCCAGCCACAAGCCAAATCGCAACTCCAAGATATGGAGGTATTGGTCGAGATACTACATCTACCTCACTCATGGTAAGTCAAGAGCCACGATCCAACCTGAAGAAGTCGATAAGACACTCAGGATTAAGATCACCTATAAACAGTCGTCGTTTATCGATATATATAAATCTCATCTACTAATGGATCTTGGTGAAAAAATTCATATAAATCATTGCCCAGTCTTATATGATCTCATCATATAAGGTGCCTTCATTCTCATATCAACTACATGAGCAGTTTAGGATAAGACCACCATACATTACAGAATGGACCGTAGCAATAGATCAACCATAAACAAATTAACCAGTTTTGTATGCTTTCTACGGACTTTTTAAATTGTATGTCTTAAAATGAATCCTATTATATATGACTTTTATATATTCATTTTGATATTATATCTTGTAATCTCGGATGTTACTCGCACAATATATAAATGTGTGAACATATATAAAACACTTTTATTTGAATGATAAACGTTTAACTTTTATTTATGTCTAATAATATTTACAATTACAAGTTTTAGGGCATAAATCCTAACACGAACTAGGGCTCGAACTAGGGGATGTTCAAACCTCCCCTATTAAAACCGAGGGAGGCTCGCGAACCAATTAGGAGAGACTTGAGCCTCCCACTGGTTCACAAACCAACCATGGGAGCTTGGTTCGTGAAAATGAGGGAGGCTTATAGTACGTTGATGAACATTCGCCACGAACAATGGGAGGTTAGAGCCTCTCCCTGCCATGTTGGTTCTCCATGGAGATTCAGAGATGGATCCATCAAATTTTTTTTTTTTAAAAAAAAGGTTTTAGAATAAATCCTCATCGTCCATCTCTTAGATTTAATTTTTAGTTTTTAAAATTTTTTTTCATGAATAGATCTCCACTGTCCTTCTAGATGGTAGATTATAATGTAATTTATTTTTTGTTATATACATAAATAATTTTTAATTGGGGTAATTTTGTATTTTTATAATTTTTTTACGGTCAACATACTGAATGGTCAATGTAACGATAAGGGGACTAATTGTCAGTTTTTTAATAAGTTGATTCTGCCTATAAAAAGGCATATCTATATTGGTTGTAATTTGTCATTTTTTATTTATGGGCTGTAAACTAATTAAGCAATTCACAATTCAACCCCAAAATGTAATTTGTCATATAGTTATTAGGCTGCTTTTTTTTTTTTTTGGCTATTTAGGGTGTGTTTACTAATTGGAAATCTTAACAAGAAAATAAAACTTAATTCATTATTGATTATTTCAACTCTTTTTAGAAAACCGCTAAAATTTAAATTATATAGACCCCACGTATAAATTAAGAATTATATTTGTGTTAAAAAGGCAACTTAATACCCCTCCCACTTAAGAAATTAAGTATCTCGTCCGTCATCCATTTTCAATGGAACTTGATTCCTTTATATTATCATTCTCAATTAGTAAATTCATCATTATTATTAATTATATAAAACTTTATGTTTTTATAAATAATTTCAATTAATAATTTGTTAATTCCTTCTTTCTCAAAAATATAAGGTGTTGTTTTAGGGTTTTTACTGAATGACTAATAAACAATTAACATTGTCTTAATAGTAAATGAAATCATCAACTTTTGCTTGGTTTTATTTTATAATTTTTTTTATTATGAGTTAGAACTTGATGATTAAATATTTCAATATTAACAACTATACATTTATTTTGATAAGATATTGGGATAAGTTCCTAGAACAATAATTATTTTTTTTTAATTATTAGGCATGTTTTAATTTCTATATATTAAGAATAATTTAGTTGAATTTGACAAATTCATAGTAAAGTTTTTCTATTTCTTACAACCGGATCTGATCAGACTAGATTGAATCGGATCAGAACAAATCCAGTTATTTTTTTCAATCCAATTGGTTTGTATAGCATATTAGATTCTGTAAAAATCAATGGATCAGATCTAGCACATACCCCTACACACAATGGCATAAAGATACAAAAGGACAGTGGCATTTTGGTCCCGTGGAAGGTCACTTCAAACGATATCAGATTTAAAAGATAAGAAAATCTATCATCGCCCATAGAACGCAAAACGTGTGTAAAAAACTTGATAGAAGTTCACGAAACCGGGCTAACAAGATAGATTAACCAAAGCGTCAACATTAGTTGGTTTCTTCCTTTTTAATTATAGTCTATCGTGTTAAAAATTGAACTAATTTGAGTATCGAAAGGGAGTTTAGATTCTTGCCATTTGCTTGGTTTAATATGGGATTAAATCACAAATAATGAAATAATTTTTTTTTCTTTGACAAATTTAATTTTCTATTTTATATTGTCAGATGATTTTTTATGAATTTTTTTATCATAAAATTAATATGAAAAAAAGGTTTGAGTTATTTTTGTTATGAGTTATGACTTGATGATTATATATTTCAATATTGACAATTATATAATTAGTTTGATAAGATATTGAGACAAGTTGGTAATACAATAATTATTTTATTTTATTAATTTATTATGCATGTTTTAATTTCTATGTATTAAGAATGATTTAGTTTAATTAGACTAATTTATATTAAAGTTTTTTTTACAACCGGATTGAATTGGATTTAAGTTTTTAGCAATTAGATCGGATCGGAACAAAATCAGCAATTTCTTAATCCAATTGGATCAGACAACATATGAGATTTTGTAAAATTCAATTGATTTGCTCTGCCATGCACCCTTACACAGTGGTATAAGGATACAAAAGTATGGCGGCATTTTGTTCTAGTGGAGGGTCACATCAAACGAGATCACATTCAAAAGATAAGAAAATCTACCACCGCTCATAGAACGTAGAACGTTTGTAAAGAACTTGAGACAAATGATAGAAGCTCGCGAAACCGGACTAACAAGACAATTAACCAAACCGTCAACTATAAAAAGACAAGGAGTCAACATTCCTTGGTTTCTTGCTTTTGGTAGTTTATCGTGTTAAAAATTAAAATAATTTGAGTATTGGAAAGGAGTTCAGATTCTCTCATGGTCTTGCTTTTTGTTGGTCTTTTTATGCTTTAGTGACACCAAAAGCATAAAAAATATTATACGGTGAAGATGTTACCGAAAACACCACTGACAATGCTGCCCATTTTTCGTTTGGACGAACAAATAAGCTCATATGTAAGTATGTAGAATCCTAGAAGTATATTCTGTCCGATGAACACTTAAAGGGCTCAATTATATTGTTGAACCATTTTTTACCTCAATAACTACTATACCTCCATGCTCATTTGGCATGCGAGGTAGGGTTAACATAATTTTAAAAGGTTGAGTGTGATTGAATTAAATTAACTATAGTATTGCCATTTGTTTGGTTTGATACGGGATTAAATTATAAATAATAAAATAACTTTTTTCTTTTTTGACAAATTTAATTTTCTATTTTATATTGTGAGTTGATTGAAAATTAATATAATTGAATTTCTTTATGATCTTTTCTTATGAGTTATGACTTGATGATTATATATTCCAATATTGACAATGATATAATTATTTTTGATAAGATATTGGGACAAGTTTGTAGTATAATAATTATTTTATTTTGCTAATTATTAGGCATGTTTTAATTTTTATGTATTAAGAATAATTTAGTTTAATTAGCCTAATTTATATTAAAGTTTTTTTTTGTACAGTCAGATCAAATTGGATTTAAGTTTTTAGTAATTGGATCTAATCAAAACAAATACAGCAATTTCTTAATCCACTTGGATTAGATAACATATGAAATCTTGTAAAATTCAATGGATTCGATTTGCCACACACCCCTTCACACAGTGGCATAAAGATGTAAAAGTATGGCGACATTTTGGTCTAGTGGAGGGTCACTTCAAATGAGATCACATTCAAAAAATTAAAAAATCTACTGTCGCCCATATAACGTGGAACGTTTATACTTGAGACAAATTATAGAAGCTCGCAAAACTGGATTGACAAGACTATTAACCAAACCGTCAACTACAAGGAGTCAACATTCCTTGGTTTCTTACTTTTTAGTAGTTTATCACGTTAAAAATTGAACTATTGAGTATTGGAAGAGAGTTCAGATTCTCTCATGATCTGGCTTTTTGCAAGTCTTTTTCTAATTTAGTGACATCTAAAATATAAAAAATATTATACGGTGAAGATGTCACCGAAAACGCCATTGATAACACTACTCAATTTTCGTTTGGACAAACAAATAAGCTAAGACATAAGCATGTAGAATCCTAGAAGCATATTCCGTCAGAGGAACTCTTAAAGGGCTCAACTGTTAGACCATTTTTTGCCTCAACAACTACTATGCCTCCATGCTCGTTTGGCATGCATGATAAGATTAATATTATTTTAAAAGATTGAGTGTAATTGAATTAAATTAAATATAATATTGTCATTTGTTTGGTTTGATACAAGATTAAATTACAAATAATGAAATAACTTTTTTCTCTTTTGACAAATTTAATTTTCTATTTTACATTGTTAGTTGATTAAAAATAAATATAATCGAATTGCTTTGCTACTCTTTCAGTCTTTTGTCATAAAATTAATATTAAAAAAAAGTATGGATTTTTTTATCATAAAATTAATATTAAATATCAATATAAATCTCCTTTAATTTTCATTCCAAGGTTGAATATATATATATCCACGTTGTTCATCCCATTTTTCTTCTCCAAGAGACCCTAATTCTAAGCAAACCTCAATTCTCAACTCATTCTTCTAGAAATATACAATTTTAGATAAGTAAATGATTAGAATATATACAATTTTACAACACACACAAAATTGTTGTTTTAGATTTTGATCTTAGTTTTTAGTTTTATTTTATTTGTATAGTTACGTTTTTGGATATAATCCAACCAAAACCTTCTTTTTTTTTCCCTCCTTTTTTTTTAATTCATCATATTTGAGAAAGAATAAATAAATGTGAATTAAACATACACATGTTTTTTTTTTTTTAAAAAAAAAAAGATTAAACACACAGGTGATAGGTGGCAATCGTGTTCATATATTAATTTTTTTTCTTAAAAAAATCTAACACCGATTGAATTAGGACCCAATATCAAGCACTATATACATGGCTGACCCTAATATTTACTTTTATAGTACGGAGAGAAATCATCTATTCGCACATGTGGGTATCCATACATGTGAGTAATTACACATAGTTAGGGGTCATTTGTTTTTGTTATCTGAAGACTGAATAAAATTAAATTTTTTTAAAGACTCAACAATAACTAAAATTTAAAGTTGGAATGATATTTTTTTTTTCAAACAACTAAATAAAAATTACATATTTTTTATTTTTAAAACATAAATATCTGAAAACAAATATTTTTATGTTTTTATCTTTAATTTAATTTTATTTAAAATTATATATATAGCTAAAATAAATAGTTTAATAGAATATTGGTAATATTTTATTTATTAAATCTTTTATTGATAATAGTAAATAAATTATTATTTAATAATAATTTATAAAAATATTAAATTCAAGCAATTAAAAGTATAAATGTATTATTTTAATTTAGATAAAAATATATTGTTAAAAATTAAGGACAAATTGTAATAGAGTACCCAATGTTTGTTCAAATTGTAACTAAATTATATTTTTACTAAAATGATAAATTAGTACCCTTAATCAAAAGGGTTGACTGTAAGAATTAAACTTATTTTTTATGTGGGAAGGGTAATACTGTAATTTTACCCTTAAAAAGTTTAAAGAAATACAATTCTTGTAAAAAAAAATATAATGCATGAAATTGGAAAATAATGATATATTTAACTGAGAATATACATACATATATATGTATATATATAAAATAATGATATATTTAACTGAGAATATACATATATATATATATATATATATATATATATACATGCATACAAATATAATAATTTTTAATAAATTATAAACATAAAAAAAAGTACATTTCACGTCATAAAAAATCTAAAAGTATATGCCCTTGTGGTTGTACAAGGTGTATGAAAGTTAAGTACTAAATTTTTATTATTTTTTAAAAGACAGTTTTACCCTTATTAAATGTATTTTACATTAATATTTTATGTCATTTTTAATCTTACTAGGGTTTGCCTTTACATATAAACATAATGAAGAATTAAAAAAAATGGAGGTAAATAATATTAAAAAACACGCAAATTGACATATCTACCCATGCTTGCTTAGTAATTTACACACTTTCAAAAATATTTAAAACATGAAATGGTACAAGTGTCTTTTTACTTTCACCAAAATCGGGACTATTCCTTGTTCACAAGCCATTTTTTATATAAACTATTATATTTTAATTTATGATTAGTGCCCATTGAATTTATAAACTATTATTTCTGTATTTGTATTGTATTATATTGTAAATCAACCCACTAAAAACTATATTACTATTCACAGAGTTTAAACTATATTAAAAACTAAATTTAATTTTCTATTTTACATTGAAAATAAATATAATTAAATTTCTTTATGGCATTTTTTTTCATAAAATTAATATGAGTTATGAAATAATATGAGTTATGAGTTAATATCTATATAAAATTAATATAAAAAAGGTTATTTTTGTTATGAGTTATGACTTGATGATTATATATTCCAATACTGACAATTATATAATTATTTTGATAAGAATTGGGACAAGTGCATAGTACAATAATTATTTTATTTTGTTAATTATTAGGAATGTTTTAGTTTCTATGTATTAAGAATAATTTTGTTTAGTTGGACTAATTTATATTAAATTTATATTTTTTTTTACAACCGGATCGAATTGGATTTAAGTTTTTAGCAATTGCATTGGATTAGAACAAATTCAGCAATTTCTTGATTCAATTGGATTAGATAACATATAAGATCTTGTAAAATTCAATGGATTTGATCTGCCATGCACCCCTACACAGAGTGACATAAGGATATAAAAGTATGGCGGCATTTTGGTCTAGTGGAGGGTCACTTCAAACGAGATCACATTCAAAAGACAAGAAAATCTACCACCACCCATAGAACGTAGAGCGTTTGTAAAGAACTTGAGATCTTGTAAAATTCAATGGATTTGATCTGCCACGTACCCCTACACACAGTGGCATAAGGATACAAAAGTATGGCGGTATTTTGGTCTAGTGGAGGGTCACTTCAATTGGACTAATTTAAATTAAATTAAAGTTTTTTTTTTTGTACAATCGGATCGAATTGGATTTAATTTTTAGCAATTGGATCGGATCGAAACGAATCCAACAATTTCTTGATTCACTAGGATTAGATAACATATGAGATCTTGTAAAAGTCAATGAATTTGATCTGACACGCACCCCTACACACAGTGGCATAAGGATACAAAAGTATGGCGGCATTTTGGTCTAGTGGAGGGTCTCTTCAAATGTGATCACATTCAAAAGATAAGGAAATCTACCACCGCCCATAGAACGTAGAACGTTTGTAAAGAACTTGAGACAAATAATAAAAGCTCGCGAAGCCGGATTGATAAGACAATTAACCAAACCGTCAACTATAAAAAGACAAGGAGTTAACATTCCTTGGTTTCTTGCTTTTAGTAGTTTATCGTATTAAAAATTGAACTAATTTGAGTAATGTAAGCGAGTTAAGATTCTCTTATGGTCCAATTTTTTGTTGGTCTTTTTTCTAATTTAGTGACACATAAAGCATAAAAAATATTATACGGTGACGATGTCACTGAAAACACCATTGATAATGCTGTCCATTTTTCTTTTGGACAAACAAACAAGCTATAGAAACATATTCGGTTGGAGGAACGCTTGAAGGGTGTTTAACCATTTTTTACCTCAACAACTACTATACCTCCATACTTGTTCAGTTGTTTGGCATGCGAGATCGGATTAGGATTATTTTAAAAGATTGACTGTAATTGAATTAAATTAAAAATAATATTACCATTTGTTCGGTTTGATATGGAATTAAATTGCAAATAATGAAATAACTTTTTTCTATTTTGACAAATTTAATTTTCTATTTTACATTGTTAGTTGATTGAAATTAAATATAATTGAATTGCTTTGCTACTCTTTTGGTCATATAACTAATATTAAAAAAAGGTATGGGTTTTTTTTATCATAAAATTAATATTAAATATCAATATAAATCTCTCCGCGTTGTTCATCCCATTCTTCTTCTCCAAGAGACACCTAATTCTCAACTCATTCTTCTAGATATATGTAATTTTAGATAAGTAAATTATTAGGATATAATATATATGCAATTTTACTGCACACAAAATTGTTGTTTTATAGTTTCTTGCTTTTAGTAGTTTATTGTGTTAAAAATTGAACTAATTTGAGTATTCAAAGCGAGTTCATATTCTCTCATGGTTGGGCTTTTTGCTAGTTTTTTTCTAATTTTGTGACACCTAAAGCATAAAAAATATTATACGGTGAAGAAGTCACCAAAAACACCATTGATAACTCTGTCCATTTTTCATTTGGACAAACAAATAAGCTCAAACGTAAGCATGTAGAATCCTAAAAGCATATTCGGTTGGAGGAACGCTTAGAGGTCTCAATTGTTGAACCATTTTTTACCTCAACAACTACTATACCTCCATGCTCGTTTAGCATGCGAGATAGGTTTAATATTATTTAAAAAGATGGAGTGTGATTGTCTGATTGAATCAATTAAATATAATATTGCCATTTTTTTGGTTTGATACGGGATTAAATTACAAATAATGAAATAATTTTTTTCTTTTTTGACAAATTTAATTTTCTATTTTATGTCTGAGTTGATTGAAAATAAATGTAATCAAATTTCTTTATGATCTTTTTGTCGTAAAATTAATATTAAAAAAAGCTATAGGTTTTTTTTCT
Source organism: Xanthoceras sorbifolium (assembly GCA_003430845.1). Lineage (NCBI taxonomy): Eukaryota > Viridiplantae > Streptophyta > Magnoliopsida > Sapindales > Sapindaceae > Xanthoceras > Xanthoceras sorbifolium. The sequence goes on from CM010621.1 coordinate 29,859,167, forward strand.
ATTATGAGTTCTGACTTGATGATTATATATTCCAATATTGACAATTATATAATTATTTTGATAAGATATTGGAACAAGTTCGTAGTATAACAATTATTTTATTTTGTTAAATATTAGGCATGTTTTGATTTCTATGTATTAATAATAATTTAGTTTAATTGGACTAATTTAAATTAAAGGTATTTTTTTTTGTATAATAGGATCGAATTGGGTTTAAGTTTTTAGCAATTGGATTGGATCGGAACAAATCCTGCAATTTCTTGATTCACTTAGGATTAGATAACATATAAGATCTTGTAAAATTCAATGGATTCGATCTGTCACGCACCCTTATACACAATGGCATAAGAATACAAAAAGTATGGCGGCATTTTGGTCAAGTGGAGGGTCACTTCAAACGTGATCACATTCAAAAGATAAGGAAATCTACCACCGCCCATAGATCGTAGAACGTTTGTAAAGAACTTGAGACAAATGATAGAAGCTCGCGATACCAGATTGACAAAACAATTAACCAAACTGTCAACTATAAGAAGGCAAGGAGTCAACATTCCTTAGTTTCTTGCTTTTAGTAGTTTATCGTGTTAAAAATTGAACTGATTTGAGTATTAGAAGCGAGTTCATATTCCATCATGGTCGGGTTTTTTGTTGGTTTTTTTCTAATTTAGTGACACCTAAAGCATAAAAAATATTATACGGTGAAGATGTTACCGAAAACACCATTGATAACTCTGTCCATTTTTCGTTTGGACAAACAAATAAGCTCAAAAATAAGCATGTAGAATTCTAAAAGCATATTCGGTCGGAGGAACGCTTAAAGGGCTCAATTGTTGAACCATTTTTTACCTCAACAACTACTATACCTCCATGCTCACTTGGCATGCGAGATAGGTTTAATATTATTTAAAAAGATGGAGTGTGATTGTCTGATTCAACTAATTAAATATAATATTGCCATTTTTTTGGTTTGATACGGCATTAAATTACAAATAATGAAATAATTCTTTTTCCTTTTTTGACAAATTTAATTTTCTATTTTACATTTGAGTTGATTGAAAATAAATGTAATTGAATTTATTTATGATCTTTTTGTCATAAAATTAATATTAACAAAAGCTATGGGTTTTTTTTCTGTTATGAGTTCTGACTTGATGATTATATATTCCAATATTGACAATTATATAATTATTTTGATAAGATATTGGAACAAGTTCGTAGTATAACAATTATTTTATTTTGTTAAATATTAGGCATGTTTTGATTTCTATGTATTAATAATAATTTAGTTTAATTGGACTAATTTAAATTAAAGGTATTTTTTTTTGTATAATAGGATCGAATTGGGTTTAAGTTTTTAGCAATTGGATTGGATCGGAACAAATCCTGCAATTTCTTGATTCACTTAGGATTAGATAACATATAAGATCTTGTAAAATTCAATGGATTCGATCTGTCACGCACCCTTATACACAATGGCATAAGAATACAAAAAGTATGGCGGCATTTTGGTCTAGTGGAGGGTCACTTCAAACATGATTACATTCAAAAAATAAGGAAATCTACCACCGCCCATAGATCGTAGAACGTTTGTAAAGAACTTGAGATAAATGATAGAAGCTTGCAATACCAGATTGACAAGACAATTAACCAAACCGTCAACTATAAGAAGGCAAGGAATCAACATTCCTTAGTTTCTTGCTTTTAGTAGTTTATCGTGTTAAAAATTGAACTAATTTGAGTATTAGAAGCGAGTTCAGTGTAACATCCCTAATTTTTTTAAAAAAATAATATAAAAAGTATGGTTGAATTAATTTTGAGTATGTAAATATGATATTTATGACAGTTTTACCCTTATTAAATGTATTTTACATTAATATTTTATATCATTTTTAATCTTTCTAGGGTTTGCCTTTACATATAAACATAATGAAGAATTAAAAAAAATGGAGGTAAATAATATTTAAAAACACGCAAACTGACATATCTATCCATACTTGCTTTGTAATTTACACACTTTCAAAAACATTTAAAACATGAAATGGTACAAGTGTCTTTTTACTTTCATCAAAATTGGGACTATTCCTTGTTCACAAGCCATTTTTTATATAAAATATTATATTTTAATTTATGATTAGTGCCCATTGAATTTATAAACTATTATTTCTGTATTTGTATTGTATTATATTGTAAATCAACCCACTAAAAACTATATTACTATTCACAGAGTTTAAACTATATTAAAAACTAAATTTAATTTTCTATTTTACATTGAAAATAAATATAATTAAATTTCTTTATGGCATTTTTTTTCATAAAATTAATATGAGTTATGAAATAATATGAGTTATGAGTTAATATCTATATAAAATTAATATAAAAAAGGTTATTTGTGTTACGAGTTATGACTTGATGATTATATATTCTAATACTGACAATTATATAATTATTTTGATAAGAATTGGGACAAGTGCATAGTATAATAATTATTTTATTTTGTTAATTATTAGGCATGTTTTAGTTTCTATGTATTAGGAATAATTTTGTTTAGTTGGACAAATTTATATTAAACTTTTTTTTTTTTTACAACCGGATCGAATTGGATTTAAGTTTTTAGCAATTGCATCGGATTAGAATAAATTCAACAATTTCTTTATTCAATTGGATCAGATAACATATGAGGTCTTGTAAAATTCAATGGATTTGATCTGCCACGCACCCCTACACAGAGTGACATAAGGATACAAAAGTATGGCAGCATTTTGGTCTAGTGGAGGGTCACTTCAAACGAAATCACATTCAAAAGACAAGAAAATCTACCACCGCCTATAGAACGTAGAACGTTTGTAAAGAACTTGAGATCTTGTAAAATTCAATGGATTTGATCTGCCACGTACCCCTACGCACAGTGGCATAAGAATACAAAAGTATGGCGGCATTTTGGTCTAGTGGAGGGTCACTTCAAACTAAATCACATTCAAAAGACAAGAAAATCTACCACCGCCTATAGAACGTAGAACGTTTGTAAAGAACTTGAGATCTTGTAAAATTCAATGGATTTGATCTGCCACGTACCCCTACACACAGTGGCATAAGAATACAAAAGTATGGCGGCATTTTGGTTTAGTGGAGGGTCACTTCAAACGAGATCACATTCAAAAGATAAGAAAATCTACAATCGTCCATAGAACGTATTCTATGGACGATAATAGAAGCTCGCGAAACCGTACTGATAAGACAATTAACCAAACCGTCAACTATAAAAAGATAAGGAGTCAACATTCCTTGGTTTCTTGCTTTTTGGTAGTTTATGGTATTAAAAATTGAACTAATTTAAGTTTTGGAAGGGAGTTCAGATTTTTCTCATGATCTTTTTTTACTGATCTTTTTATATTTTTGTGACACCTAAAGCATAAAAAATTTTATACAGTGATGGAGATGTCACCAAAAACCCGTTGACAACGCTGTCCTTTTTTCGTTTGGACAAACAAATAAGCTTAGACGTAATCATGTAGAATCCTAAAAACATATAACGTTTTTCTATTTTACATTGTGAGCTGAGTTGATTGAAAATAAATATAATTGAATTTTTTTATGACCTTTTTAATTAATATTAAAAAAAAGGTATGGTTTTTTTTTTTTTCTGTTATGTGTTATGATTTGATAATTATATATTCCAATATTGACAATTATATAATTATTTTGATAAGATATTGGCACAAGTTCGTAGTATAATAATTATTTTATTTTGTTAATTATTAGGCATGTTTTAATTTCTATCTATTACGAATAATTTAGTTTAATTGGACTAATTTAAATTAAAGTTTTTTTTTTGTACAATCGGATCGAATTGGATTTAAGTTTTTAGCAATTGGATCGGATCGGAATAAATCCAGCAATTTCTTGATTCACTATGATTAGATAACATATGAAATCTTGTAAAATTCAATGAATTCGATCTGCCACACACCCCTACACAAAGTGCCATAAGAATACAAAAGTATGGCGGCATTTTGGTCTAGTGGAGGGTCTCTTCAAACGTAATCACATTCAAAAAATAAGGAAATCTACCACCGCCCATAGAACGTAGAACGTTTGTAAAGAACTTGAGACAAATAATAAAAGCTCGCGAAGCCGGATTGACATGACAATTAACCAAACCGTCAACTATAAAAAGACAAGGAGTCAACATTCCTTGGTTTCTTGCTCTTAGTAGTTTATCGTGTTAAAAATTACACTAATTTGAGTAATGTAAGCGAGTTCTGATTCTCTTGTGGTATGGCTTTTGCTGGTCTTTTTCTAATTTAGTGACACCTAAAGCATAAAAAATATTATATGGTGACAATGTCACCGAAAACACCATTGATAATGCTGCCCATTTTTCGTTTGGACAAACAAATAAGCTAAGATATAAGTATATAGAATTCTAGAAACATATTCGATCAGAGGAACGCTTGAAGAGTGTTTAACCATTTTTTACCTCAACAACTACTATACCTCCATACTTGTTCAGTTGTTTGGCATGCGAGATCGGATTAGGATTATTTTAAAAGATTGACTGTAATTGAATTAAATTAAAAATAATATTACCATTTGTTCGGTTTGATATGGAATTAAATTGCAAATAATGAAATAACTTTTTTCTATTTTGACAAATTTAATTTTCTATTTTACATTGTTAGTTGATTGAAATTAAATATAATTGAATTGCTTTGCTACTCTTTTGGTCATATAACTAATATTAAAAAAAGGTATGGGTTTTTTTTATCATAAAATTAATATTAAATATCAATATAAATCTCTCCGCGTTGTTCATCCCATTCTTCTTCTCCAAGAGACACCTAATTCTCAACTCATTCTTCTAGATATATGTAATTTTAGATAAGTAAATTATTAGGATATAATATATATGCAATTTTACAGCACACAAAATTGTTGTTTTAGATTTTGACCTTAGTTTTTATTTTTATTTTATTTATATAAGTACGTTTTTGGATATAATCCAACTAAAACCTTTTTTTTCCTTTTTTTTTTTTAATTCATCATATTTGAGAAAGAATAAATATAATATTCAAAATGTGAATTAAACCTACGCATTTTTTTTTTGAATTAAACACACACAAGTGATTGATGGAAATCGTGTTCATATATTATTTTTTTTTTCTTAAAAAAATTCTAATACCGATTGAATTAGGGCCCAATATCAAGCAATATATATATATATATATATATATATATATATATATATATATATATATATATATATATGGCCGGCCATAATATCTACTTTTACAATAAGAAGAGAAATCATGTATTCATGTATCCGCACATATGGATATCCAAACATGTGAGTAATTACGGACTGCTAGGGGTAGTTTTTTTTTTTTTTTTAATCTAAAATCTGAATAAACTTAAATTTTTATAATGACTCAACAATAAATAAAATCTGAAGTTTGAATGGTAATTTTGTTTTTTTCTTTCAAACAAATAAATAAAATTATATTGTTTATTTTTTCAAGACATAAATATCTGAAAATAAATATTTTTATGTTTTTATCCTTAATTAATTTTTATTTAAAATTATAGATATAGCTAAAATATATAGTTTAATAGATCTTACACCAAAATGATCTAAATTTTGATAATATTTCATAAATTAAATCTTTTATTGATAATAGTAAATAAATTATTATTTTATTTAATAATAATTTATGAAAATATTAAACTCAAGTAATTAAAAGTATAAATGTATTATTTTAATTTAGATAAAAATATATTGTTAAAATTAAGGATAAATTATAATAGAATACCCAACGTTTGTTTAAATTGTAACAAAATTACATTTTTACTAAAATGACAAATTAGTACCCTTAATCAAAGGGTTGTCTGTTAGAATTAACCGTATTTTTTACGTGAGAAGAGTAATACTGTAATTTTACCCTTAAAAAGTTTAAAGAAATAAAATTCTTTAAAGAAAAATATAATGCATAAAATTGGAAAACAATGATATATTTAACTAAGAATATACATACATACAAATATAATAATTTTTAATAAATTATAAACATAAGAAAAGAGTACATTTCGCGTCATAAAAAACTAAAAGTATATGCCCTTGTGGTTGTACAACGTGTATGAAAGTTAAGCTATGCTTTTATTATTTTTTTCAAAAGTCAATTTTACCCTTGTTAAATGTATTTTACATTAATATTTTATGTCATTTTTATTCTTTTTAGGGTTGGCCTTTACATATAAACATAACAAAGAATTAAAAAAACTGGAGGTAAATAATATTAAAAAACACGCAAATTAACATATCTACCCATACTTGCTTAGTAATTTACACACTTTCAAAAACATTTAAAACATAAAATGGTACAAGTGTCATTTTACTTTCAGCAAAATTGGGACTATTCCTTGTTCACAAGCCATTTTTTACATAAACTATTATATTTTAATTTATGACTAGTGCCCATTGAATTTAGAAACTATTATTTCTGTATTTTTATTGCATTATATTGTAAATCAACCCACTAAAAACTATATTACTACTCACTCAATGTAGCTTTAGTATTAAGTGGGTTGTAACTATAAGTAAAATATTTTCGAAAAACAAAATTATGGAACGAACATTATATTTTCGAAAACAAATTATGGAATGGATATACGGTTTTTGAGGAGTGTGAATATTGCCGTTCAATCATTATTTTGCATACGTGCTATGACGATGACTATAATTATTGGGACAAATGATATTCATTCGTTGGACTGAAATCTAAGAATTCAAAAGAATATATACGGAAATTTTATCTTGCTCTTGTGAAGAATCTGATAAAACAGATTCAAGGTGTTCTTGATAATAATGAAGAACACTAAGCTCTGTTTTTGTGAGAAGAAACAGAGAAGAAGTTGTATGAGGCAAAATGATTGTTGCTCATTTCTTTTTCATCGAGAATCATCTACATTCTTCTTTACAATCAGTATATATAGTTTGATCATAACCGACTTGATCAATTACAGCCTTTCTAACAAACTTTACAAGTTGAGAAGAATATATAACTAATTTGTAACTAACTTGTAGCTAACTCAAACTGATTCATAATCTAATCTACAGTGATTATGATCAGCTTATTGTGGACTGATCGATGCACTATATGATGTTACTCCAGAATGATAAGGTGAGCTCTCATATATGGTAGCATTTCCTTGAACGTCTATGCATGGCAGTGTAGGAACCGTTTTTCCGTTTTACTGGTCACGTAGTGGAATTGGGGTTTAAAACATTTTTATACAGATCGCAAAAGCAATCTGTGACCAGTAAAACTTTAGAACTATATTTTTGGAATAATAAAAAAATATATATTTATTTTACATACAGAAAATTGTAATGACTTAAACGAATGAAAAAAAATAAGGAACATACCACCGTTGGAGACTCCTTCTTATTTTTTTTTTCTGCAGCTCCTTGTCTGTACCACTACGTCTTCCTTACTATGTCCCGGCACCGGTAACTTGCGTGTAGCTACGTCACGTTGTCAGGAACAGTGAAGAGGTAGAATGAAGAGGAGTTAGAGAGATACTGTATCTCTCCCATCACTTTTCTTTTTTTCTGTATATCTTACGTAAAAAAATTTTGAACGTAAAACTTAATTTGGTTTACTTGTCTTGTTATATTAAAAACTCTTTTTAATATATATTTAAGTTATTAAATTAATAAAAAAAATCTTTTTTAATTAATTTATCAATAATTTTTAAATTTAAACTCTTTTAAATTCAAATAATATTTATTTATTTTATTTAATAAATGAGATAATCCTATTATCTCTTTATTCAAAATAAAATAAACTATTATCAGACTTTTGAATTTAAACTTTTTAAATTCAAATTTATTTTATTTTATTTAATAAATGAGATAATCCTATTATCTCACTATTCAAAATAAAATATCAACTATCACCCTCCTCTTATGACTAATTAAATAATCTTATTATTTAATTGTTATAATTGCCACTATTTAATAATTGAATAATCACATTACTCAATTAACTCCTGACACTTGTTACTTTCGCAACACTATTAATTGGACAATCCAATTAATTATACGTGACCCTTGTTTAAATGGATCGGACTAGCAAGGGGACTTAATAGACTCACAGTATTTTGAGTTACGATAATCCTCGAAATCATTAATTAAACTCTTTAATTAATATTCCTTGATTATCAACTCTGGTGTTATTCCACTAAAAACCTGAAGCTGCATTCTCTCAACTGCGGACGCTTTTACACAGACCGATATCACTCGGTGTCCATCGATATAGCTATTACATATGGTGTGACCCTCCACAGTAGTTTATAATTAGAACTGGGTCATAATGTCCGTTATACCTCTCTAATTATATATATCCTTTAAGCATCGTTGATTCTCTAATGAACAATAATCATGTTTCCTCACGGAATCAGGAGCGCGCTCATATTGTTCAAGCCCCGAATTAAGCCTTAAGGGAACTACTCTCTACTTCTCATAAGAAGGAGTGGATTCTATTATTGTGTACAAACCTTCCCAGCCACAAGCTAAATCGCAATCCCAACATACGGAGAGTATTGATCGGGAATAATCATCCGACCTCGCCCATGGTATATCAAATATCACGATCTAAACTAAAGGAGTCGATAAGATACTCAGGATTGAAATCACCCACATATAGCCATCATAAGTTGATGTATATGAATCTCATCGGTAAACGGATCTTGGTGAGAGATTCATATAGCTTACGGCCCAGTCATAGATGATCACATCATACAAGGTGCCTCCATTCTCATATCTCCATATGAATGATTCAGGATAGAATCATCGTACAATACAGAATGGACCGCAGCCCAGCTTTATTTGCTATATATAGACTCTTTAGATTGCACATCTCTTACTGTATCCATCTATATATGACAATCATATACACAATATGAGATTACATCTGGAAATCTAGGATGTTATAATGCACAAGTTTATATAATATAAATGACACGATAAGAATGAATTGAACTCTTCTTTTATTTATTTATAAAAAACCATTTACAAATTACATCTTTAGAGCAAAAACCCCAACAATCTCCCACTTGCACTAAAGCATGTGAGGCATGTGACGTAACCCTAGAACTTTTGGGTGGCCCGTGTATACATTAGCCAGTAACTTGCGGAGCCAAACAGCTTCTATAGCAGCTTCACAAACGGTTACATATTAGGCTTCTATGGTAGAGTCAGCAATGCAAGATTGCTTAATACTTTTCCACACAATGGCTCCACCACTTAGGGTGAAAATGGATCCAAACGTGGATTTCCTAGAATCCATGTCTGACTGAAAATCAGAATCTGTATATCCTAACGAAATCAAATCATGTCCGGAATACACGAGCATATAGTTTCCGTTCTCCGAAGATACTTGAGAATGGTCTTCACTGCAACCCAATGATCTAATCCAGGGTTGGACTGGTATCTGCTGACTACTCTCACTGCATAGTAGATGTCCGGTCTCATGCATAACATAGCATACATAAGACTTCCTACTGCAGATGCATAGGGCACACGTCTCATATCCTCAATGTCTTGAGGTGTCTTAGGATATTGTTCCTTAGACAAGTGAACTTTATGCCTAGAAGGTAAATTATCTTTCTTGGAGGTCAGCATCGAAAATCGAACAAGAATCTTATTGATATATGATGCCTAAGACAGTGCTATGAGTTTGTTCTTAAGATCCCTTATAAGTTGGATCACTAGAACATAACTCACCTCTTCTAAATCTTTCATTTGGAATTGGCTAGCCAGCCAACCCTTGACGTCAGACAACACTCCCACATCATTTCCAATGAGTAGGATGTCGTCTACGTATAGGACTAAGAAAACTATTTTTTTGTCAATGATGCACTTGTATACACAAGGTTCATCAACATTTTGCTCGAAGCCATAGGTTTTGATCACATCATCAAACCTTATGTTTCAAGATCTAGATGCTTGCTTAAGTCCATAAATGGACCTTGCAGCTTGCAAACTTTTTGCTCTTGATCTGGGGACACGAATCCCTCTGGTTGCATCATATAAATGTTTTCATCAAGATTGCCATTTAAAAATGCAGTCTTGACGTCCATTTGCCAAATTTCATAATCGAAATAGGCTGCAATGGATAAGAGAATCCGAATAGACTTAAACATGGCAACTGGCGAGAAGGTCTCTTCATAATCGACCTCCTCTTTTTGGGTATAACCCTTAGCCGTTAGCCTTGCCTTGAAGGTCTCTACCTTCCCGTTTACTCCTCTCTTTCTCTTGTAGATCCACTTACACCCAATGGATTTTACCCCATCTGGTAAGTCTACAAGATCCCAGACTGAGTTGGAGTACATAGACTCCATCTCGAGATTCATGGCTTTGAGTCATTCCTCTTTATCATGATCTTCCATTGTATTCTTAAATGACAATGGTTCATCCACACTATCAGTAGAGACAATACCTTGTCCCTCACCTATACTTAAATAGTGTTCAAGTTGTATCACAACCCTCCCACTATGTCTAAGTGGTAGTGTATCCCGATTAGGAATCATCTGACTCTCAGATATTTATCACTACAAGAAAAACAGTCTTCTACCACGGGCAATGCCCGTGGTAGAAGTGTATCCACCACGGGCAGAGCGTCCGCTATGGAGGAAGGAGTGATAGAAAATGCCGCTTTTCCACCACGGGCAATGCCCGTGGTGGATAATGTAATTAACAGCAGGCACAGCCCGTGGTGGATAATATAATTGACAACGGGCACAGCCCGTGGTGGATAGTGTAATGTACAACGTGCACAGACCGTTGTGAATAAAATAAATACAACGGTTTTTGCCCGTTGTTAACAATATATGTACAACGGGCAATGCCCGCGATTATATCATATTCATAACGAGCTTTGACCGTTGTAAAAATTTTAGCGATAACGGACATTGCCCGTGGTTGATGCCTTTTTTTAATTTTATAAAAAAATTATTTTAATTTAATTAGTAGAATGAAATTTGGTTGTTTCTTATAAAATCAAGTAATAAATTTAAATAATTGAACATTAACACCCAAAACATTACAACAAAATAAAATTAACATTAATTTACAATAAAATAACACAAAATTCTAATTAAAATACTCAAGTTCTAATATTATATTCACACACCACAATAATTTGTGAATTGTAACTGTGTCATAACTTACAAAAATAAATAAAATCCTAATATGTAATATATTTTGAAGGCCAAGCAATATAAGTACCCCTAGCATCTTCAAGTACATGTAGCTCACTAGTTGGGCGACACAAAGGTACTTTTCTCACCAATATCTTCTTTACAGCGATTTTCCAATGATCCGGACCAAGAATCATATGATGAACTAATGTTTGGGGATTAGTGCATTCAATTTCACTTCTATACAATTAATATAGATTAAAAGAACAATAAGATTTAATACTACAAAATATAATCTTATACCGACCACATTATTACATTTTATGACTTTCAAATATACAACACTCTCAAATCCAATGAAAATTTACTGCATTACCAATTGTACTATGAATCTCAATTTATGGTTATAAGTTCCATAGCTGCTTCCAATCATAACATACTAACAAAAAACTAACAAAAAAAATTTGGTGAGGAGTTGCAGAGAGCGACCCCCCAGTTTGGGTCCACGAGAGGCACATTCCCCTCTTATACTAACAAAAAACTTAACACTGAATTCTAGAGTACACCACTAGAGTTGATGAACGGGTTATATTAATTAATAACACTTTTTATATCTTAAAAAAAATTAAATTTTAATTTTTTTTATATACTTTTTGTATCCTTAAAGCAGAGTCTAATGAGGTAGCTCCTAATATTAAGGTAAAGCAGAGTCTAATGAGTCTAATTTTTGTATCTTTTACCCTCTAAAGTCTCAAGTCTGCAGAAGATACCCAGTGAGATTTGAGTCAAATCATGTAGAGATAAATAAAAGTTAGGACAAGGAATAAATAAGAACCAAGAGGTGTGTTTACGTAACTTAAGGGACGGCGAACGAGAGACGTGAGGTGGTGTTAGGTGAACAGTGGCTGCGAGAGGAAAGGTGTGGCGACGCCGGCGAGAGCAGAAAGGTGCTGCGTGAGCAGAAAGGTGTCTGAAATGGCAACATTTGAGAGTACTATGTAAAAAACATTTACTTGAGTTCTAAGCCAAGAAGGAAATGCAGGACCTAATTGACAATCCATGATTTCCAAGGTATATAGACTGAAGGATTCCTATTATATTTATCTACATTCTATTAAAAATAAATTAAACCAACTCAATCCAAATAAATTAATATTTACATACTTTTAAAAATAAATTTGTATTATTTAAAATAAATTTGGTCTGTTATTTCTATTTTCGACAGAAGTAAGTTTTTTCAAATGAGTATTAGTAGATCAACAACTCTGTCCAAAAGAACCAAGTCAATGATGTTAACTAGTGTTATATATATATATATATATATATATATATATATATATATATATATATATATATATATATATATTTGATATTTTATTTCTATTTTTAACAGAAAAATTTTCTGTAATTTTATACTTTTCTCAATCTCATTAGCATTGATGAGAGTAACCTATATTCACAAAAAGTGACAGCAGCAAAAGTATGTAAGTACAGGTCAAAAGAAGCAAATTAATTAATTCACATTACCAAATCAGCTTTCTAACCTTTTTTTTTTGGAATAGAACGAATCAAAACAAAACCCAAACAAGCTTCCTCCTGAACCAGCACATTAATGCCCTATTAAAATATAGATAAATATAGATAAATTAAGCATATCGACAACTTGCAGCCAACTAGTTATTGCCTTACTGAGGTCTCTGCCTCTTAAACCGAATGCTTGCAAAGAAGAGAGACTAGAAAGCCAGTTCAAATCTGAGACCCAAAGCAATTTAGTAGATGGGTACGTACCTTGAAACGCGGCCTGTCTTGTTGCTGCAGCTGACACCGACCCAGTTGCAGCAATCGTCGCCAACCCAAGAAGAAAGGTGCTGCGTGCGCGAGGGAGGAGAGGGAAGAGAGGGTGGTGTGGCAGGAGGAAAAAAATATGCTTTTGGGTTAGGGCTCCAAATGAACTTGATGGGAATTAGGGGGAAAAAAGTTGTACCCACTACGGGCCTCTAAAGGCCCGTAGTGGATTTCATCATCCAATACGGGCCGGAGTTGCCCGTATTGGATAATTTGATATCCACTACGGGCCAGTTTCACGCCCGTAGTGGATTCCGCTATTATTACGGGCCAAACCTGCCCGTTATGGTAAATCTACTATCCACAACGGGCTTTTAAAGGCCCGTTGTGGATAAAAAAAATAATAACGGGCCCTCTATGCCCGTGGTGAATAGTCTGTAATAAATATTAGATTTTCTTGTAGTGTATGGATCAACAACTCTTGTTGATGGAATGCTGGTCTCATTAGGCTCCAGTTCATTTAACACAATCTTGGATCGAGGCTTATGGTCACTAATATAGTTGTCCTCAAGAAACGTTGCATTTGTCGATACAAACACTTTGTTATCTTCAGGACTTTAGAAGTATCCACCTTTGGTCTCTTTGGAGTATCCTACAAACAGGCAGACTGCATATTTGGAGTCTAGCTTTCTACTTCTGTTCTTCAGCACGTGTGCTGGACACCCCTATATGCTGAAATGTCGCAAATTAACTTTACGACCATTCCACAACTCTAGGGAAGTCTTAGGAACAGATTTGGATGGCACTAAATTCAAAATGTATGCTGTTGTTTGTAACGCATATCCTCATAAGGAATTTGGTAATGAAGAGAAACTAATCATGGATCTCACCATTTCCATTAGAGTTCTATTTCTCCTCTCCGCTACACCATTTTGCTGAGGTGTACCCGGAGCTGTGAGTTGGGATACTATCCCATACTCGACCATAAAGTCTTTAAACTCTTAGTCAAGGTACTCACCCCCACGATCCGATCGTAGAGACTTGATAGTCTTACCTAACTGATTCTCAACTTCAGCTCGGAATTCTTTAAACTTTTCAAAAGTTTCCGACTTACGTTGCATCAGGTAGACATATCCGTATCTAGAGTAGTCATCTATAAAGGTGACATAATATTCATAACCACCCCTGACTTTAACATTCATCGATCCGCAAATATCAGTATGTATAAGCTCTAGTGGCTCTTTAGCTCTAAGGCATTTTCCAGTAAAAGGTCTCTTAGTCATTTTACCTTCTAAACAGGATTCACAGACTGGTAAGGTGCCAACCTTTAACTCGCTTAAAGGTCCGCTTTTTACTAGTCTGTCTATCCTGTCAATGTTAATATGACCAAGCCTTATATGCCAGAGATACGTGTCATCATTTGGAGAAATCTTATGTCGTTTGGTTTTAGGTTTTTTAATTTTAAACAATTCGGTGTTGAGCAGTGCTGTATGTATTAACGGCCTTAACACATACAAATTATTTTCATTAATTCCTGAATAAATATTCAAACCATTCTTTGAAATAATAACAGATTTATTATTAAAAGAAACATAATATAATTGTTCTAACAATTTAGAAACAGAAATTAAATTCTGTGTAAATCCAGAAATATAATAAACAGTGTTCAAAAGTAAAAATCTAATATTATTACAAAAATTTAATTTTATTGAACCCACTGCTCGAGCCGACATAACATCCCCTGACCCCACACGTATCGAGAAGGCTCCCTCCTCTAGCTGTGTCCAAGAATCAGTCCACTGCAAAGAAGAACAAACATGGTTAGTGGCACCCGAATTAACTATCCAGGGTGAAGAATCATCTTTCACTAAACAAGATTCAAGAACTAGTAAATCATATTTACCTTTCTGTTTTTTCTTCTTAGCTACCTCCTCTAGGTACTGAGGATAATTCCTCTTCCAGTGCCCGACCTTGTTACAATGGAAATATTTTCCCTTGTCTTTATCGGTGGAAGTGCCCTTCTTTTTGCTTTGGTCTTTCTTGGGCTTAGGCTTACCTTTAGCCTTCCCAGCAGACCTCTTTCTCTTCTTATTTCTAGATGAGGAAGATGGTTCGACAACATTTGCCTCACTGGTCTTCACCTTACTATCCTTAGTCAAGGCCTCGAAGGTGGCGAGCTCATTGAGCAACTGAGTGAGATTGAACTACAACTTGTTCATCCTGTAGTTGCTCTTAAACTGATTGAAACTCTTCAAAAGAGCTGTCAGTATGATGCTCACTTGGCTAGGTTCATCAATGGCCCCGCCATTGATTTCTGCCGTGTTGAAGTAGGACATCATGGTCAAGACATGTTCCCAAACAAATGTACCTTCCTTCATGAGAGCGAGCATAGCGGTACGAACAGCTTTATATCGCTTTTGCTCAGAGGGTTGCCCGGACATAGCTTGCAATGACTCCATGATTTTGAATGTTGTAGTCATTGATTCGTGCTTTGTGACAAGCACTTCTGTCATAGAAGCTAACAGATATGTACGAGCATTCTTATCAGATGAGACCCATCGCTGGTATGCCTCACGAACTCTTTATGAGGCATTGGCAGCAGGCTGTGGAGGACATTCCTCCGTAAGCACAAACTTAAGGTCTTTGGTGACCAAAATCGCGCTTATATTAAGTTTCCACTTTGTATAGTTATCACCAGTTAGTTTGTCGTGTGCAAGTATTTGTAATAATGCAGAAGACATTATTGCTGAAAAATAAATAAACATTCATTCAGTCATTTATTAAAAAACAAGTGCTAATGCTTTGGCATAAATTTAAACATGATGCATGTACATGTTTAACGAACTAGAACTATCCTAATAAAAATAGTTACTACGCCACGATAATCCAACATATCACAAAGAAGTACTGCCTTAAGGTCGGTCAAGTCCTTGCATGTTGGACCGAGACATTATCAATCAAATAATATTCTAAAATAACACTTATTCTATATTATTCAACCATCGTTTATTTCGTCAGGTTTTCGATTAACCATATTTAATCTAAACCTTGTGAGTGTAACCCATCATTTTAGATCTCATAGACTTAACTCGAGAGTGCCGCCTTAGGGTCGGTCAAACCCGAAATACCCCCAGAAATCCTATCCGTTAAGAAGTCAACCTTGATATTGACCTTCGTGGAAACCCTTCTTAGGGAGGACGAAAGCAAAGCCGTCACGAGGCCCCACTCGGATCTCACGGTGTTGAACTAACGATGGAGACTGCGGGATATATATGTCATATATCCCTCTCACACTCACTATTTTAAAATTTAGGGTTTTCTATTCGTTAATGCACCTAGACTCTACAGGATCAAACGACTAATTTTAATCAAGTTATCTAGGACATTAACTAATTTATTATTAGAATCATATTCTAAATAATTATGATTTTTAATACTTAAAAATCTATAAGTGAATAATCTAAACTTAGGTAAACGTTTTACTAAAGTTAGATTATTAATTTGGTATTTATCAAGTTTTAACTATTTAAAACTCTAACACATTGTTTGGTTCATTTATTTATTAAGTGATTAATCATATTAAACCTAATTTTAATAAATAAACATATTAATCTAAATTTATTGAACACTTTAATAACAAGATTAATATTAAAAAAATTATCTAGTTTTTAACTGTTAAAAAACTAATTATTTTTCATAGTAAATTATAAATATATTATTTATCATTTTAATCACATTAAAATAAATAATACATAAATGTTATGATACATGTATGATAATATCAACATATATTTGTGTAGGCACACTTAAATCTAAATAACATTTATATGCACAACAATATTAAATTATCACATAATAAAGTATATATGGATTGACCGAGTGTTATGGATTATTTAACCTAAAAAAAGTTAAAAATTAAATTACAAAAATAACCCCAAGACATTCATTGGTCTTCTTGTAACTTCATAGTCTTTTAGTTTCTTCAGGACTCTCTGATTTATCCTATAAATTCAAAACAATAGCTAATTTACACGCTAAAAAATTTGTGCAATGAAAATTGCAAAAAAAAATTGTGATTTATGTTAAACCCACATATTGCAAGCAGTACACAAATTTATTTGTGTACAAACGGTACTGCACAACAATTGTGCATGAAGTGGAGTTCAACAGTTGATTTTCCACCTTTTAATGCGCTGATGTCATTTATTTTTATAACATTAGTGTTCTATGCACCAGGTCGTTTTGGTATTTTCTTGCTCGTATGATTGCGCACCAAAAATGTTCACAAATGCAGTATACCGTGGCACAATAATTGTACCTCGTGTCCACAGCCAATTCTGATCATAACTTGTTCTTCGATTTCTAGCACCTTCATCTTCGATTATATTTAAAAATAATAATAATACAAAAAACAAAAAACTAGAAAAAAATAAAATAAATTATTTTTCAAACTATTAACACCTAAATCCACAATACCATAAAAAATTACGATCAACCATATTTAAAATTAAATAATTTAATTTAAACAATAAATAGTCAAACAAATAAAAACAATATGCCTACACAATCATAAATCAGGAGCATTGAAAAAAAAAATTTGTTCCGAAAATAACCCAGTCTCTGATACCAATTGTAGGAACCGTTTTTCCGTTCTACTTGTCACGCAGTGGAATTGGGGTTTAAAAAATTTTTATACAGATCGCAAAAGCGATATGTGACCAGTAAAACTTTAGAACTATATTTTCGGAACAATAATATATATATATATATATATATATATATATCAAATATATATTTATTTTATATACAAAAAATTGTAATGAATTAAAAGAATGAAAAAAATAAGGAATATACTACCGTTGGAGGCTCCTTCGTATTTTTTTTTCTACAGCTCCTTGTCTGTACCACTACGTCTTCCTTGCTGTGTCCCGGCATCGATAACTTGCGTGTGGGCACGTCACGTTGTCAGGAATAGTAAAGAGGTAGAATGAAGAGGAGTTAGAGAGATACTATATCTCTCCGGTCACTTTTCTTTTTTTCTGTATATCTTACGAAAAAAAAACTTTGAACGTAAAACTTAATTTGGTTTTAGTTGTCCTGTTATATCAAAAACTCTTTTTCATATATATTTAAGTTATTAAATTAATAAAAAAATCTTTTTTAATTAATTTATCAATAACTTTTGAATTTAAACTCCTTTAAATTCAAATAATATTTATTTATTTTATTTAATAAATGAGATAATCCTATTATCTCTTTATTCAAAATAAAATAAACTATTATTAGACTTTTGAATTTAAACTTTTTAAATTCAAATTTATTTTATTTTATTTAATAAATGAGATAATCCTATTATCTCACTATTCAAAATAAAATATCAACTATCACTCTCCTCTTATGACTAATTAAATATTCTTATTATTTAATTGTTATAATTGTCATTATTTAATAATTGAATAATCACATTACTTAATTAACTCCTGACACTTGTTACTTTCGCAACACTATTAATTAGACCATCCAATTAATTATATATGACCATTGTTTCCTAAATGGATCGGGCTAGCAATGGGACCTAATGGACCAACAGTATTTTGAGCTCCGATAATCCTCGGAATCATTAATTAAACTCTTTAATTAATATTTCTTGATTATCAACTCCGGTGTTATTCCACTAAAAACCCGAAGCTGCATTCTCTCAACTGCGAACGCTTTTACACAAATCGATATCACTCCGTGTCCATCGATATAGCTATTACATATGGTGTGACCCTCCACAGTAGTTCATAATTATAACTGGGTCATAATGTCCGTTATACCCCTCTAATTATATATATCCTTTAAGCACCGTTGATTCTCTAATGAACAATAAATCCTGTTTCCTCACGGAATCAGGAGCTCGCTCATATTGTTCAAGCCCCGAATTAACCCTTAAGGCCTTGTTTGATTCATGGGTTTGGACTAGGTTAGGATTACTTTTTGTCCAAACCCATGTTTGGTACAAGCTAGGATTGGCAACAGCCAATCCCAACAGTAACTTTTAAGTTGTTGAGGCGGGATAAATTTATCCCGCCTCAAGAGGTGGGACAATTTGTCCCACCTCTTTTTTTTTTTTTTTAATATAAAATATTATATTTATATATAAAATATTTTATTAAAATATTATATATTTTTAATATTAATTTTTAATAGTTCTATGTATTTTTAAAAATTAATTTAAATAATTTATTTCATTTAAAATTATTTTTAAATAATTTTATTATTTTTATTAAATTCATTTTATTAATAAAATAATTTTTTACTTTAAAATTAATTTAACCTAATAATTAACCAATCTCAAACTATATTTAACATATAAAACATAATAAAAAATTTTATCCAATCCCATCCTACACCAAACAAAAGATAGTACTATTTTTAATCCAATCCGTACTGTACCAAACACATGACAGTACTAATTAATCCAATCCAATCCCATAAAAATAGTCCAATCCAATCCAATCCAATCCCATGAAACAAACGAGCCCTAAGGGAACTACTCTCTACTTCTCATAAGAATGAGTGGATTCTACTATTGTGTACAAACCTTCCCAGCCACAAGCTAAATCGCAATCCCAACATACGGAGAGTATTGATCGGGAATAATCATCCGACCTCGCCCATGGTATATCAAATATCACGATCTAAACTAAAGGAGTCGATAAGACACTCAGGATTGAAATCACCCACATATAGCCATCATAAGTTGATATATATGAATCTCATCGGTAAACGAATCTTGGTGAGAGATTCATATAGATCATAGCCCAATCATATATGATCACATCATACAAGGTGCCTCCATTCCCATATCTCCATATAAATGATTTAAGATAGAATTATCGTACAATACAGAATGGACCGCAGCTATATATTAACTACAAATAAAGTATCCAGCTTTATTTGCTATCTATGGACTGTTTAGATTGCACATCCCTTACTGTATCCATCGATATATGACAATCATATACACAGTATGAGATTGCATCCGGCAATCTAGGATGTTATAATGTACAAGTTTATATAATATAAATGACACGATAAGAATGGATTGAACTCTTCTTTTATTTATTTATAAAAAACTATTTACAAATTACATCTTTAGGGCAAAAACTCCAACATGTAGTATGGCATAAGCTACTGTGTTGCCTCTGTTATTTCCTCTGTTACACGTCCCAGCATCAGCAATGTCCTAGCATCAGCAATGTTACAAGCTGCTACTGCACCGTTATTTCCGGTAGCAATGTTACAAACTGCTGCTGCACCATTAATTCCATGTGGGCTATTCATATCTCTCACATTCCCCCGTAAGCGAAAGGAAGGTAATTCAACCAAATTGAGCTTTGAACAAAAATAGGAAAACCTGTCACGAGGCAGTCCCTTGGTGAGCACGTCAGCAATCTGAAACTCAGTTGGCACATACTGAGGTTCCACAAGACCAGCTGCAACCTTCTCACGAATGAAGTGAGTATCAATGTCAATATGCTTGGTCCGTGCATGAAAAACGGATTGCGAGCAAGTGAATTGGCACTTTGATTGTCACACCAAATGACAGTGCACCGAGGAAGAGAAACATGAAGTTCGGTGAATAAGGATTTCAACCAAAGTATTTCAGTGGTCAATTGTGCCATAGAACGATATTCAGCTTCAGCACTAGATCGTGCTACCACAGATTGCTTTCAAGAGGACCAAGAAATTAAATTGCCTCCAAGAAAAACACAATGTCCACTTATAGACTTCTTATTATCAACACTACTCGTCCAATCAGCATCCGAGTAAGCTTCCAACTTCAAGACATCTGATTTCTTAAACCACAGCCCTTTATGAATGGAACCACAAAGATAGCGATGCACACATTTGACAGCCAGCCAATGAGGCTGCTTAGGAGAGACCAAAAATTGACTAAGTTTATTGACAATATAGCTAATATCGGGCCGAGTGTAACATAGATGTTACAATGCTCCAATGACACTTCGATAGATGGTAACATCATGAAAAAGCTTTCCATCATGAAGACTAAGCTTACCCAAGGTAGTAGGAGAATCACAAGGCTTGGACCTAATCATATTGAATTTTTGTAAGAGATCAATAATGTATTTAGATTGAGTAAGGTATAAACCTGTAGAGTCTCGATATGCTTCAAAGCCAAAAAAGTAGTTGATGGAGCCAAGAACCTTGAGTGCAAAAGTCTACTGCAGCTGAGTAATGACAGTCCGAATTTGAGCTGCACTGCCTCCTGTGATGAGGATATCGTCCACATACACAAGTAAGTACAAGGTGGTTGACCCTTGATATTTGATAAAGAAAGAAACATTCGATGTAGAGTTGTGGAATCCCCAAGATATAAGAGCAGTCCGTAGCTTGTGAAACCAGGCCCTTGGAGCTTGCTTCAACCCATACAAGGCCTTGAAAAGCTTACATACATGAGTAGGTTGATTGGAATCTACAAAACCTTCCGGTTGAGCCATAAAAACCTCATCTTGAAGATTACCGTTCAAAAAGGCATTATTGATGTCAATTTGTTAAATATCCCAGTTGAAGTGGACTGCAAGGCTGAGAATTACTCGAATGGTTGATGCTTTAACCACAGGACTAAACGTGCCAAAATAGTTTAGCCCCGCAGTTTAATTGAAGCCTTTTGCAATCAGCCGGGCTTTGTGTTTTTGAATAACCATTTGGATTGAATTTGGTACGAAACACTCATTTATAACCTACTACATTCATGCCTTCATGATAGGGTACAAGCCTCCAAGTATGATTTGCTTGAAGGGCCTTGAACTCAGACTTCACGGCGTCAAACCATTTCGGATCCTGCATAGCTTGCTTTGCTGTCTAAGGTTCTACTGCAGCAAGAAAACTAGCAGGTAATGAACAAATAGCAGCATATGATTTAGGCTTGAAAATACCATTATTTGACCGAGTTTGCATTGGATGAACTGAAGAGCAAGGAGCTGCAATAGAAGAAGTAACAGTTAAAGTATGAGGAACAGCAGATGACACAGGTACAGGTGGGTCTGCAGAATGAGAAACTTCAGCAACAGCAGATGGTACAGGCACTGGTGGGGCTAGAGCAGATGGTGTAGCAGCTGAAGAGTAAAGCATTCCTTGAGAAGTAGAAAAATAAGGCTGAGAAGGAGCTGGCCTGATAGACTATGAGGATTAAAACATATCAAAGAGTGTAGAGACAGAATTTGAGCACTGTCAATCTGGTAAGGAGCAAGCAGCTGATTGAAAGAATAATTCTTTGTATGGAAAATCAAGTTCATTGAAAACAATATGCCTGAATATGTAGACTTTCCTCGAAACATGAAGACACCTATATCCCTTGTGAACAATGCTATATCCAATGAAAACACATTTGCTAGAATGAAAATCTAACTTGTATTTGTTATAATCCCTCAAGTAAGGAAAACATGCACACCCAAAAGCTTTCATGAATTGATAATTAGGCTTACATTTGTAAAGTTTCTCATACGGTGACAAGAATTGTAGCAAAGGAGTGGGCAAATTATTGATTAGAAAAATAATCGTGCAACAAGCATCATACCAAAACTTGAGTGGCATGCCTCCACAAGCAAGTAAAGTGAGTGCCATTTCAATAATATGCCGATGCTTCCTTTCGGGAATACCATTTTGTTGGTGCGTGTGTGAAAAGAGTATCTATATTGAATACCACATTTTTGAAGAAAAGGAACAAGAGCAACAAACTCACCTCTCATATCCAATTAAAGACATTTAATCTTCTCACTAAGTTGTAACTCAGCAAATTTCTTGAAAAGAATGAACTTAGAAAGCACTTCAAACTTAAGTTTTAATGGACACAACCAAGTAAAATCTGTAAAGGCATCAACAAACACCACATAATACCTATAACCTTCCACAGATAACAAAGGGGTTGGTCCCCAAACATCACTGTACACAAGCTGTAATTGTGCTGTGGCATGAATTTCAGATCGTGCAAAAGGAAGCTTGTGCAGTTTTCCAAGCTTACAAGAATTACAAAACAATGGTGCATTGACATTATAAGGAAAATGTAAAGCATCAAGGACCTTTTTCAATATAAGAGGGGCTGGATGCCCAAGCTTTGCATGCCAAATAACTGAATTATTTTTAGCAGCAACCAAAGCACTAAAACCATTACACGACTCAGCAGTAGAAGATAGCTTGGTGTCTCTATTATTACATGTATTTACATTCACGTGAGATGTACCAAGTACAGCATCAGGAGACTGATTCTTTGAGCAAAGATAAGACTATAATTGAGTGGCAGCTGATGGTTTCAACTTCAATTGATAAAGCCATCTATCAAGTGTTTCTTGCAAAAGAACTTTCTTGGTTTTCTGGTCCTTTATAACACAACCATTGGCATCAAAAACAACAAGAGCATCATTATCTTGGTAATCTTTGATATGCTAAGTAAGTTTTTTGTAATAGATGGAACATGTAAAATATTGTTCAATTTTACTTGATGTGAAGGTATAGTATGAGATGCAACTCTAGAATCACCAATATTGGAAATGACCAATATGTTGCCATCACCAACAATGAGTTTGTGATTACCTCTATATTCGAACTTGAGTGAGAGATTGTTCATGTCAGTTGTGACATGGTTTGTGGCTCCACTGTCCACATGCCATGCTTGATCATTCACCGAGTATGGAGTAGCATAGTATGCAGTTATCTGCTGATTGATATTGCTTCCTTCCACATGACTCTGAACATAGTTTGAGGCAGCAGGTATCTGACCAGATTCAAAAGCATTAGATCCAGCTTGTTGGGCAGCCAAAACAGTCTGATTACCTTGGTTATTTGGAGGAGGAGGTCCCTGAAATTGTTAATCAAAACGCCTATAGCATTGCAAAGCACCATGACCAGGTTTAGCACACAATTGGCAATGAATTCTTTGAGAAGATCTGCCATTAAATCTTCTTCCTCGTCCTCTAGATCTATTTCCTCTATAATTGTTTGAGCTACCTCTGTTTCCAGCATTTCTTGAGTTGTAATTAGGATTGTTTGACACAAATTTTGCAGATGGATTAGATGAATCTAGGTGCACCAAACGTTGCTCATGCATCAGAATGTAGCACCCCCCGACCCGGCCGGACCGATCCGGGGCGCGCTACTCGGACTTTCAAAACTTTCGAAATTCATTTCGTAAACAGAAAACCATATAAATTATAGTTTAAAAATCGTTTTCGAGTGAGCTCATTCAATACAAACTTTTTACAAAAATTCGGCAGAGTACCGTTTGTTTTTCGGACTTTCCAAAACCCTGCTTTTACACAAAACAATTCCAAAACAATTCTCAACAACACTTCTATACAGTTTCAAACAGTTGCGCACTCTGCCGTTTAGTGCGACTTATCAAAACAGTTTATAAAATAAAACAAAACAGACTCTAATAGTTACACACATTTTTAATAATAAAAGACATAAATCATAAACTAATTAATTACAAAACATTTTACAAAACGTATTTACAAATTCCCTATATATGCATGCTTTCAGAATATATATACACATAACAAAAATATAGCTACCCGACTGTACAATCTCCGTGACTCGGTCTGCAACTCGTTCTTCCTTCAGTCCTTAGGCTCTTCTGAATTCCTAGTACCTACGCGTTAGACACAAAACTAACGCGCTAAGCATAAAGCTTAGTGGGTGTACTAAAAACTCAATTAAATAACTCACAATATAATTGTTCTTTAAAGAAGCAACAAACCACAATATGAATTTCATTTCTAAATCACTTTCAAAACAATTAAATTAATAATGAAATCAACATATGAATTCGATTCATCAAATCATTCAGTTCAGTTTCAATTCAAATCATTTCTGGCCCACTAGAATACTAAACATTCTGGGACTGGAATATGGGTTAACGTGACGTCCGGGGTTGCCCCGCAACAACAGTCACTGATATCAACGTGATTGTCCGAGATTGCCCCGCAACAACAATCACTAGTATCATTATGATCGTCCGAGATTGCCCCGCAACAACGATCACTAAAATCGGTGTGATTGTCCGAGATTGCCCCGCAACAACAATCACACAATAATAACGGCGCAGTACTGCTCAGTAAAACCCAGCTGGTATACCAACCTCCTATATCCATTTCTATGTTTACGTATCCTAGGGCCGTTTCGGATAAACTATACTCACAGTAAATGTCGCAGTAGTTAATCAATAACAATAATTATTCAATATACATCCAAATCACATAGTATTCATCAAGAAACATAATCAATAGTTTTACGAAAATCTCAATCAAATATTTTTAACGAAATCGAAATGTTCGAAAATACATTTGAAATATGATCTATCATAAAAGCGGTTCGAAATTAACCATAGATCTACCAATCATCAATTTTTACATATAAAATAAACACTTTTCATACGAATAATCGAAAACGAAATCTTCCATCGAAATCAAAAACGGAAACGGAAACAAAAACGAAAACAAAAACAATAACGAGAAACTTTTCGTAACGATTTCGAAAACAAACGTACACCTACCTCGGTACCGTTTTTCGTTTCGAGAAATCGCGGTTCCACGATCTCTTTTTCCTTTTTCTTTCTTTCTCTTTCTCCTTTTTCCTCTTCTTCTTCTTTCTTTCTTCTTCTCTCTTTCTTCTCCTCTTGCTGTCTCTCTTTTCTCTCGCTTCTGCGAGAAGTTTCTCTTTTTTTATATATTTTTTTCGCTACCGCGACCGCCGTCGCGACCTGTGGTCGCGCCACCAGGTGGCGATGCTCACTGGAGTGCGCGCACCGCCTTCTTCGCGAGCGCGCCTTGGTCGCGCGAGTGGTCGCGTTGCTCTCTGCCCGATTTTGACAGCTTCATCGCGAGCAGTCCATCGCGACCTGTGGTCGCGATGGCTAGTCGCGATGCTCACTGCCAGATTTTTGCCATTTTCATCGCGAGCGAGCTATCGCGACCTGTGGTCGCGGTGACCAGGTCGCGATGCTCTTTGGTCCAGTTTTCATTTTTTTTTTATTTTTCACTATTCAATCTGATCCGCTGGAAATCATAAAATAAACATACATTTAATTACATTTATACCCCCTCAAATAATAAAATTTATTTTCACATATTTCACATATATCAAAAATTCATTACCCGAAATCCGGGATGTTACACAGAAAACTGAAATGTGCATCTTCTAATGTCATAGTTTGATGTTGATTAGATATAAGCACAACAACCGGATCATAATCATATCCTACTTCATTCATCAAACTCATTAATAAATCTCTTTCACTTACCTCTTCTCCAGCTGCCATAAGAGCATCACCAATATTTTTTATCTTAAGAACAAAATCAGAAATAGAATTTGAACCTTTCTTGATGTTTTGGAGCTGTTGACAAAGTTGAAGGATCTTTGGTAAAGACTGTTGTGAATATACTCTCTGCAACTTTGACCACATCTCAAGAGATGTCCTGCACTGTGTAACTTGTCCCAATACACCTTAACTGAGAGTTTCAAGCAACCAACATAGCAATATTTGATCAGTCTTTTTCCAGTGTGAGTAAGCAGGATTTACCTGTTTTTGAATCAATGTTCCTTCGCCTTCGATATGAGTATGAACATCGATGTATGGTTCTGGAATCACAGCTAAACCAGAAATATAATATTCTAGGTCAAGAGCTCTAATTGCAGGCATCACTTGAGTCTTCCAATAGATGTAGTTTGATTTGTCAAGTTTCATAGGCACATTCGAGTTTAAGGTTTTAGCTAGTGAAGAGTAATCGATTTGATTCATAGTTGCTGGAAGGTTGATGTTGATCTGAAAGGTAGAAGAAGAAGATAGTCGTGGATCGGCAATTGATAATAATCGATTCAAGGTGTTCTTGATAATAATGAAGAACACTAAGCTCTGTTTTTGTGAGAAGAAACAGAGAAGAAGTTGTGTGAGGCAAAATGATTGTTGCTCATTTCTTTTTCATCGAGAATCATCTACATTCTTCTTTACAATCAATATATAAAGTTTGATCACAACCGACTTGATCAATTACAGCCTCTCTAACAAACTTTACAAGTTGAGAAGAATATATAACTAACTTGTAACTAACTCAAGCTGATTCATAATCTAATCTATAGTGATTATGATCAGCTTGTTGTGGACTGATCGATGCACTATATGATGCTACTCCATAATGATAAGGTGAGCTCTCATATATTGTAGCATTTCCTTGAACATCTGTGCATGGCAGTATGGCATAAGCTGCTGTGTTGTCTTTATTACACGTCCCAGCATCAGCAATGTTACAAACTGCTGCTGCACCATTATTTCCAACTAGGTTATTCATATCTCTCACAGCTCTCTCTTACCCACCTAATAGTCAAACCAAAAACTATATTGATCTAGTATATTAGCAAAATTGTTTCACCTACAATTACGCTTTCATTCAATTAAGTTTAATGAGGTGCTCTAAAATCTAAAATCCTAGTAGTTATGACTTGGTCAAGTGGTCTAGACCTTGTTGAAAATTCTACAAATATTGATTACAACATGTAAATTAAAGATTTGATTACAACACTGTGTTTGATCAAAAATTGACCAATTAAACTCACACTTTTATTAATTTCAACAGAAGTTTCTTGCCAATTTCATGAAAGAAAGAAACTAGAAGCATGAAAAAGATTTTCATATCTCAAGTAGGAAATTGAAATTAAAAATGTAAATACTATAAGCACATTCCTTTTCACTTTTCTTAGTTCACTCCCATCTTTAAAAAAAAAAATTTGTTTACTTGATTTCTTATTTTTCTTATAAAACCAACCATGCAAAGAATATCGATTATAGTATATGAGTAATGTTATGGTATGTTATCGGATAATTAGTATCTATTATTTACGATTAAATGATTTAAAGAATATGAAATTTTAAAATATAAAAAGTAAAACATTAGGTAAGAGTAAAGTCTCTTTACACCAACTATGGCGAAATTTACCATGTAATTAGATTATAATAAAAAAAATGTACGGTGCAGTCCGCTGCATTCAAGCCCGAACAGGGAAACGTTGAAAATAGCTCGTGTACGACATTACTAGGTTGACAATTGTGTCGTCAAAAATAAAATCAAAATATCAATAACATGTATAGCAACCAGTTGTGTCAGGGGGTCGAGCGAAGTACAGCTGAATGTGCATTGACTGGAACATAAACGTGCATGGAACATGCAGAAACCCACCGAACAGCCATTCTTGAGAAATTCTATATTGGAGGAAGACTTGCAGGTATGAATATTTGGAATAGCCAGTTGTCTCAAATTCAATTCAATTAATCTAGGATCAAGATTATCATATTCATTAACCTATATATCCTTGATCATATTGGCAGGAAAAAACAGCACACTGAAGAAAATGGCAAGTGTCTACCACCGTCCAATGTGGTTTGATGGTTAAGGATACTCATTCAGTCTGGTAGTGTCTCAAGTTTGTGTCGCTGCACCGTTGGTGATATGTCAAAAATAAAAAATAAAAAATGGTAAATGTCTCAAAGCAATGGCATATAATTGAGCCATTCAAAAAGTGAATAATGGAATAGTATTTATACTAGTAATTGAGTTTGCATTGATATATATAATATATTCAAATTTGACGGTATAAATAAATAAAATGTCCGTTGATATTTTGTAATTATAAATATGTATAAATTTTTTTTCTTAGAAGATCCATAGGTTATGCCTGCATTATATATAATAATGGAAGACGACTATTTATCTCATTCTGTTATTCGCCGAAGAATATAGTGAACCCTTCAAATTTGTAGTTTTACTATAACTCCAATCTCAAATTTTATTCCAATTTTGTTGAGTGTACATTAAGGAATGAATATATATATATATATATATATATCTCAATTGCTATATATCATATAAATGTAATTGTTACATAATACTAGTTAGGGTATGAATTGCATTGAAATATCAGCCTGGGTTAGATCTCCACCTTCATTGTTTGTTTTTCATTTATTTATTTAAAAAAAACTTTTATTTTAATTTAACACATTTATTTTTCAAAATTTTTAATTTGAATTTTTTAAATAAAATAACTTTGTTTTAAACAAAAATATTTGACTTGCCATTTCTACTTTTTTAACTTTCTTTATTTTTCATTTTTTAAATGTTAAATTGTTTTACTTGAATAATATAAGATTTTTTCTTTTTACATTTTAAACTTTTTTTTATAGTTTACTTGAATTATTGGGCAAAATGCAATGAAATACCCTGACATTTGACTATATTATAATGAAACCGTATTTTTACTTAAACTACAGCTAAGTACCTTAGACAATTATTAATTTGATCCCTAACATATTTAGAAATATCATTTTTTAATTTATTTTTACTTTTATAACTCACATGGTCCCTAATATTTTAAAATACATCAATTTAAAAATTGACATATATTATAAAAATTTAATTTTTTTAAAAAGACTTAAAATGGAATAAATAATGAAATAATATGATAAAATTTATTAAAAATAAAAATTAATTATAAAAATTAAAAAAATCTTAAAAGTAATATCATTTATTAAAAACAAAATAAAATTCAAAATTAAATACTTATAAAAATAAGAATATACAATATGTATAAATTATATATATTGCAGTTTTATTATTATATTTTAATTTTATTATTATATTTTTTTTATAATGTATATAATGTATATATACTATATAATATACTCTAAAACATGTATATATAATATTTTAATTTTTTAACTAATTTTGAGTTTTATAATTATTCACTTTTGAATTTTATTTATATTTTTATTAAATGATGTTATTTTTAAGTTTTTTTTAGTTTTAATGAATTTTATCATATTTATTTCTTTATTTAATCATTTTTAAGTGTGTATTTAAAAAAATTAATTTTTTTAACATATGTCAATTTCTTATTGGACTATCCAAATAGATAAAGTTGTTAAAAAGTTAAAGGACATCGAACCTTGGGTATTTGCCAGGCTGAATAAACGCCTTTGTCACTGAGCCACATTGGACGGTGGTACTTACTCTCTCTCTATTAATGTATCATAAATATCCAAAAAATTATGTTTTAAATACTGTAGTTTAGATTTTAATAAAAATTAAATTTCAATCGTTAAAAACATCTCATAATAAACAAAATCTGTTTGCAGAACAATTTTAATCTGTGCCGAGCAGTAAAAATTCATTACAGTACTACATGATCACATCCTTTGGATACATCTATGGCTAATTTTTATTAATTTAGTTCTTATTTGCAAATTGTAACATGAAACTATTATAATTCTTTATTATATTTTAGTTAAAAAAAATAATGTAACAACTTTAATAAATTCAAATAATTAGATTTTACAGA
This sequence comes from Xanthoceras sorbifolium, assembly GCA_003430845.1. Taxonomy (NCBI): domain Eukaryota; kingdom Viridiplantae; phylum Streptophyta; class Magnoliopsida; order Sapindales; family Sapindaceae; genus Xanthoceras; species Xanthoceras sorbifolium. The sequence continues at coordinate 29,889,539 of CM010621.1, forward strand.
ACTTAAAATCGCTCGCTATTGTGGTCGCAGATATAGCCTGGTAGTAACTACATCTCTTAACAAAATTGAAATTCTGAGTTCAAACCATCCTCCTCAAAATAAAAATATATATAAAAAACAAAATTGCTCGCGACTCGCGGTCCGCCTCTATCTAGGTCATATATTTAAATACTTTAATTTCATGTGTAGTATCTAGCCGATTATATATATAATAGACAATATGGTACTTGTCATTCTACGAGCAGTACTTGGATCATTTTATATTATTAGATTTGAATTATTTTTTTTAAACAAGATTTGGTTCTTTTACTCTAAACAAGACCATGAATAATTGTAAATCTACCCAAGAAATTAAATTTACTGGTTGACGTGGAAAAACAATCTAAGAAGTAAGAAGCAGATCCAGGAAATGCATGTTCTAAATCTGTATATAAAATTGTATAATGTGTGTGTGTCTCCACATGCATTATCATCATATATGGTATATCTACTTCTTTTCATGACTGGAAAAACCTACAAATTTGTAAGAATATGATGTCTATATATGCACATACATAGTGGATGATAGATATATACACGCATATATAAAAATTATGTACTTTTTATATATTGTATTTTATTATATTCTAATAAAAAAAACTAGAATAATTAAATTTTTTTTAAGGGGGTACAATTACAATAACTACCGGGATCTGCCGAGGGGAAAAAACTACCCACACATGCACATGGTGAGAATCGAACCCCTCACCACTGAGCTGGGAGGGAGGTGCACTAACCACTTTACTATAAGTGAATGTGCTCGAATAATCAATTTAAAAACTCGCACATATTCATTAACATCATAAGCTAAATATCCAATTAACTTAATTAAATAAAAAAAAAAGACGAGAATCAACAATTTCAAGTTTTCAACCATTCTAAGTGATCAAAAGGCCCCATATCTTCAACGCATATATTTGATTTTCACCCAGTGCTCTATCTTTCTCTTGTCAGAAATTATTTTCATGCTTTAAATTCCTTTCTCCTACTAGGAAACAGCCTGCAAGAACACCAAGAGATTTCTAATCAAATTATATCAAGTACGATCATCTGACTTAATTTCTATCTCTCTCCTTCCCTGTCATCATCTTCTCAACTATATATATGTCTGGAATATATGACTTGTAGCTCAATTTGCTGGCAACTTCAAAGGAAAAATGACAATTCAACAACAATTGTAATACTGTGAAGTCAAAAATCTATCTGAGGTCTCGTTGGTTCGCTGCAAGGCAACGAATGACTTGCTAATTTTGTAATAAATATACTCTAGAAATAGCAAATATGAAGAGGGAAAATTCCCCGATAATTGAGATATTTTTTGAATCCAATTGAATGGTAGATATATCATGAGCCTATGTTGATCAGTAATATAATTGCCCAAAAAAAAAAATTAATTCCCTTGAACGTGTATGTAAATGACATATGGTCAACTTTAAATGTATCTTGTGATTATTTTTGCATAATATTAGTTGGTAGTTTAGCTGTTGCACATGCAACTACTACCACAGAATGTGGAGGTTCTATAGCATCAAAATCCTATAACCTCCTAGCTGGCACAATACTCCTTTGAATGTTTGGTACTTTTGACAGTAGTAAAAAATTGCATAGGATTCGTCATAAAATTAGCAATATTATATCCAAATTTCATGTGCAAAATTGTCAACTACGCTTGAAAAATTGACACGCACTCTCTTATAAACTTTAAAAAGTTTTACATTATGGCCACTTATATATTATGTTGGTTTACAAATTTAATGTTCAAATTACATATAAATATTAGCGTACAACAAAACAAAGAAAAAGTGACCATTTCAAAAAGGAAATAAAAAAAGAATTCGTTGAAACTTGAAAGTGAATACTTTTAATATAAAAAAAATGAAAAGTCTCGCTTCTAGACGAAAACTTCTTTTTTTGGGAAAATAGAAAGTAAAGAGGAAAAGGCATGACCAGAAGAATTGGTAGAAATTGTCATAGGTCAAGCAAATCGAACCTACTTTCAGGCAAATAATATAAAAAAATAAAACCAGAATAGTTAGCACGAGAATTATAGTAAGAGTATTTCTTTTTCTTTGTTTTTTAGTATTTGCCTTTTTTTTTTTTTTTTGAGAGTCTCAATATTTTATCACGATAACTTGTTTTCTTTGAATTAATACTTATTTTGTGAGTTAGCAATATTGAGTTTTGTGAAACTTAAATCAATAGAAGAGCTCAAGTTTCACATTCAGGAGGTTCATCAGCTGAGAGCACCGTAACTTGGGGCGTGACCCTTAGGTCATATAGATGGTTGCGCTAGCCAGCAGAAGAAACTGGCAGATAGCATCGCAACCTGGGGCGCGACCTACAGGTCACGCCATTTTGTAGCAGTCCGTGACAGAAAGTCGCGCGACCTGAGGCGAGATTCACAGGTCGTGCTGCAAGTCACACACGGCGAGTCTGAAGCCGTTTAGGATTCTTGTTTGAGTTCTAAACCTTACCAGGTTAGGAAATTTTTCTTAGGTTATTTTTGTCTTAGTTTTTCCTATAAATACTCATATAATGTTAGGGTTTTAATATGAAAAAATAAGAGAAGAAAGAGATTAGAAAATGGTATACACAGAGAGAAAACGGTGTGAGAGTATTGCAGATGTCTTTTTAATCGGTTCTTTCATAGTGGATTGAGTATATATGCACTTCGTGGATGTATGAATGTTTTTCGAACCACGTAAAATTGTTGTCTTATTTATTCTTGCTTTTTTTTTTGTACTTTATCTTTGGTTTGTGTTTGCGTATAGATTATCATTTCTGCTGCAAGAGAAATCAGATTGAATTCCTAACAACTGGTATCAGAGTTTAGGGGGCATCCTAACGACCGGTATCAGAGCCAGGTTGAGCCTAAGGTTTACAAACACAGGATATAGTTCAGCATTCTCGATTTCAGCAGGAGTCATATGATCAGAAAGAGAACAATACAAGGTCGAGAAATTTAATGATGAGAATTTCAGTTTCTGACATATGCAAATGGAAGACTATCTGTATCAGACTGATTTATATTTGTCGTTGGAAGGTGTGAAGCTAGAAGACATAAAAGAAGGAGAATGGATAATGTTAAATTGCAAGACACTAGGGGCTATTCGACTGAGTTTGTCGAAATCAGTGGCCTTTAATATCAAGAATCAAGAGATGACAACAACCTTCATCAAAGCCTTATCAAATATGTATGAATAACAGTCTGCAGTAAATACTTTACACCTTATTAAAAAGTTATTTGCTTTGAAGATGTCAGAGAGCAGTAACTTCAAAAAACACCCGAACACCTTCAATGAGATCATCAATCAGTTAAACTGTTGAATTAAAGTTTGAAGATGAAATTCAAGCTCTACTTATTTTGGGATAGATGTCAGAGAGTTGAAAAGGAACAGTCCAATCAATCAGTGAGTCGTTTGGGAAGGCAATACTGCAGTTTCAGGATGTCGTAGACATAATTATGACTGAGGAAATCAAGAGGCATGTGGAGAGGATGGTAATGAGTCATTAGCCCTAAACATGGAGAGGAGAGGCAGAAATAGAGACAGAGGCAGGCAGAGTGGCAAATCCAAACAGGAATTTGGAAGGTCAAGAGATTGCTAGGATACAGAAAATGCCAATCAAGGTAAGGGAGATATTGAGTGCTAGAATTGTGGTAAGAATGACACTATCAAAATTAGTACAAAAGTGCTAAGAAAAACGGTGATGATCAGTCAGAGGTCAATATATTTTTAGAAGATTTTGTTGACGCTCTTATATGTTCGTTAAGACTGTGGGAAAAAGTCAGGGGTGCAAGATTCAGTAGGGACAGAAGATTCGAATCCGCGGCACCAGAGGCTTAGGTATAGAAGTGTCAAAGAGCCAAAAATTGTGCTTTCAAATGAGAAGCAGACATGTTCGGAATCAGGTGACAACGGGATGCATAAGGGTAGCAATTTAAGGAAACGGAAAGCGATAAGTTTTCAGTAAATTTACAAAACTCTAAAAGAAGCTTCAACCAGTGAGGTTAGAAGTATGGGTCATAAGACTTTAAGTCCAAGGTATCTCATAAGCTGAGGGCTGAGAGATCAGGACGGGCCAGAGGTCGTGAGTCAGCTACCATATATCGGCGTAAGCATGGGGCTATGAGATTAGGTAGCGTTAGAGGTCACGGATCAGCTACCATAATTTGGAGTGAGCAGAGTGTTACGAGATCAGGTAAAGAACCTGAATACCATGATGAGGTAGATCAATGAGTAATGTGAGCCAGTGGGGGCTTACAGTGAAGGAAAATCACGATCAAGAACCATGGGAATATGCTCATGGTTGTCACTTGCGAATATAAATTAACCAAGTCAGTTGAGGCAGAGGAACTGGCGCTGAGAGGCAGCTTCAGTAAGTCTTCAAGGTTAATGATAGATTGTTTGAGCATGTTGTTTCCGTTAATCATCAGAGGAATATATTTCCTTATGTTTCAATATTCAACTGGGAGATTCTTAGGTTTTGTGAAGCTTGAATCAAGAGAAGAGGTCCAATTTCACATTCAAAATATTTGCCAGCAGAGAGCACCGCAACATGGGGCATGACCCCGAGGTTACGCAGATGGTTGCGGTAGCCAGCAGAAGAAACTGACCCCATTAGGGCACGACCTCAGTTTGTAACAGTCTATGGTAGAGAGTCGTGAAACCCACAGGTCGCACCGTAAGTTTCGCCGGTAAGTCCAAACCTGTTTAGGATTCTTGTTTGAGTCCTAAACTTGACTAGATTATGAAAGCTTTTCTAGGTCATTTTTGTTTTAGTTTTTTTTGTAAATACCCATGTAATGTTAGTATTTTAATAAGGCAAAAATAAGTGAAGAATGATATTAGCAAAGGGTACACATACAGAGAGAAAAACAGTGTGAGAGTTTTCAGGTGTCTTTATAATCAGTTCTTTTATAGTTGATTGAATGCAGGTGCGCTCTGTGGATGTAGAATTTTTTTTCAGAACCGTATAAAATTGTTGTCTTGTTTATTTTTGCTTTCTTTTATGTGTGTTTTGTCTTTGGTGTGTATTTGCATACAGATTATCATTTCCGCTACAAGAGAAATCATGTTGAATTCCTAACAACTGGTATCAGAGTTTAGGGAGCGTCCTAATAACTAGTACCAGTTTCCTAACAAGCAATCCTTTTTTTCTTTGATGGAGGAGCCCTTCGGCAGGCCAGGTTTTTTGAAATTTTTTTTAAAAGTTATTATGAAATTACTTCAGAAAAAAAAATTGTTAAAAAAATAACAATAATAAAATATTGAAACTAGAGCAAATTGATGTGTGTGTGTGTGTATATAATACTTATTTGTCAACAATAAGTAGAAAATATCTTCATTTCCCTAATTTCATTTTTTTTTTCTCACGAAAGAATTGGTAAGCATAGTTATAAACCACTATATTTTGTGAAGTAAAATCCGATTAGATAATTCTCATTCTAATTAGTATGCATTTAAATGGAGTGACAATAATGATATCCCATGTGTTTGTTACTTTCCAAAATATAAAAAAGAATTCTCTTACTGAATTATGTCAACAATTAATTAAAACAAAAAAGTCATAATTTTTTTTATTGATAGATCGATTGGTCCAATATATATATTGATTCATCATGTTTCAATAACAACCACAGAGCGAGATCCTTTTTTCTATAATATAAATACTGTTTTGAAAGAAAAAAAACTCATAAAAAAGTAAAAAAAATAAAAAAAGATTATACACATAATAAGGTAATAAAAACTCAGTGTAGATGGAATCTTCTTCATCTCTTTGGCATACTGACATACACCATTTTTATTCATTATCATTGCTAGCTACATTCATATTTATCCTAAAAAGATATTCACCAGACCCACGAAAAATTGTTCACTCTTACTATTTTTTTTAAGGGGATACAATTATAAAATAAATAACTGTCGGGACCTGCTGAGATCAATCATTAAACGCTTAGTCTGTATATATACTCTTATAACGGGAGACATCTACTCTCATAATGAGGGGAGAAAATTACCCACATATGCTGGTAAATGTGTATAATGAGAATTAAACCTTCACCAGTGAGGTGGGAATATGTGAAAATTTTCATATGCTTGTGTGCTTTATAGCTAATTAAAATTTAATTTTCTTGTTTTGCCTCTCTATTTTGTTATATATATATTAATTACCATGCAACAAAATTAGGAAAAAAAATTTCAAAGTTGATCAGGTTAAAGAAATTGAAAGACAAACACAATATTAAAATCAATTACACCTAATTGCATGGAAAAGATTAAGAAGAACTAGAAAATTCAATTGTGATGATATATGTTCATGGTTATACTGATTAATACATTAATTTCTATTAACCTAGACATTAATTTGCTTCTAAAATTTACAAGGAAACAAACTTTTATTTGATAATTTTTTTTTTTCCTTCAATTTCAAGACCATGCATGTCAAAGACAACATTACTTCAGTGATGGATTTCTTCTTCAATCTCTTCTAATCATCCTTGCTCGATCGATCGATCGATGAAGATCAAATTTCCACAAAGGGTTTGCCTTTATATTGTTTGTCAGACAAATCACATATACAAACGCTATATAATCGAATGGATCGGTCCGTTCGACACATGATTTCTATCTAAATTTTCCTTCTCATAAACAAGAACATAATCAAATGGATTATTATTATTGGAAGAGACACAGTGTAGTAGAAGGAGAAAATACTTGTTCACTTAAATTTATTAGCTGATCCTTATTATTCTTTTTAATCTTTTTCGTCTCCTCTTGATCATCATCAGTTTTAGCTAGTGAAGAAGGAATGCTGATCATTAGATCAAGGTTCAAATCAGGCAACCTAGATGGCTGCTCATCATGATCATCATCCTCCAAGCAACTACCAGCATCAGAAAGTACTTGATCATTGTTGTCTCTGATACGGGGCTTCAAGGGGGGATTCGCATCGGTTTTCGGGCCCAAAGATGTTGCATTATTGCTGCTGGAGGAGTTGTGCTGTTGTTGTTGTGGTGGTGGGGTTTGATGATGATGATGATGATGAAGACGAGGAAGGCTTTGGCTTAATCTGTGATTGTTTGGATCAATTCCCATGTTAATAAGCTTTCTTCTTAAATGAGAATTCCAATAGTTCTTTACTTCATTGTCCGTACGTCCAGGTAATCTTCCAGCTATCAATGACCATCTGCAAATGATTTTCACCATTTTAAATTATAAGCTTTGCCAAATGCAAAACAATATACATTATTTAGATTGCACCCATAATTATTTTTTTAGAAAAAAAAAATTAAGAATGGAAAGAATTAAAGAGAACCTGTTTCGGATATAAGAATTTTCAGAACCTTTATTTTTTAACGTTTTAAATTTATTCTTCTTCAGAACCGTCTTAATTAAAGCATGACCACATATATATATATATATATATATATATATATATATATATATATATATATATATATCAAAATGCATGCTTTATTAGAGAACATCTTCTTGTTAAATGCTAATTTAGGATACAAATTTCTCGACAAGGTTCACATTAATTTTTCTAAATCTTGGTTAAGGAAAGTGAAAGAAATTAAAATAAAATTAAAAAACAAAAGTATTGAGTTTGGGTTTAGAAATATTATAGTACCGATTGCCTAGGAGGGCATGAAGCTTGATGATTAGATCTTCTTCATCTTCAGCAAAGTTGCCTCTTTTAAGGTCTGGTCTCAGATAGTTTATCCATCTCAGCCTACAACTTTTGCCGCAGCGAAGTAAGCCTGAACAAATAACAAAAAACAATCATTATTTTTTTCAAATTTCCTTCATGATTTTTAAGATAAGCATAAGAACCTCATGATGATAAGCAGAAGAAAAGAAGAGGGTCTATCTTTTTGTTTTTTTTTCTCAATTTTTGTTCCTAATATATTTCTATTATCACTTTCTTATTTATTTTTGGTATCTTATTTATTTTGGGTAAGACTTGTTATCTCAATCATCTTTTTTTTTTTTACATGTATTAGATAAATTTTCTTGTGTCGTCGAGGTTTGAAAAGAGGAGAGAATTAATGGAGTCAAATATACCTGCAGCTTGCGGGAGGGTACGCCAGCAACCTTCACCGTGTTTGCGAATATAATCAATGAGCTTCTGGTCTTCCTGCTTCGACCAAGCTCCTTTGTTCGTGTCTTGCTTATCACAACAAGGCTTCCTCATTGCACGTAGTAAACAAAATCTTTTAACAGAACACAAACCCTAACCCTAACCCTAGCTGGGTACTGCAATCGATCCAAGGCGAAAGTAAAGAGAGACAGAGGGAAAGAAAGCAAAGAGAGGTAATGCAAAAACAATGGTGGGAGTGTAAAGAGAAGAGGGAGCCATGTTGGGGTATATATTGGGGTAGTTTGTTGGTGTTTGGATAGATAGAAAAAAGTGAGTGAGAGAGAGAGGAAAGTTGACTTGGACCGGTGGGTTTGGCCATGCGTGAGAGGGCGTGTGTGAGGATCTAAGATAGAGAGAGAGAGAAAAAGAGAGAGAGAGAGGACTGAGGAGGAGGGTGTGGTGGAGTTTGACAATGTTTTTTTTTGTGGTGTTAGTTAGTTGCCGTTAAGTATATGTCATTGTCGATTTCTCACAGTTACATCTATCATTTTTTTTCAATTCCGACAATTAATTAAATTTGATAATAAATTATTATTTACACTATCTCTATCGATCCTATATATGATATACAGTTTTTTTTTCTTTTAATAATTAAAAAGTATTCTTTAAATTTGTTCCAATATGTTGATTATAAATTTTTTTCTTTAAAAACAAAACGTCAAAACCTCTTTTCAAGGAATTTAATACTTTGATGGATAATTAAGTAGTTGTCAACAAGCACATCCATTTGTAGTAAAGTAGTTAGTGCACCTCCCTCCCACCTCAGTGGTGAGAGGTTCAGTTCCTACCATATATATAGCAGCATGTATGAGTATTTTTCTCCATATATTGTGGGAGTAGATGTCTCCCCATATTGTGAAAGTAGATATCTGAATCGCACGTTTAGTGATTAATTTCGACATGTCCTGACGGTTATTAATATTATACTTATAACCCTTTCAAAAAAAAAAAAAGTAGTTGTCAACAAAATACTATAATTTTTTAAAATTATTATTATCTTTTTTTTTATACATATTTAGGTCAATCTTGGGTGTTTTTTAAAAAATATATATATATGTTTTTAATATAAATTAAACTGTATATTTTTGGAGAACTTAATCACTATCATGTCACTGATCATTATTTTTGGTTTAGAAGAGATTGACCTGCCTTACATGAAGGTCTTTAACAAATTCAAAACGGTTTTAAATGAATTTTACAAAATATATATATATATATATATATATATATATATATATATATAAATTTTTCATTGTTGGGATGAGTCTCCTTTAGAGATTCAGAACGAACACATCCTCAAGGCTTGAAATGTTCAATAATTTCTAACTTGGTTTTACCGTTTTGTTTTTTTTTTTTTTTTGACATATTACTTGCTGTGCTGGCGACTCGAACCTGAAATATTACTAGACTGAATGAATATTTTTACCACCGAACTACATTGGACGATAATAATTTTACCTTTCTGTTTCTCCTATACTATCCTGGATTTTAATAAAGATAAATTATTTATAAATATAACACAACAAAAGAAAATTCCATGAAATCTAAGTTTTTAAGAAATTGATTACGTCATTATATATATATATATATATATATATATATGTGTATGTTTTTTATTATTATTATTGTGGTGAGGTGTTATTTTCTATTAGCTGTCTTATTATTATTTCTTTGTTTGGTAAGGATGTGTAGGTAGTCAAGTAAAATATTAAAAAGGAGAAAAATGAAGAAAAAGGAAAAATAAAAGGGGAGTTGGCAATGTCACATGTTCTCATTACTACGTTGACTACTTGACTGATAGTTTTTCTCGATGTTTGTTAAATTTTTAAGTTGATTATCAATATGGTACTTAATTTTTAAAATATTATTAATTTTTTAAAATAATTTTATTTATTAATATTCTTAAATTCTAATTTTTTAAAAATATATCATTTTGATTCTTCTGTAAGTCAACCGTTAGTCGAAATTAACGGTTTCAAAGATATTTTTATCTTTAAACCTATCAATAGATCAACAGTTTATTTTTTTTTGAAATGACATATCTACCCCTAATAAAAAATTTAAAATATTTCTTCAAAAAAAAATTAAATTAAAAATTAAAAAAAATTAATTGGATCTCTACCAACATAAAAAAAAAATAGATCTGGGTTCTGAAAAACCCATCTAGGTTCTTCATTGTTTTTTTTTTATGTTGGTGGGGATCTAATCTGTGGGATCCAATCTGAATCTCCACTAAGAACTGTTTCAATTTATGTATTTTGTTTTTCTTGGTGGGATCCAGATTGGATCCAATAACAGTTTCAATTTTTTTTTTTTTGGTTGAATAGAAAAAAAAAATTTAAAAAAATAATTTCACTTTCTATTTTTTTTAAAAAAAATTCTAATATAATCTCTACAGTAAATTGATGGACGATGGAGATTAATTTTAAAAAGTATTTAATTTTCACTTTTTATTTTTAAAAAAAAATTCTAATATAATCTCCACTGTAAATTGATGGGCAGTGAAGATCCATTTAAAAAAATTTAAATTTTATTTTTTAAATATTAATTTGAAATGATCATATTAACCTTCTAAATATTAATAATATTTTTAAAAATTTGATGTTAAAATTATAATTTTGACTCATTTAAATAGAGTCAAGGGCAAAGCAGTCTTTCTGTCAATTCTGTAAGGTTTGACCGTTAGAAAATTAGTCAAAGGAGCGAAAATAATATATTTTCAAAAAGTCAGGCTTTGAGATATCAATAAACGAAACTGTTTTAAAAAATTAATAATTTTTTAAAAATTAGGGACCAAATTAATAATCACCTATTTTTTAATAAACATATTTTTTTATTTAATTAAATAAATTATTAGAATGTACTACTACTACGACCACTTAACAAACAGTCCTGTTTATGTGCATGTGGCTCCACCTTTCTTCTGAATCTCATGCAACATTTGACCAATTAGAATTCACCATTATAATCGTCCACAAATCCCCACACACATATTTTGTGGAGAAAATAAAATATTTTAACTCTTTATTTTTAAAATAATTAATTAGCGGTCAAAATATTAATTATTATAATAAAAAAATATCTATTTAGAGGAGCGAAAATTTCACATATATTAGTAAATGCAAATGACTCTAGATGAGTGAATGTGGAAGGATACTTATATTACCATTCACGAAATTTGTTTGTAAATACAATTAATTAGTATACTTACCCAAAATAAAGATTTAGACTAATTAAATATCACCTTAATTATACCCAAAAGAATGTAAAATCTCGTACGTAATCAATTTTATATATATACAAAGAACGATAAATTATAATTTTAAATCTAAATGATAAACTAATTAAATATCACCTTAATTATCTTCGATCGTGAGTTTTCTCTTATTTTATTAATTTCTTGAACTTAAAGTCATGTTTCCTTTATTTGAATTTTACATTAATAGAATATAAAGAGAATGACAATACACTACAAGAAAATATTATATTTGTCGCGCGATTTTTTTGTCACGAATGTTCATTCGTGGTAAATATTAAAAATTTTAAATTTTTTATTATGGATTTTAAGTCATTTGCCACACATGTTTCGCGGTAAAAAGTTTTTGCAACAATTATCACCCGCGGTAAATTTTTTTACCATAACAGTATTTACAGTATTTTTTACCGCAGATTAAAGTATATTTTTCCCGCAGTAAAATATCACTTTTTTTGTAGGATATATTCAACTTATGGGAAAAGAACAATTTGATAAATAAGCACAATTTAGAAGAGATTTTTCTTTAAATTTTTACTAGAGAATGATAAATGGAAAATCGTAGGTATAGTTCGATGGTAATCATACCTCATTAAAGTTAAGGTGTAAATTCGAATTCCCCTTGCTCAAGTAAAAAAAAAAATAGCAACCTCTATTAATTACAAGCAGTCATATTTAATATGAAATTTCTTACAATTTTTTCATCATTCAAATGTATCTAGATTTCCATCAAACATATAAAATATGACTGATATATATTGATGTTTATAAATTAATATCCAAATCAATAGTACTAGTGATTGGACCAGTACCGGCCAATTCCTGCTTCACCACTATTGAAGTCACATGGATCTTCATGTGATTGACTTGACATAATCTTAACATACACACACTGACGTTTCACAGAAAAAATAATAATAATAAATCTTCAGATAATTACTAGATAAGCTTTGAGGGTTTTCTTGTTCTGGAAAAAAAAATAGAAAACAAAAAGAGTTCCAATCTTCTTTTTTTCCACAAAAACAGCTTTTTCCCATTTTATTATTACAGATTTCTCATCAACTTTCTCCACCGCAGACCATGTAACATACCAAACGAAGAAAAATAAAATAATTACTGCTTTCTGAGTTCTGACTGCAAAGATTTTTGTAAAAGGTTCAAGTGAAGTTTAGATGATGAGAAGATGATTTGTGGTTTCTATATAATTATTTATATATATATATATATAATCTGTGCAGTTTCCTTGAGTGAAAAGAGGATAACATGGGACAGAAACTGACATAAGAATAAAAAATAGTTATTTTAGAATCTGAGCTTTTTGTTCATATTGTGGATAAAAATACTACAAGGACATTTGATTTTTTCTGGGTTCGGGTTGGTGGATGATGGTGGTGGGTCAATACATACTTACCATAATCAACGACTCATGTATGTCTCACGATGACCTTTTGTTGGCACGCATGTTGCATGCATATGCTATCTGCATTTCCAACTCATAAAAAAATAAAATAAAATAAGTTGATTATAAAAGTCTACTCTACCTTTTAATTGACTTTAAAAAGAAGTTAGTATTCTTGGATCGATCTCCTTTGCTGGGTCAAGACATTAATAATAAACACGAATTACGAAGAAATTAATTAAAGTTTTCACGAGTTCGGCGAAACATCTCACTTTATATCTCAACTTTAGTTAGTTAAATGACTTTATATGGTAATTAAGCAAAATAGATCATAATATAAATTCATTTATCAATTACCATATCTACAACATAGATTGAAAAGTGAGATGTTAAGTATTAGTCATACCTTCACTTATAATTAATTATCTACCCGTACAACTGGATCTAACAAAAGTCAGAAGTGGTTGTAATAATCGTGAATGGTTTTGAACCTGTTGTGGTCGTGAGTGTGGGTGGTCCTTCTGTGAAGGGTCGTATACAGAGTACTTGCTCAACACCTTGTTTAAATTGAATTAGCTAGATTTCTAAAAGCATTTTTCTTGAAAGAAAAAAAAAACAGTTTTTAATGTGTTAAAGCTTTAATACTCTCATTGAGTCGATCAAGTACTAACATGGTGGTAATTTAGATATCTTTTGTACATAATAATGCATTAAAGATGAACACCGGATACTTACAAGTGTCTGTAATAACTTTTATCAACCAGAGAAAGGAAATAGTTTCTGCTGATCATTGTAAATTCTTTATCCTCTTGATCTTTTTTTTTTTTTTTTGTGATCTTCAATATTTTGCAATTATTTTTTCTTCAAAACTTTTGAAAAATTGTGATGGTTGTGCAGTAGAATATTGTTTTTGTATAAATTTTGGACAAGGATTTTTATTCATATATATAATATCTTGTGTTTTAAGAACCTTATCATTATCATATGTTTGTGGAACCAGACAAAATGTACTTGGAAAGCCAAAAGAGATAAACAAGTGTGACATATTGGATGGTGTGGTGATAATTTCACACAGTAACTTAAAAATATTAACAACCATCTAATATAACTAGATAATAAGAACCATTATTCAATTTAATTATTTTTCGTCGTTAACGTCATTCTAAAATTAAAAAAAAAAAAAAAAACCTTCAAAACATAAATTTTGTGCCTCTACTGGGACCTAAGTACTTGGGTACAACTGGATAAGATTAAGATATGTTATATTGAAAAACAAAAGTTTAGTGTAGACTGCTTGATGACTCCACGTGTTTCTCGTGCTTGAACTGTTGTTTCGAGAAAGATTGGTGCGATATATATATATATATATATATAGAGAGAGAGAGAGAGAGAGAGAGAGAGAGAGAGAGAGTGCATGAGACATAATTTATCTTCTTCTTCTTCTTCTTGGGATTTAACATATAACCAGAAGTCAATTAGCAATTTATTTTACAAAAATTATAACGCAAACCCATGTACATTAATTGCAAAAAAGAGAGCTTGAAGATTAGACATCATGGATCAACGAAAGCAGTTGGGATTCATGGACCACTATCAGTTGATCACCTACCTACCATTTGCTTTAATTGTTTGGTTTCCGAGAAAAATAAATATATATGGAGGAAAAATAAATATTGTTTAGAGAACTCATTTCCAAAGTTTTGACATCAAGTTCAAGAAATTTAGTTTTCAGCTCATATATTATGTTAAATAAAGTACTCCAACTATAACCTAAAGGTGAGAGACTCGCAGATATGAGAAAAATTTAGATGTGTTTGGCCTTTGATAAATTCACGTTATTATTAGAAAACGCACCGTATATTATACGTGTTAAAATATTTCTCCGCAGATACATGTATTGTATGAGTGGGTTTAACATAACTTCAGACCTCATCTGTTCTAATTACCTTTAATTTGAGTGAGTTTCACGTACTCAGTTGTCTTTTGTTATTTTTTTCCTTCAAGATCAGGTAACAATACAGTAGCATGTCTAGCAATGTTGTAAAATTATATATATATATATACACATATACACATATACATATACATATACACCAACAACCATTTCAATTCAGCAACCAAAAGTCATATTATAAAGCTGCAGATAAGATTATCCATCCATTCAACCGTCCTTCCTGCATTTGGTGATAAGAAGCTCCGCATGCACATGCTGGTGGTGCACCCATCCACTGAAAATTAATTTATCACTGTACGATCTTATATCTACAGAAACATTAAGAAAACAGTGGGAGGAGAGAGAGATAAAAGCATGAAAGAAACGCTTAATACAATGTGCTTATCAAGATTAACAAACACCGCCACGTGTGATTATATCTTCAATGACCGGATACACCAATCAGCGTTTTGATTGGTGAAACACGGGCACCGAAGATTTTATTGCATTTAGCTGGTGAAACAAGCAATAAATGAAAGTGGTTCAATTTTTCGGAGAACACAAAGATAGTTTCTTGCATTTTCCTGGAAAATATTGATGCTAATTGGCTGTGAAAATGGAGAAAAATTTGGTGGGGCAGGCTGTGGGAACGTGGTGTAGTTAGAGATATCAATCAATCATATACAATTTTTTGTCATATGTTATATATTTTGAGTCACGTTTTGATAATAAGATCGTCTAATTAAGATTTTTCTCACCAAAACAAACCACTTTTTTTCTTGCTTTCTTAATTAATTGAGCTGCTATCGTTTTTTTTTTTATATAAATTTTATTAGTAATACTAGGTTGGGTATAATCTTGTGACCATGTCAAATTTAATAACATTTTATGTAATAAAAAAAAATAATACGTAATTAAATTAAAGATAATTTTTTTAATAAATAGCTACATTATCATATATATAAACTACATTTTCTATTGAAATAATCGTAACTATATCGAGATAGTTATTTTTACTCAAATCATTAAATTTATTTTTGAATAGATTGTGTACTTAAGTAAAACCATCACTAGATTATAAACTCTTGTAAATTCTTTAATAATTAATCCAAATTATTATTTTATATATATGGAATCATTGGAATTAATCAATTGTTTTATATATAATTAATTCATAGAGTATTATTATTATTATTATGATTAGTGAATAATAAATGATAAAAGTTGCTTTCATTATTTGGATTAGATTACCTTTACCTTAATTTTCAATGCTTCAAAAAAAGTTTTCAAAATCAAAATTAAAATAATATTTTTCTCTTAACATTTAGTGAGAATGTCAGTCACATATGGAAGATTGTTCTACCAACTACAACTAATGATTAGTCAAGTGGACAACACTTAGGGTAAGAAACCCAACTGCTATGATTATTTTATTAATTTAATTAGGGCTATTGACTAATGACATCATTGTTGTTAAAAAAATAATAATGTTTTTAAGATTTAGTCTGCGCACTTGCTGGAATAGCTCAGTTGGCTAGAGCGTGTGGCTGTTAACCACAAGGTCGGAGGTTCAAGCCCTCCTTCTAGCGTTCAAATTTTTTTTTTTTCAACTTTTATCTCTTATTTAGCATCCAATCTTTTCATTATTCTGTATAAAGAAGCTTCTAGCGCTCAGCTTCTTTTTTATTTTACTTTTTTTTTCCTATTTAATATTCAATCTTCTCAGTATTTCGTATAGAGAGTAGACGGCTTCTACTATAAAACCTTCTAGCGCTAAATTTTTTATTTTACTTTTTTTTCTCCTATTTAATATTCAAGCCGTGATAGTAGGAGTTTAATCTAAGTAGATCTCGGTAATTCTCTGAACTGTAAAGTGTTAAATTTTTTTTTTTTTAAAAAAAAAGAGTAAATTCTCGTAGTGATAAATAATTTAAAATTTTATAATTGTTAATAGAATTTCATTATGGTCCCATAAATTTTTAAGATTTAATTGGCATAATTGCTGGAATAGCTCAGTTGGCTAGAGCGTGTGGCTGTTAACCACAAGGTCGGAGGTTCAAGCCCTCCTTCTAGCGTTCAACTTTTATTTTTTTTTACTGTTATCTCCTATTTAATATCCAATCTTCTCAGTATCTTGTATAGAGAGTAGACGGCTTCCGCTATAGAACTTTTTAGCGCTCAACTTCTTTTTTTTACTTTTTTCTCCTATTTAATATTCAATCTTTTCAGTATCCCATATAGAGAGTAGACGGTTTCCGCTATGAAACCTTCTAACGCTTAACTTTTTTTTTAAAGGTTTAGATAGTTCTCTGAACTGCAATGTATCGAATCTTAAAAAAAAAAAAAAAAAAAGTAAATTCTTGTGTTGATAAATAAATTAAAATTTTATAATTGTTAATAGGATTTCATTATGGTCCCATAAATTTTTAAGATTTAATTGGCAAAATTGCTGGAATAGCTCAGTTGGCTAGAGCGTGTGGCTGTTAACCATAAGGTCGGAGGTTCAAGCCCTCCTTCTAGCGTTCAACTTTTTTTTTTTTTTTTACTTTTATCTCCTATTTAATATCCAGTCTTCTCAGTGTCCCGTATAGAGAGTAGACGGCTTCTGCTATAGAACCTTCTAGCACTCAACTTCTTTTTTTTACTTTTTTTTCCTATTTAATATTCAATCTTCTCAGCATCCCATATAGAGAGTAGACAGCCTCCGCTATGAAACCTTCTAACACTTAACTCTTTTTTTTAAGGGTTCAGGTAGTTCTCAATAGTTCTCTAAACTGCAATGTATCGAATATTAAATAAATAAATAAAAAAAGTAAATTCTCGTGTTGATAAATAATTTAAAATTTTATAATTGTTAATAGGTTTTCCTTATGAACCCATAAATTTCGTAATTATTATATAGATATAATATTCAACTTACAAGTTAATTATAACTTCATAGATTAACATACAACTTCATATATCACAAAACTCGTGCCGAAACTCTCGAAACTTCACAAGTTTTGTGATCAATATGGTTGCAATGTCTCTCAAAAGCACAAAACTACTGCAATGAGAAGCGAGTAACTAGACTTTATATTATCTCTTCATCTAAATTTCTAATTAATGTCATAATAGTTGCTTATTGACCAAACAACAGAAATGAAGTAATAATAACAGTTGTATTTTCACATAAATCTTGAACGCTATATATTTAATATTAAAATATATACAGATGTTTTCAAGTCACGACGTTACCATTTTTGTTTTCTTCAAAAATCCGCATCTGAATTCTTACACTAGAGTTGGTTTTAAGCATGAAAATTATATCCCATAAGTATATATTAGACTTACTATAAATCTGTATTTTAAAATAGATAATCCGTATTTTAAAATAGATACAAACGTCCGTAACTTAGAATAGTTATTTACGTACACATCAAAAGATTTTACTTTGATTCTAGTAAAAAATGGAATCGGTTTATTTTTTATTTTCAATTAAGAGTTCAAAAACAACAGTGATCGAGGCACTAATTGAAAGTATACTATTACTGTATAATGTACTAGCGAAATTCGAGTACGTACTACACAACACTCAACAACTAAGATACAAAACAAATTAATTGGACATGGACCCTCATAAAATGAACACCCCAACCACTAGAGTTTCTCTTCCTCTTTCAAAGTTGATGTCATGACTTCAGTGAAATAATCAGAGATCAACATAGAATATTTTCAAGTGGAAGTGGATTAAGTTTGTTGGGGGTAAAAGTTATAAAAAAAAAAACTTTATTGTGGTCAATTTCTTACAGGTAAAAGTTCGTTGGTCAATTTCTTTTTTTTAAAAAAAAAAAAAAATTAATACCAATTAGATCAGAGATAGAGCAGAATCGTAAAGAGATCAACATCTATAAATAATAAAGTCTTAATAACAACTATTGTTACAAGCGAGGAGTTTCCCAACACTTTGTAATTTTATAGGCAAATATGATAAAGAATGAATCAGACTTAGAAATGATGAACAAGAAGTCGCCCGACCAAGGAGTCACACGACCATGTGATGCGCGAATCCTAATAGTGCAGAAGTCAGTTTTGGAAGGTTTTCGATTCCTGTTCAAACTGGTTTCCCTTCGTCCGACCCTAGGCCTAGTTAATCACTATAAATACATTATATTTTGTACATTAATGTAACAGCAATTAAAAAAGAAAAGTGAAAAGTGAAAATTAAATACCTTATTTGATTATTCTTATTATTTGGCCTTGTGGGCTAAACCGCAGAACCATTCCGCTGTATTGGAATTCAAAGAAATTCCTAACAAAATTCCTGTTATGAATGTGAAAAAAAAAATACACACACTTTTAAAGTAGATGAGTATGGTTCATGGTCTGGTCATATATATATATTTTTTAATATATCACTTGCGGTTCGACAACTCAAACTTGAGATATAACCAAACTAAATGAGCATCATTTATCACCAAGTCATATTGAACAGTGGTGTCATTAGTCAACTTCAAGCAAGTTCTTTGGGATAACACACTTGTCAACATTAATGAATTATTGATCAAAGTAATTATATTTTATATTAAAATATTAGTATTACATTTAATTACAAAGAAAAAAAAATACATACTAAACTCCATTAATTTAATGAGTTCGTGTTTAGGTTTAGCCTGTAACATGATAAACTTAACGAGTCATATTTAGATTAAGAAAAAGTAAATATATTGTATTTAGATTTATATAATCGCGAGACAATAATCCGAATTGCAACTCCTTAATTCGAATTGGCCTAACAACATAAAACTAGTAAAAGTCTACTCTAAAAGTTAAAATTTGTTTTCTCAAACATGTTGCGCAGAAACTCTCCACATGCCCTTGAATATTTGTTTTTCAACTACCAAATTGCACGATTTCCTTGTCAATTCTCTACAACTACCAAATCGCTCGAGTTTAACATACCATCATCGTTAACTGGTTGTTTTACAACTACCAAATTACCATGAATATTATCGGTCTTGGGTTAATTATGTGGGGTTACTCTTATATCATAACTCAAACCTTTCATGTATTTGAAGTGACGAAAGTTCAACATATATATCTCAACGACCTTCATATATATATATATATATATATATATATATATATATATATAATCTAATACCAATTGGATCAGGGATCTATCAAAACCTGAAAGAGATTAAACACTACAAACTCGATCTGGAATGACAACTCCCACTACAGGGAAAGATTCTTTCCCACATTTAGCAATTTAATGAGTAAAGGTGAAATTGAACCCCTTTCACAGCAGTAAAGGGGGAAATGGTCAGCCACTTTATTATTAGCGGATGTACAGCTCAACCACCTCTTAGATCAACTAACAATGAATCTTATATATAAACCAAACTCTTCTTACTTCATCTACCTAGATTTATAGGTCACATTCTATAGATATGATTGGATTATTTAGTACTAGAAAACTGGTTTCCATCTGATTTCGAAACTAGAATGTTGTTTTGAAATATATCAAAACACAGGGGTTTTTGGTAAGCTCCCTAATTGTAACGTAAGAGACTGAAAGCTATGGCAAGCCAATAGACTGACAAAACAAAACCACACATTTAAATGTAAGGATAGTATTGGATAAAGTAAATCAAATTCCAATTATATAAAGTTAGAACTTTTTTTTTTTTTTTTTTTGATATACTTAATTGAACCTCTTTTCGATAACGCCCTTGTGACTAGGGATGGTAACGAAGCAAGACGAGGACAACGAAGCCATCCCCAACCCACCTTCGAAAAGGAAGAAGTCCGATCACAACAGGTGCACCTGTAAAAGATAAACAAATATATGGCATGCAAATCTACAGCCTTCATTGGCTTCAATATCAGCATCAAACAAGCTTAGTCAAGTTCGTTGTGAGCTAACTGATGCAATCAATCCATCAACATCTCAGTTCAATGTTTCTAATCATAACAAGTTGATGATTACACCTATACAATGCGCTTTGATCTCCAAATCACAACTCCACATATAAAATTAATGTACAATTGCAAAGAGAATGAAGTTTGTTCAAAGCAGGTGCACCTGTAAAAGATAAAATAATGTACAATATTGAAAATCTACTGCCTTTGTTGGCTTGAATATCAGTTTCAACAAACTTTGTCAAATTCATTGGGAGCCGAGTGATGCAATCGTTGCATCACTACTTCCATTCAATTTTTCTAATCATAGCAAGTTGATGACTACACCTAAATTGGACTGAAGCAATGGGAGAAAGTAGAGCATTGACTTGCTGTTTTATGTTCCCATCAAAGTTTGGAAGAACTCTATTAACCCAAAAAAGGTTTTCAACGATCTTATAATGTTGATTTGATATTAGAGCTCCCTGTCAATTCCAAGTTTTGCTAATTTTCATATGTTTCACCGACACACCAATCAGCTTCTCTTATCAGCCAATGTCGTGTGACACTAGGGACACAGAAACACCCTTTTCTGAACAAACATGGAGTTACAGGATGAGGTTTTCCAACCTATACATGATTCCTTCTATTTCAAAGAATGGTTGTAAAAATGATAACACCTAATACGTAATGAATGAAAGATTGATGAGTTTTATATTTTAATAATAACATAGCTCATTAAAAAAAAAAATTTAAGGAAATCAGTAATCATACTATAATTAGGTGATGGATGTGGCGCTTGAAACGGCAGTGCCATTTGCCAGCATAACAGAAGTGCATCTAAGATTGTTAATTCTGTTCCTTCGCAGAGAATTTGGGTTGATTCCAGCCTTGTGAGCTGCAATAACACCTATTGCTTCCCAATAGTTTGCAACCTTGATCTGCATGACAGATTCCATCCATTCTGTTATTAACAGTAGCAGTGAGATTGAAGCAATCACTAAGGTGATCTTCATGACCCTATTAGGGACACTACTTTTATCATTTTCCTTTGTATATATCAATCTGGGAAGAAAAGTTTATAATGACCGACAATCCAATCCACATTATTTTTCATGATGTTACAAGGATGCTACAAAGCATAACAGTAGAATCCATAACAAAAGAAACCTTTATAGCAGGTTAAATTTTCTAATAAGTGTATACAGTTAGTTATCTTTTTCTACGATATCTTTACTTGTGAGATGTAAAAGCTGAACATAAAAGTCTACAAAAGGGAGAAACAGAGGTAAATTAGTATTTGAATATTTCTAGCTAATCCACAGCAAAAGAAACCTCTAATAGCAGGTAAAATTTCTTCTTGATATTAATTAAAGGAATAAAGAGCGACTAATGAAATAATGATATTATATTTCATTTTCTAGCCTAAGTAATACACTCTTGGCAAGACACCACAAAGAGAGGTCGTTAATAAGTGGCAAAAAAGATGTTATTTTAATTTATTGTGTCTGAAAACAAAAGCATGAATATAAAAAATCAGGTGAAAAGATTATGCAAATAGATAAATGCATACCACTTCAATCCCAAGTTTATCAGGCGTATCGTTGAGAACTGTTTCATTTTCCTCCACAGTAATTATAAGAGGCTGGGGGAAGAAAAGAAAAAAAAAAGGAATATCAATATCTGTGGTACAAGGAACTAGTAGCTAAATCCAAATTCAGCATTGTTAAAATCATTAGATGGTTCAGCGGATGGAGTGTCTAAGAAGCCTAAATGCTATTAGGCGCATGCTCCTCTAACACCTCCTATTAGGAAAGAGAGAAAATCAAAGATAGTTTAATGCCATTAAATTTGACCTTGTTTCTTTTTCTTGTTGCAAAAGCAAGAGCACCGTCTCCTCCACAGGCATCTATAGGAAGAATAACACTGTCAACATCACTGGCCAATATGCAACTCTTCTCCAAGAACTCAGAGTTCTTGACCAAATACTGTGGTGCATTACTTAGCCCAGCAAGAACACATGGCAAAAATGTATATCCTATCTGTACAAAAGAAATCAGGCATGACAAACATATGAGATGGAGAGCATGCTTAATCAACAAAATATCAAGAAACAAAAGATAGGCATGCACATTCAAATGAATACGGGCAGAAACTTGATTATAATTACCAATATCGTATACTTGGGACAGTTTTGCTCCCTCTTCACCTTTCATTTTTATATTTTTTAGGTTTCAACGAACAGAAAGTCCTTATGCTTATCAAATATCAAATTTTTTTCTTCTTTAATATCAAATTTTTTCTTCTTTAACTAAAAATTTTTATAGTCTCTTTGCACCTGGTATAGCTTCAATCTTGATCTGCATATCTCCATTGTGCTAGACTAGCATTACCAAAGGATATTCACAAGTTAATTGGCAAATAGTGTAAGAAAATGATACCTGATACAGCTCAAGTAAAAACAATAAGAAAGGGTTCTTTTGAGTATTTTACTTCATCAAGTTCTTCATTTCAATGGAAAAGCCACCAAGGATGAATGATGTAGCATGTTATTCAAGTTAATGGAGAGCTATTTTGAAATTGTATATTACAGTAAAATCTCAATAATGAATGTTCGATAAATTAATAACCTCACTTAAGTAATAAAATTTTGTGGTCCCAACTCGGGCCAGTGTACTAAATTAACAACTTGCTAAATGCATAAAATAATATTTTTTTTATAAAATCCTTTAAGGCCCAATGAATATATAAATTAATAATTGATTAAATACATAAAAGAAATAGTACATAAAACTTTATAATACATATTAAGGAACTTTTTACATGACAACTTCTATTTTCTCAATTTAGCTCTTTCTCAAAATATGCGATCATTTTCTTTTTCTTTGTACCTAGGCAGAACTCAACCTCATCTTTAATTTTTTGCAATGCATATACCACATTTGGTATATCTTTTTTCATTTTGTAGCAAGTAGTTATTTAAGGTTACTACTGATTGAAAGGCCTCTATTGCATGCTCATATTTTTACTCGCACAGTGCTCTTCCTATCTTATCAGCCAATGTAGATTTTTTTTCCTCCTTTCAAATTAGTCTCCATGCCATGGAGGAACGATATATGAAAATTGTAATGATATGGAATCTAAGAGCAAAATTAGTGACTATTTATGCAGATTATGTTCTATGTACATGAAATATCTTGAAACACTTTATCTTATGGGACATTAAATTTTGAAGCCACAACCATTTTATGTATGTACTTATTAACTTTTATGTATGTACATATATATTAACTTTTATGTATGTACATGATAACTTTTGAGTTTCTATGTATGCACATATTAACTTTTGACCATATCTATTATTTTTTTATTTATAAGTGAGTCAAACATGTATCTTGGTCAAAAAAATAATAATGTATAATTAGTAAAAGCATAAAACTCTTTTTAAATCAATAAATATTCATTTATCAATAAATAATAATCCCTCTAAAATAATAACTTTTTTTAGTCCCAAAAATATTATTTTATAGGAGTTTTACTATATTTTCTTTTTATACCATGCTATTAATTTTGTCACACTGCTTCATCTAGAGTTAAATCTAAGAACCCTTCACCTCAGAGGATCTTGTCACGTTTAAAATGGCACTGTTCCAAATTTGCAAAATTTATCGCCATGTAAAAACAAATAGTTGCAAAAGCTAATATTGGAATCTAGCAGACCTAGACCATATTTTCATCAACACTTTGATGTTTAAATTTATGAGTCAAAATTGATACACCTCTAATACTTTTTATCCAGAATTAGGGTTTCCGATGTCTCTTACTCCCAAAACACTTCAATAGTTTTATTATCAACTAAAACAGAAAAGACAAAAGAAGAAACAATATATTGAAAGCAAACTCAAGATGTTGTCTTATGTGGAAAGCAATTCTACAAAATGAGTCTTGTCTCATGATTAAATTCGAACCATAAACATACAACCTACTATCAAATATTTATATCTGATAGAGGAATTCTAAACAACCATTCTCCTATATATACTATGATACTATCACATTGTTTCCTAATTTTAAGCTCATCAAAGCATCATAAGATACGAACCATCAAATAAGGTTTGGCCCTTGCAACTCACAGAACATACAATTTGAAATTATTGCTCTATGCAGATGCTCCTATTCAACCTTTCTAACCAGAACCCTCATTAGGAACCCAGGCTCATTATATTGAATATGCAAACATTCATAGAAGGAGGAGATAAAAGAGAAATTCACTCCTAAATATCTGAGGCATTAAGTTCTTTGTTTTCTTAATAGTTACAAACCTCCTCGGCAGCCGATTTTGGGCTGAGGTATTGGGTCAAGGGAAGTGGTGACATCGCAGGAGCATGTGCACAAGGAATCTGGAATTCCTTCACGACTAGATGGCTTATAACTGCCTCTACTCCTGCCAATATATCTATTCCCTGCAAAACAAGAATACAAAATGGAATAAGATAAGATAAGATAGAAACAGTGCTGGACACGCGTTTTAAATACTAACCATAAAAATCACATATAAGCATCAGGCTACTAGAACTTGGAACACTCTGTGAGAGGAAGGATAACATATGGCTCTACATTGTTAGAGTGTGCTTAAATATTATTGTTGACCCCTTTCCTATCAGCTTAAGCCTTTTGGTCTACTGGTTACTAACAAGGTATCAGAGCCTTGTTATACTAGGGAATCTTAAGTTCGAGTCTTCCCACGTGATTATATTTAAATTTGTTATGTGTTTGTATTTAGGCACAAACCACGGTAGCAAACCGTTGATCTCGCACGTGAGGGGTTTTATTGGTCTTGTACGTGAGGGGATGTGTTGGATATTGTCGGGTCTTTTCCTATGAGATTAAGCTTTTTGGATCTACTGGTTACTAACATACATTACATTTGAAAGTTCAATGAGTCACAATATTGCAATAATCGTAAGCACAAATAAAAAGTAAAGAAAATAATTCAGAACTTGGACTCAGGATACAAGAATAGTAGATGGTATCATTAAATAAAATAATAAATAAGGAAAGACATTTTATATAAACATTGAACTACCATGGACATTATGTAATATGAGCAAATGAGAAGGTAACATGAAGAGTGAAGAGGAAAGGAAAATATTAAAATGAAACTGTAGCATCTCTCTTCATTCAAGTGACACTTGAATCAAAAATTCAATAAAATAATCTGAAAAGAACATAACTCACCAGTCCTTGTCGATAATCATCGATGTCATCAACATCATCATCAGGAAAGCGTCCAACCACTGCAATAGCATTTACTTGCGCTCGTTTAATCAAAGTCTGCACAGCTCGCAGTAGTGAATCAGGGTTTCTAATCCTCCCTGTTGATTGTCCTGTTTTTGGATCGACCCACTTTTCCACCTGTAAAACTAGTTCATTTTCAAGCATTTTGCAAATGGAAGAAAAATTCAGGTTTCTTTAAACTTTATAAGTCAACAATAAAGCTCAATTGCCACAAAATCACTTCTTTTTTCCATAACGGGATAAGATATAACCAAGTACAAGCAGCATTTGAAATCAGTTCAAATGTACTCAATAATTTTAACTTAAAAAAAACAGATATCTTGTTGTAATTGTATGTCCTTGCTTTTTGACAGTCTATTGTGAAGAAAATGGCAGTAGTGCTAAAATTTATCCCTACAACAGTTGTTTTCAAGTTCGAAAACCGAATGTGGGGCACGATGATCACACACTTTAATATCTATCACATACAAGCCTATTAGTAAACAACAGACCTATCTCTCCCTACTAAATTTAAGTGGTATACCTTCAACGGGGTGTCAGTGACAATACATTCCACAACAGGCAATCCAAGGGAGGCCCTAGCTGCATCAGCCACTTGCAAATGCCGAATTCGAAGCTCTTCCTCTATTCCAGCGTCAAGAACCAATCCCACCTGCCTCAACACAATAGCTCAAATTAATTCATCAAATAGTTATAAATTATATACTATTAAAACATTAAAAATCAGACATTTTGACACACACACCTTGTTTTGGTGAACCGGCTGTAAACCCCAGAAGCCTTCAGCGAACCGGTCGAGAGCGTAGCCTTCAACGTACAATACATTCGGCATCGGCCAATACATCATCGCAGCATTGAGCACCTGTACGACCAAACGACCTGCGTTTTAAAGCAAACTCAAAAAGCCTTTTTCTTTTAAAAAAAAATTAGAACTTACGTTAGGGTGAGTGATGAGGCAATCGACGACGGAGGATAGAGCGCGAGCAACAGGCAGGGCGTCGCCGGCGAATCCGCCGACAGTGGCCCCCACTCCGGTCGGGACTATCATAACGCTAGTGTACTCCCTCCTACACTGAATAGAATCCCCCTCCCGTCAGAGACCTTTAAAAGAATTCAAAACGATGTTCATTTGAGAGAGACCGAAACTGACTGACCTTGCTTGAGTGGTGGAGGTGGTGGTGAGGGACGAAACAGGAGACCTTCGGCTTGATGGACGGTCGGGACTTGGCGGACGGACTGGGAATGGGGAGTGATGAAAATGGACGGCTGAGATGGAGCGCCATCATTTTGGCGCTATTTATTTTTGCGACTACTTGACTGAGAGTGGATAAAATAGACTCTCTCCTCCTCCGCGCTCGTCGTCCTAAGAATGTTTGCTATAGCTTGACCGTTTTGCCCCTGCTATGTTCGTGGACCTTACACGTCATCGCATCAGCTGACTGGACTTTACACGTAATCATCTTTGCTGATGTGGTTGTACAGATCTCCACTTCTGCTTACTTGTATCTGCATTTTATCGCATCCTGCTGACTCATCTGTGTCATTGCCTAATACCGAGCGGACCAAACACATCAATATCAAATGCTGACTAGGTAAGACACATCCCCAACTAATCCCAACTAATGCTTACTTGAGCATTTATATCCACCGGTATATTATAGGACAAATTGTAATTGAGTATTATAATATTTTGTTATATTAAAATAAAATCAAAAATTTAGTTTTAATTACATATTAGTACCCTTAACTAACTGATTGACCATTAGAGTTAACAGTCAACCAATAATCAAAGAAAAGTATGGTAATTTTTATCTTAATTTTTTTAAAATAAAATAAAAAAATTTAAAAAAATGAACAAAATAATAGGAAATTTTGTTCTTGGTGGGATGGAGATCCACTCTGGAGATTGGATCTCCATCCCACCAAGAACCCAAAATTTGGATCTCTAAAATTTTTTTTTTTTTTTTTTTTAGTGTTCTTGGATAGAATAAAGATTCAATCTCTAGATTTGATCTCCATTGTTCATCAAGATTGATAGATGGTGGAGATCCAATTTGGAGATTAGATCTCCAATTTTTTTTTTCTTTTTTTCTTTTTAATTTTTTTTTAGTGTGATCTCTATCGTCCATTAATCTTGATGGACGGTGGAGATCCATTTAAAAATTAAATTTTTTTATTTTTTATTTTTTAACCAAAGGTATTTATGTCATTTTAAATAAAAATTTTAGTCAAATCGTTACTTTTGCCTGAGTCAACTAAGAGTAGAGTACTAATATGTCAACTAAAAGTAGAGTACTAATATGTAATTATAGTTAAACTCACGATTTCGTTACAATATCATCATATATCAAGATATTTATTACAATTCACCCTATATTACATGACCGGACATGATAAGTTGCATAACAATGCTGACTAAAGCTACACATATCACATTTTTTTTTTACATGATACAGCTCGTCATCACTAAATACTAATTAAAAAAGACACACCACTAATCAATATTGGCTTGAACAATAATATCATCTTTGTTATAATTAGACTCACATAATATTGACATGATATAGCTCGTCATCATTAAATGCTAATTAAAAAAGACACACCACTAATCAATATTGACTTGAACAATAATATCATCTATGTTATAATTAGACTTTAAAAAATCATGGCTTCAAACACTTCAAACATTATTCCACTTTCCAACTACACATCTACTACTTCTACTGCTTCTACTTCTCAATCTAATCAACTCTCTTCCTCAGCCTCCACAACCCCGACCATAAAAAAGACAACCTCCTCCAAAATTATCAATCTTGTGCAATATACCTATATTCCTGAAGATGCACAAATCAGTAAAACTTCTCTACCCCTTGTTAGTCCCAACAACATTTTCAAAAGACATCGAACTTTTAAAAGTTTCATCCAACGCCTTATCAGCACTCCTCGACCACCAGTCAAGGAGTATGTCCAGTCAACAAGCCTTGACAACTGCCTCATCCCAGCCTCAACAGGTGAGCAATATGTTGATCTCACTCATGATCAACATATGATAAATAAGTGGATAATTGAAGGATATTCACATCTACATCTAGGTGTTGTTCGAATTATCCTCACTTTCTATGGCAGAAAAGGCTTACCAGTCACTGATTGATTTGCTTTGCTTAACACCATCTATTCTAAGTATGCGCAAGCTGTAATAGACACTTCTATCACCACCCTCCATGCAGGAAGCATTTGCCTTACCTTTTATCCAAATTTCAACATCCCCCTTAGAGATCCTAACCTTCACAAGTTCTTAAAGGTTCAGGTTCAAATATCTGGCATTTCTATGGTTGCTGGTTCTTATATGGCCACTTTTCACCACCAAATAGCATATCGACTACAAGATCATGCTATTGATTTTCCTCTTCCAAGAGCCTCTACAGACACACTTTTAATCACTGCTGAAAGGCAAGATGAAGTCCCAACCATCACTCAAATCCCTAAGCAGATCTCTAAAGAAAAACTCATTGAAATCATGCCTCTTGAGTGGGTCACCAATTACGAAAAGTTGTATCATGATACATCTCTTGTTCAGATCTAAGAACCAAAGTTCACCAGACTTGAAGATGGATCTGTCAAGACGAATTTTCAACTACCTTATCAAAAACCTTCATAATCTAGCCCTTAGATTTTCCAATCTATGATGATCATTCCTATGGTCTTTGAAAAAGACATTCCAGTTCATTTTTTCCATTATGATGGATCTGTCACTTATACTGACAAGATCAATGGCCACTTTATCTGGGATGCTGATCCAGACATGTGTAATGATAATTGCTCTTGTCGTCAGAAGAAAAAAAAAACCTACAGCCTCATGCTCTAGCCAGAGACGACCTTTCAAGCCGGATGATCCAGATTCTCCTTGGATCGGCTTACTTACACCTCACAAACCTCTTGATATTTATGAGGAAGCATTGCGAATTCTTAGGGAAGAAGGTCTCATTCCACCTTCTCCTCCTGAGCCTGAGCTTACTAAACTTTCCACACCTCAACCAATTCCTTGCCATATGGCCTCCTCCTATGATTATGATGAGAATTTTCCTCCCTTTGAGCACCTCACAAACAAGGATCACAATATTGCAACCTGTGCTTTTGTTCAGCCTTATCAAATCCTTCCAGATGGAAGACAGAAACCTTGCTCTCAAGCCGATGAAGTTCTTAATTGGCAAACAAAAAATGCCAGGTCACAGAATAGAATCTTGAAGACCATCGACTCTAAGCTTGATAAAGCTTTAGAAAAAACAACCGACACAGAAGAAAGAATTGTTGATCTATATTCTACCCTCAGAAAGTTCCATCTGGAACTTCAAGATCGTATCTCTCTTTTAGATTCTGAGTTGAAATCTTTGATTCAAAGAAGAAAATTCGGTCATGAATTTGATCAAAAGGAGAAAGCGATTCAAGAATTAAAGGCTGAGATGAAAAGAATTCACAAAGACCTTGACAAACAAAAACCTCTTCCATTACCTTCACATGGTTATTCTCTTTTTGATTCATCATCTACTTCTCCTTCCTCACCAACAAATTATTGTAAAGTTTTTAGAATGACCCATGAAGTCTTCAAAAAAAATCCTATTCAAGACCAATCCTCCCGACCTACTTCAAAGCAACCCCAAGAAACAAAAAAATCTCAAGATCGAGGAAAACAACCCTTCTCATCCAAACCCAAATCCAAATACCCAAAAAAATCTCTTTTCATTTCTGAACCAAAATTTCCCGAATCATCATCCTCATCTTCCAAATCTGACTCATCAAATTCCACTTAATCAGAAATGGCAGACGTTAGCTGAATGCTCATAGCTACACCAACTCACCATGCAGAAAGTTCCCGAACTAATGAACCTTTTATGGATGATCCCCCAGAATCTCCAGAATATACAAATCTAAAACCAGTGTTTCCTCCTCAAACAGCAGACAAAGCCGCAAATGGTCTTTGGTTTTCTCTTGAAGGAAAAGACCTTAAGGATTGGAGACAAAAAAATTCATGAATTTGGTGCATGGATTGATCTTCAAATGCAAAGTCCAATCGGACATTAGAAGATATCCTTCATGAATTTACTTCTCGGTTCACTGGTATTCTCCAAGAATGGTTTCGAAGTCTTGGTGAGTATCGACAGCTCCAAGTTGTTCGCATGACTAGTGCTTCACAAGTCATTGGCCTACTCTTTGTTACATTCATAGGCGACGCCCAATTGCTTGATAAACAAATAAGGCAAGAATTTTTTGACATGAAGTGATGTTCTCAGAAGAAAATATTTAGACCACCACTACAAAAATATGTCTGAATGCTATTACATGTTTAATGGTTATAATGATAAATCATTAAGGCAGGTCTACATCAACTCTCTCCCAGAAGAATTACAAACTAAGCTTCAAAGACACATTGCTTCTACACGGAGAAACTTATCAGACATCACCATGGGAGAAATTCATCAAATGGCATTTGCTTCTTTAGAAAAAATCTGTGACACGCAGAAACTTTTCTCTAAAATGCTTCAAAATAAGAAAAAATTTGAAAAGGTTTGTCAGAAACCTCATCTTCAGATCAAATGCAAACCTGACAAATGTTCTTGTCCAATAAAGAAGAAGAAGCATTTCCTGCCAAAAGAAGGAAGAAAGAACCGCAGGTTCAGATACTTCAGAAAGAAGAAACGATGTGGTTCCAAGAAAATAGACAGATGTTACATCTGTAAGAAAAAATGACATTTTGCCAAACAATGTCCTAATAAAATCAAACAGTCAGCCAAGATGATTCAACAGATTCAGTCCTCCGAACCAACCCTTGACTCAGAAGTAGATATTAAGTCCTTGTACTTAGAACAGTCAGAGATGAACAATGACACTGCTTTTGTATTGCCTGACTCTGAACCCGAATCTGTTTCAGACACAGAGTATTCTGACTCTTCAGAATCCTCTATTTTCTAACTTCAACCTTTCCAAACACAAACCCAAATCCTCTTTACCTAAGAAATTCAAAGCCCACATGTTCAGGCCCAAATTCTCCTAGATAAGTATGACAAACCCATTAATACCATTGCTTATATTAATATTGGCGCTTACAAATCCATGTTGGACCCAAAGGTCCTTCCTCCACAATGTTGGACTACTCACATCCAACATTTCAAAGCAGCTAATGGAGAACTTTTCACTACCAAATTGATTACCAAAAAACGAATCGAAATTAAATTCTTCCTTGGTTGTATCATTTGGAGCAAATTTATTGGCAATCCACCCCCCCGGAAAGGATTTACTTCTAGGATGGAATACTTATTGTCAATTTGATAAACTGAAAATATTTACCCAATGGAATCAGGTACAAAAGAGACTTCAAACTTTTTACCACAGATTTGAAAGTTTTTTCCCTCCAAGAAAGTCCACCCTCTTTTAACCAATTCAAACAGCTCCTCCTGTCCTACTGTGCAGAAAATCATACTTTGTCAAGCACCCTAATCCTTTGTGGCATAATCCAAATTTCTTTATTAAGCTTAATGAAGATATAAACCCGACAAAAGTCTCTCATCCTGGAATGTCACCTTCAGACCTCGTGTTAGCCAGACACGAATGCGAAGCTCTTTTACAACAAGGTTTAATTGAACCTATAGATTCTCCATGGGCTTGCTAAGCATTTTATTTTGAAAAATGATCTGAAAGACTTAGAGGAAAAAAGAGACTTATTATTGATTACAAACCATTGAACAAATTTCTTCAAGATGACAAGTTCCCATTACCAAAAACCTCTACCCTCCTGATTCATCTTGCCAAAGCTAAATTGTTCTCCAAGTGTAACACCCCCTGACCCGACCCGACGGGATCGACCCAGGGAGCACTACCGGGTTTTCAAAACTTTTTCAATTCACTTTATACTTTCAAACCATTTAAAAATCATATCAATTTGTAATTCAGAAAGACTTTTCTAGTGAGCCCATCGAATCAATTTTTTTGCAAACCATTGGAAAACCACATTATTTATAATTTTAAAACCGTTTTCAAGTGAGCCCAATAAATAAACTTTTTACAAAAATTTTGGCAGAGTTCCCTTTGTTTTTCTGATTTCCCAAAACCTATTTTTCCACAACTCAAATCAAATACAAATTCAATAACACTTCAAATCTCATTCTCAATCAATTGCGCACTCTGCCGTTTAGTGCGACTTTCAAACAATTTATAAAATAAAATACTTCAGAATTCAATATTTACAAACATTCTAAAAATGAAAAACAGAAATCATAAACCAATTTAATTACAAGACAGAATTTTACAAAACGTTTACAAATCTCTGTATATACATGCATATCAATCATAATACACATCAACATAAATATCTACCCCAGAAATGTGACTCTACTCCTCTGTCTGCAGGAAACTCCTCTTCAGTCTTTTGCCTCTTCAGTCTCCCTGGTACCTACGCGTTAGAAACAAAACTAACGCGCTAAGCATATAGTTTAGTGGGTGTACACTAAACTCAAATATGAAAATCATAAATAACTTTTAATAAGAAACATATCACAATATATATATATATATATATATATATATATATATATTTCAATTCTAATTATTTACAGAAATAATCACTTTAACTTTAAGAATAAGATCAACATATAAAATCGATTAATAAAGTCACTCACTTCACTTCAATTCTGGCCCGCTAGAATACTCAACATAACTAGGACTGGAATATGGGTCGTTCGACCACAGTGACTGTCTGTCGAACATAGCTCCCACCCTAGGACGAATCCTAAGAGTGGTACGTATCTCCCTACTCTAGGACCGAGTGGTCGAAACCTAGAGAGGTACATAACTCCCTATCCCAGGAACGAATCCTTAGGAAGGTACGTGTCTCCCTACCCCAGGACGAATCTGTGAGGAAGTACGTGTCTCCCTGCCCCTGGACGAATCCATGAGGAGGTACATAATAGCCATCAATAGCATATCAATATTGGTGCAGTACTGCTCACTGAACCCAGCTGGTATACCAACCTCCTATATCCATTTCTATGTCTAAGTATCCTAGGGCCGTTTCGATCAAATAGTTTCAAATCTTCACTGTAATTTACAAGTCAACGGATAACTCAATAAATTTACTATTCAAACAAACGTAAGTGTTCATGGAAAATCAACAATATTTAGGCAATAGTCGAAACAAGTATTTTCAGCGGAATCGTAAAAATGCAATCAACAACAAAATCATGTCAATGAAATAATATAAACACATAAAAATTGAAAATCTTCAAATTACTTGCAGATTCAAACTAAAAATACTGAATACTTTTGTAAAGATTTCGAAAATAGTGGTACACCAACCTGGATACCGTTTTTCTTTCGACTATCGCGGTTCTAGGTTTCTTTTCCTTTCCCTTTCTCTTTCTCCTACACTTTCATTTTCTCTTTCCTTCCTCTTCTCTTCTTCTTCTTCTTCCTCTTCTTTCTCTTCTTTCTTTCTTCTTCTTTCTTTCTTTCTCTCGGTCTCTCACTCTCTCTTTTCTCTCTTCTGTTTTCTGTAGCTTCTGCGCGAAGCCAATTTTTTTTTATATTATTTCGGTCGTCGCGACCTGTGGTCGCGGTACTCACTGGAGCGATTCCACCGCCTCCATCGCGACCACAACTAGCGGTACCATGGTCGCACTGGTGGTCGCGTTGCTCACTGCCAGAATTTGACATTTTCATCGCGAGCAGTTCATCGAGATTTGTGGTCGCAGTGACTGGTCGCGATGCTCACTGCCAAGAATCACCATTTTTCATCGCGAGCAGGTCATCGCGATCTGTGGTCGCGGTGACCAGGTCGCGATACTCACTGCCTCAGTTTTCAATCTTCATGCATCATTTCTGGACCGTTCCATCTGGTCCACCTGAAAATCATAAAAATAAACATACTTTTAATTACATTTACACCCCTTCCAATCACAAAATTTATTTTCACATATTCAGAATTAATTATTCGAAATCCGGGATGTTACACCAAGTTTGATCTAAATGGAGCATTTTGGCAGTTGGGAATTGATCCCTCATATTGTTCAAAAACAGCCTTCTGTATACCAGATACTCAATACCAATGGAAAGTTTTACCCTTCGAGTTAAAAATTGCTCTATCTCTTTTCCGGAAGGCCATGACAAGGATTTTCCATCCTATCCTCCACAACACATTAATCTATATAGATGACATTTTACTCTTCAGCCCTACAGAAGAATAACACCATCACCTCCTCTCTCAATTTTGTGACCTCATCAAAAAGTATGGCATCATGCTTTCAGAAAAAGATAAGCTTCATTGCCCAATACCATATTGATTTTCTTGGAATACATGTATCACATGGCACGTATTCCTCTGGACCACATCTTGCCCAAGAACTTCTCAAATTCCCTGATGAACATCTGTCCAGAGAACAAATTTAACAATTCCTTGGCACAGTCAACTACATCCGTGACTTCATTCCACATGCTGCCAAGTATACTGCTCCTCTTTCCATACTTTTGAGAAAGAATACTCACCTGTGGGGCCCAGAACAGACCCAAGCTGTACAGCATCTCAAGAAAGTTGCTTAACATCCACCCCCACTCCACATCCCCTCTGATGGCACTCACATTCTCCAAACTGATGCCTCTAATCACCACTGGGGAGTATTGCTCCTAGAAGAAAAAGACAACAAACGATACTACTGTACTCATGCCAATGGTTCTTTCAAGACCTTACAACAGCATTATCACATTATCTACAAAGAGATTCTTGCTGTCAAATACGGGATAGAGAAATTTGATTTCTATCTCAGAGGCCATTCTTTTAAGGTAGAAATGGACAATTCGTCCTTTCCACGTGTCCTTGATTTCAAAAACAATGTCTCTTCTGATCCTTTGCTTCTCAGGCTAAAATCTTGGTTTGAAAGATATGATTTCCAGACTTCACATAAAAAAAGGATTTCAAAACCTCATTCCTGACATGCTCTCATGTCCCAAACAAACACACCTCATTACCATCTTATTAGTCATACTAGTTATCTATACTCTTTCACCAACCATAGCATCACCTTCCTATGGTCTCTCATTCATAGAAAACCTACCAGCAAAACAAATACTTTTCTTCCCCCTGGAATTCACAAGAAAATTCCCTCCTAAAAATCAACCAACCTCCCAAGGAGTCAAACTCTTCGCCACAGAACATCTCCACTACTATCTCTCTCACCTACATGATCATGACCACTATGACTACCACATTTCTAGAAAAGATAGATCATTCCTTAACCTTTTTCACCTTCTTCCTTATCCTGTTTCACATTTCACTCAAAATACCCTATGGTTCCTTTGGTGTCTTTCTGTCCTTTATTTACATCCTGTTGTTTTACCCCTCATGAAACTATACCAACATCTTCATGAACCCTCCAATAACACCTCCCTTATTTGGACTTTTCTCTAATGGTTCTCCTCACTCTTCTGGTGGCACATAAAATTAACATCACTAACGGGTTATCATAATGTTTGGAAAATGGATGACCTCATAAGCGAAAAGATGACCTGCATCTTCATCTTTCATAGTCCCTGTGGCCATGTTTGGCACAAGGGATTAAGACCGAATTGGACTATTTTTATCCCCATCCTATGTTTAGTGACATATTTTGACAGGGGACTAACAATACTGATTGAAAATTTAATCCCCCCACCACCGGGACTATATAATATTTATTCACCTAACCCCACTCCTCCTCCCAGAAAAAGAAAAAAGAAAAAAAAACGAAACACTCTCTTCTTCTTCTTCTTCTTCGAGTCTTCTTCCTCAACACCTCTCCAAACCAACTAGCTAGTGAAGCCACCTACAAACAAATCAAAACAATGGATGAAGCAACCCACTGAAACCAAACACAAAAACCTCTCTTAAAAATCAAAACCAAACTCTTAAATCCAAAATCATTTTCCAAAATGCGAAATCTAACTCGAATCATTAGTCCTTCACCATCACTAGAAAGAAAGGAAAAAAATCTTTAGCAATTAAAGAGGAAAAAAAAATTCTAATGAATATTGTGAAGGACCAGATCGCACGATCTGATCCTTCGCTTTTAATAATCGCCGGCGCGCGTGACACGCTCAAACGCGTGGGAATAATATCCCAAGTGCAGGATGTGTCGAAGTAATATATTCCCGTGAGTACGGGGTCGAATCCACAAGGAAGAGGTGGTTACCAATACTTAACTAAAGATGTTATAAAAGTTCAGAAATTTAAATCAATGATTTTTAGAATGATGTTGGTGAAATTAAATTCAACAAGGCTATGAGTAACGAAGGAATGTATTCAAATGTGAGGAAGTGTTACGCGGTCGAATGGAAACATTCATGAGAGTCACTGGTGTAATCAACTTATTGAAGCTTAATATATATTTAAGATAGAAGTATTTCCTAACATTGGCTCATCAAATTATTGTCATGCATTGATGATTCGAATTCAATAACTTCACCCAATGGCCATTAAGTGATGCAATCAAACACCCAATATAGTTGCACTTCTTTAGGTCAATTAACACTTTCGTGGCTCAATCAACTTAGCTATTATTGCTAGACTATCACTAAACTCATTCATACCCTAATGATTTCTCATAGAGATAATAATTTCCATATTAATCATAAACCAAAATTCATGCAGACACTTTCGTAATGCAAACAATAAGATTAATGTACTAATAGATTAAATCCTCTAGCAACAAATCTCTAAATATATATATATAGAAATGTTCAGTCAATTACACCATTGAATCTCAATCTTGGTCCATTGACCACATAACTAGGGAATTAGTTCAACATAATAATCAATACTACAACAAGAAGAGAGAAAAGATTGATGAAACCCATTATGATGCCACCCAAGGACAAGCAAGTGTTGAAGGAGATGAGCTCTAGACCCCTTCAAAGCTATTTTCGTGCTGCTGGAAAATCAACCTCCTTTAGGTTTTTTCAAACTCTTCTATTTATAGGTGCTGACTTTAAGTCAGAATTTCTGCCGTCGCGATCTAGCTGTCGCGACCAAAGCTCGCGATGGCTCGGTCGCGACACTCTCTGGATGAATTTGTCACTATCGCCGCGACCCATTCTTCGCGACCAACGCTCGCGATGGATCGGTCGCCACACTCCCTGGATGAACTGGCCACTATCACCGCAAGCAAATCCTCGTGAACTATGCTCGCGCCGCGAGCAAATCCTTGCGACCCACGCTCGCGAT
Source organism: Xanthoceras sorbifolium (assembly GCA_003430845.1). NCBI lineage: Eukaryota > Viridiplantae > Streptophyta > Magnoliopsida > Sapindales > Sapindaceae > Xanthoceras > Xanthoceras sorbifolium. The sequence continues at coordinate 29,927,730 of CM010621.1, forward strand.
GGCTCGGTCGCCACACTCCCTGGGAGAATTGGCCACTCTCGCCGCGAGCAAATCCTCGCGAACCATGCTCGCGATGGCTCGGTCGCCACACTCCCTGGAGGAACTGGCCACTCTCGCCGCGAGCAAATCCTCGCGACCAACGCTCGCGATGGCTCGGTCGCGATGGTAGCGAAGATTATTTAGTGAAGCTTCACGATCCAGAATTGCATGGTTTCAGCCCAAAACTTCATCTATCGTACAACACCATTATAAACACCTAAAATCTGCGCAAGCTCAACAAACATATCAAAAGCGCAAAATTCACATGAAAATAAGCATGAAAGACACGGGTAAAGGACTCAAAAAGAGTAACAAATATGAACTGATCAGCACGCTCCGCCAAGCGGGCATCGGCGACCTCTTTAGAAGATGGAGCTTTAGCTCCATCTCCCATCTAAGTTGGAGCCAAAAGCTCCATATGTTAGTGATAGGTTCTGGAAACCCATCTCTAGTTTTTTTTTGTTTTTTTTTCATTCTTTTTTGGGCAATGGACTAGTCTAGTCCATTGAATAGAGATATATGGACCAGATCTCATATGGTTCATTAATTTTTTTTTTATGTTTTTTTAAAATTTTTTGAAAATAAATTATTTAATTATTTAATATAGGATTAGACTATTTTAGTCCAATCCCATATTACACCAAACAATTTATTGGACTATTTTAGTCATATCTCATATTACACCAAACAATATACAGTATTATATTTAATCCAATTCAATCCAATCCCAGTCCAATCCAATCCCGCGTACCAAACGGGGCCTATATGTTTAACTTAAACACTAAACTGTTATGGTCTGTTAACAATGCTTATAAGTATCAGACAGTCTATGATTTGGACATACAATGGCCAGACATTAAGTCTTCACTAAAATTGTAACACCCCTTAACCCAATCTGCTCGGACCGAATCAGGGAGTGTTACACTGTACAGAAAACTTTGCTTTACTGTATAGAAATCATGTCCTTAAAATTAAAAGATAAACATTAAATTGGCCAAAAACATTTTCTGAAAATCTGGCTAGAGTATCCTCCGTTTTTTTGATTTACCAAAACTTGTTTTACAAATACCGTTTATACAAAATATAATATTTAAGTAATACCCATTTAAAAGTAACAGAATCCATGTTACCGATAAACATAATTATTACAGAAAATACATAAAACCAACATAATCCTTACAAATATTTACAAAACATTTCCGGTAGATGCATGTACTTAAAACATAACTACTGTACACAAAATGTCTACCTAAATGTATAGGAACGATGTGACTCTCGCTCGGATCCTGCAGACTCTACTCTTCTCTGTCTTTACCTTCTCTGGAACCTCTGTTACCTGCGTGTGAGAAAACTCAACACGCTAAGCATATAGCTAGTGGGTGTACATAAAACTATATTTACGCTTACACTATAATATCATTTAAATCAAAATATCAAAAATATACTGACAAATAAATAATCAATATGGAGCTCAATTCAAATCAAATACAAGTCAAAGCATATATTCACATTAAAAACAACTCAAGTCAAATATTCGTAAATCACTTCCCAATATAAAACACGTTTCAAATCAAATAACATTTCTAGTTTCAAAGAACATTTATATATTCATATGGGCTGCTGATCTATATAACATAAGTTTGTGGACTGGATTACGAGTGGTTTGGCTTTGAATACTAAACCGAATATCAGATCAAAGTTGGACACTAACGGAGTACCCATTGCATGTCCCATATCATATTGCAATATTTCTGTGATACATAATCACAGCATTTCGACAGGGTACTGTTCAGAGAACCCAATTGACATGTCAATCTCCTATATCCATATCTATGTTTACATATATCAGAGCCAAATCACTTTTCGAGAACAATACAATTTATTCCGTTCAGAATTATCGAATTAAATCCAAATCATATCCATATCTATAAACATATTTCCAGAATCCGAATCGCATCAATATTCATTTAAAAGCAAAATACAAAATCATTTCCGAATATATTTTTGAATCCGAAAATCGCATCAAATCCATTTAAAAACCACATGCAAATATAACTCATAAATCCATAGAAAATCCAAATGCCCCGAAATCGCTTTTTGATACAAATCGCAGAATAATATATACCAAATTGTCTTTAACCATATTCTCCGTAATAATACTATAATCAAATCATATCGAAAATCAATTCAGAATATTTTTCGTAAACAATATTACGGATCCAAATTATATTTCAAATAAACGTAATCCAAAACATCCCATAATCAATTTCAAACAACAAATCATAAACAATATAACTCAAATAAACTAAAAACAATATAATATAACTATTCGGAAATATTCTGGAAAATCTGAAAATTCAAAAACGAAAGTCACCAAACCTTAATACTCTTCTCTTCACAAACTTCTTCTTTTCCAACTTCTCTATCACTCTTCTTCTTCTTCTTCTAGCTCTTTCTCTCTCTAAAAACTCTCCATATTTCTCTCTCTTCTGTTTCTATTTTGGCTTCTCTTCTGACTCTATTTCATGTAAATTCCACTACACTTATATTATTATTTTTTTTTCTTCTTGTTTCCTCTGTCTCTCTCTCTTATCTATTCAACTCATTTTTCAATTGTTTCTGTTTTTTTTTTGTGCTTCCAAGGTTTGACATGCAATTATATTGTTCTCCACCACCATCCACTAACATATATATTATATATAAATATCTCACAATTGCAATTTGCTCCCTTGAACTTCTTAAAATCCTAAAATGGCAACAATTTCATAATTAATTACATGTAATTTACCAATCATCCTTGAATTATCAAACTAACCTACCAATCACATTCCGTCTCAATATTTATTCCAAAAATATTCCACACTTATCCAATTACCAATTGACTTTACCAATATTCAGTTGGACCCATTATCATCCAAATGCACCTTGAAAATAATATTTCTAATGGGAGTTAAATCGGTTAAAATATATATATATATATATATATATATATATATATATCGAATATATATACTTTCTACCAATTTAAATCACATACTTGACTGTTACATGCTTAATAATAATTATTAATAATACTTTTCATAATTATGAAAAATTAGGGGCATTACAAAACTTAATAATGTGGAGCCTAATTACCCTAATGAAGTGTTCGTTCTTCCCTCCTCTCACTCTCCATCAGGATACTTTCCAGACTCACAAAACCCAATGGAAATTGATACAGGACCCTCCAAACCTTGGTACAAACAGTTCGCAGGAGACATTGATTCTGATGACGAAGATTATCACAACTTTAATATGTCTCCGTCACAAAACTCCATATAGCTTTAGACAACTCATCACCAGCCAACAGGCTTCCAGCCAGCACGAAGATTCCCTCTTATCCAAATATGCATTATTGTGCCTACCTTTTATTTCATGTGTTGTGTAATAATTTAAGTGTCGGTTTGTTTGTTTTAAAAATTGAAGTCTGTGACTTCCTCTTTTGTAAAAGGTTTCGCCACGTTAGGCACTACCTTATCTTTAGTCTGTATCAATGTTTGTCCTCTCCTAATCCCTTTATCTATAAAAGGGCTAAGAGTTTCAATTGTAAAACAGGAGTTAACCCTTTTGTAAGAAATCTTATGCTTTAATAAAATCATGATTGCCTAAACACACACTCTCTCTTTCTTGAATCCCTAGGCCTATTTTTAATTTTATAATGGAATCTTGATAAAACTATTCTAGTATGCTCTGTGCTTGCCTCCGGTGGAGGATCCTGCACATCAGAACGAATATAATTTGATTCAGTTGCTACAGTCCCTCTCACAGTAAAGTTACTCCAGTGCTCCGCCGTAAGTGCCCGTTTGAGTGTGTTAAGGGCCAATAGGAGTGGTTTTCGGAACTGTGTTGAGGGCTCCCGGTTATGCTGACTGGATCAAACTCATAAAAACTACTGCTAACTTAAACAAGCACGTCACTTTTATTTTTGGATCACGAACTTAGGATACGATTAGGAATGGCAAATTCACTCGTGTAGATGTTGAATCTACTGTCTGTAAATATTGGGATCTACGGTCGGATTATGGTAGGGCTAACAACCTGCAAAAAAAAACAAGAATAGTCGAGCACTTGGAACACAGGGGTGGTGCCAGCTAAATGGACTCTAACGCTTAAGTTAGCAAATGAAATCGATAAATGAGACGAATGCTAGAAAGATCAAACCTGAGATGTCGAGGTGTTGATCGTAGCTAAGAATGCTGGACGTCGAGCGTGAAGGTATATGAGGTATTGTTATGAACTAGAGTCGAACACGGTCGAGCTCATTGTCAGGATCTGGTGTCAACTTAGTCAAGTAGAAGATGGACAGTACTTGATCAGAGTGATTTAAAATGTGATTTCTATGCAGTTGTTTGTTGAAAAATTGCGTGACCTTTACTTTTGAGGCTTAGGTTTGTATTTATAGGAGGGACCTAGAGCCTGTTGAGGTTGGTGAGAAGATCGTGCCCTGAGATCTCAGGTATACCTTAAATCTCGAGGATTAGGTTGGACCCTGTCACTCCGTGCCACGTGATGTCATATAGACTAAGTCCAATCTTGGACTTGGTCTCAGTGTTTTAAATTTTTGATGATGGAACTTTTAGGCTTGTGTTAGGATTCTTTGAACATCTTGGGCTATTTTAGATTTGATTATGGATCGGTCATAGGCCCAAGTCTACTTTGAGCCGTTTCTTGACCACTACAACTCGCACGCCCGTAAATTTGCATATTTCCATCGGTAATGAGAAGGTGTAGATTTTATTGATCCGGATCGTGGACGGATTTGAATGTAAAATAGAAACTTGATGCAATCTCAAGTTTTTTTTAAAAAAAAATCCACACCTAGACCCTACGAACCCGCATAAATTTAAAAAATATATAATAATTTTTAATTTTTATAAACCTTAATTGTTATGAATATTTTTAGTATTTTATTTTGTTTTGAATATTGTAAAATTTGAGATTTGAAAATGATCTAATACATTGATAATATTTTCATTTCGCGAGTTTGGGCCTGCGAGTGAAACCTAAACCCGCGAACTCACAAAATTATACGAGTTAGCAGGTGGGTGCTAGTTTGAGTCAAATTCGCGAGTGCAAACCCATATCCGAACCCGTATAATTTTAGGATAGATTGCAATAATGTCCCTTCAGTTTAAGCATTATTGCACTCATTGGCAATTTTTACTTTTATTGCACAAATATTCCCTAAAAAATGTTGACAAAACGGTTGACTAATCTTAACTTTAATGTTAAGTTATTATAGTAAGAGTAAAATTATCTTTTTCTCATTAAACCATTAAACCAATTAAAAAATAAAAAAAAGGTCTGGTGGAGAACCCACCTGGGATCTCCACCGACCTGGTGGAGAGGATGGAGATGACATCGTCATCGTCTCTATCAAGACCAAACCCGGTCTCCATGGAGACCAGGTATAGTCTTTATCGATGCAAACCTCGTCTCCATTGAAGGAGACGAGGTCTCCAGATAGAGACGAGATTGATGGAGACCAGCTGGTCTCCATCGTTTCTCCAAGGTGGAGATGCCAAATTGTTTTAAAAAAATTTTAAGTTTGATTTTTTTTAATTTGAAAATCTCCACCTTGAGTTTTTTTTAAAAAAATTTTTTTAATGTTTTTTATTAAGGATAAAATGATCTTTTTACACAAAACGTTAAAATAAATGTTAGTCAACCGGTTGGTCAATGTTTTTCAGGGAATGTTTGTACAATAAATGCAAAAATTGCCAACTAGTGCAATAATGCCTAAACTCAGGGGTATTAGTGCAATTTGCCCATAATTTTATCGGGTGGGTTTGAATATTAAAAAATAATACGGATTCGATTTTAGATTTGGCCACACACGCCCGAACCCGATCCGCTACCCTCCTAGATACCATGCGTTACATAATACTGCTGTCTAAAGATAGGATTAGGATCCTCTCCTAACCTAAACTTTTATATAAAATTATAATCATTAAATTGATTATAACATCTCTTCAACTATGTAAAAGCTTTTTAAAAAGAAGGAGAATAGAACATAAAATACTAACTATTAAATACACATATCTTCAGATATATAAAAGTTTAGAAAAAGATTAGTTCAGGTAACTTATTCTAACCTCATATAATACATCATCGAGTGGTGCTGACTGTACATACCACGTCATAAGGCCCGCCTGACTTGTTCTCTACTGTTTTGATGATTATCTATCATTATAAAATTCCCTATTGCATTTTCTTTCTTTTTGTCTCGTCCACACACGTGTCATCTGGGTTTTTGAGTCTCAGCAAAGTTCTGCTACATGATCTTCATTTTCCTGCATTTTCTCAACAACCGACCAAGCTGTATAAATTTACATATTAAAGTTAATAACCTTTTCTCTCTACAAAAACAATTTATGAATTTGTTATTTTTCTTATATTCTTCTTGCTTTCATTTCAAGGTGGATGACAATGGCTACTGATCAGATCTCGAAATCAAGGTAAAAAATGTTGGATCTAGTTTTGTACTCTGCAACTTTGTATCAATATTACTTGATTCATGAACCAACACTAATGTCTCTCTCTCTTCTGATCATTTCTTACAGACACTTTGGTTTACTAAATAAATAAATAAATTACATTTTGGCAATTTCACTTGGGAGTTTTGTGATTCCTACACCTTAAAAATGTGATTTTTTTTTTTGGTTTTTGTCACTTGCTATCTGTGAACAGTATCTGTTCAAATTATGTGGCAATTATATAATTATGCCCTCCAAGGTGTGCTTCATGGGCGGTGGAATATGATAATAATGCTGAAAAATATGCACAGCTACGTTTGATGGTTTTTTTGGCTTTCTTGGATATAACTGTGTGCTTTTTGTCCACATTGTTATAGCTTTTGAACTAGTTAATGCCCTTTTTAGCTGCTTTTTATAAATAGCTTTGTTTGTCAGATCATGTATTTTGTTTAGATTTGTGATATTATAGTTAGTTATGTTGTTTGATTTGTTTCGCTGTTAGCATTGATTCATTGCTCCCTTACCCAATAACAATGGTTTAAGATGATCGAGTTTGTTAGTCTTTCTGAACTATTTCTAGTTCTTTGAGTTCGGGAACTCCTATATTATTCCATATCCTACTCGGAAAATATACTGTGTTAAGGGTGGTGACTCTGAGAATAGGACCGATATATATGACCATGTTGATTATGGGCGCCCGTAAGCTATGTTTGATGGTTCCTTTGGTTTTTCTTGATTATAGATATAGTTGTGTGCTTTTGTACGCATTGTTAAGCTATGTTAACAAATTAGTGTCATTATTAGTATGTCGCTATAGCTTTGGTTGTGAGATCCGTGTATTGGGATTGATTTTGTATGATTACCTTTTTTTCACACGTACTTGATAGATTAAAATTATAGTTGTTAGCATTGGCTTACATCCTTTTCCAATAATGATGGGCAAAGAGGATCCACAACAATGCTTAAATTGAATACTTGGGAGTTTGTTAGTCTCTTTGAATTGTTTCTAGTTCTTGGAGTTCGGCAACTCCTATATTTCTTCTGTATCCCACACGGAAAATCTATTGTGTATAATGCCTCAAAAATAGTTAATTTATGGGTGGTGGATCCGAGAATAACACTGAGAAATATCAACATGTTGATTATGGGCGCTCATAAGTTATATGTGATGGTTCCTTTGGTTTTTCTTGCTTATAGATATAGTTGTGCTTTTTGTACACATTGTTAAGCTATGTTAACAAATTAGTGTCATAATTAGTATATTGATATTGTTGCAAAATTGTTGAGATTCTTTATTCTTAAACTGATTTGTGCAGATGTCACTTTAAGGGAGGGTGTTAACAATTATTTATTGTTTTATTTGTGGTTATCTGAATAAGTTGTACTGCTAATATTTAAGCATTTGTTTAGTTTGTTTTTAGTAGTTGGTATCTTGCCTTGTCTATAGGAGTCAGCTTTACATGTTAAAGCTAGTGGTCAAGTCGTCATTAACGTGTTGCTATTTCTTTGCTTTTTCAGTTGATGTAATATCTATTTAAAGGTTATTATCTTATCAATATTATATAGCACTTCTTCTCAACAATGGAAATATCGTTCATCTGTTCACCATGGAATCGCATCTTGTTTGCTATCCCCATAGTCCTTGCACAAGAATCAGTGATTGACTCACCATCTTTCCTTTGTAGAGTCTCAAAATCCTTTCTCTAAGGCTGTGCACGCTTCACTCTTGATGAGCCTTGATAATACTTCTTCATTGAATCCCAAATTTACTTGGAAGTTTCTTTGCTAAGAATTGTTTCCAAGATAGAACGATTAATTGCCTGAAAAAGATAGTTCTTTGTCTTCAAATCCTTTAGCCTTTGTTCATCTAATTCTGTCTTCTGTGCATCCGTCAACACAACACCCACTGTTGGTTCTGCCACTCCAGAATCCAAAACTTGCCAGTATTCTTTGGACCTTAAGAAATTCTCCATTAGCATGCTCCAATGGTCATAGTGACCATCGGAACGATGAATAGCTGGCGCACAAAATTTTCAGATCTATCAGAGGCCATCGATCACTGCTCAATCAAAAAGAAATAGATTGAGCTGCTGCACTACTACTTTGTCTGTCAAAGACCCTTTTTTTTTTTTTTTCCTTTTGCTCTGATACCACTGATACAAACAGAGGACTAATAGATGAAGACAAAATAAATATACTTGGATAAAATAGGAAAAGTAAAGCAAAAAGTGAGAAGAAGTGCTATATAATATTGATAAGATAATAGCCTTTAAATAGGCATTACATCAACTGAAAAGCAAAGAAATAGCAACACTTTAATGACCACTTGACCACTAGCTTTAACATATAAAGCTGACTCCGATGCACTAGGCATGATACCAACCACTAAAAAAAAAAACTAAACAAATGTCTAAATATTAGCAACACAACTTATTCAGATAACTACAAATAAAACAATAATAATTCTTAACAGATATAGCTTGGGTTGTGAGATCCGTGTATAGGGGTTGAGTTTGTATGATTATTTTTTTTTTACACCTGCTTGATAGATTAAAATTATAGTTGTTAGCATTGGTTTACATCATTTTCCAATAACGATGGGCAAAGAGGATCCACAACAATGCTTTAATTGAATACTTTAGAGTTTGTTAGTCTCTTTGAATTGTTCTAGTTCTTGGAGTTCTCGTATATTTATTTTGTATCCTACTTGGAAAATCTGTTATGTATAATGCCTTAGAAATAGTTAATTTATGGGTGGTGGATTTGAGAATAATACCGAGAAATATGAACATGTTGATTATGGGCGCTCGTAAGCTTTGTTTGATGGATCCTTTGGTTTTTCTTGCTTATTGATATAGTTGTGTGCTATTGTACACATTGTTAAGCTATGTTAACAAATTAGTGTCATTATTAGTATGTAGCTATAGCCTTGGTTGTGAGATCTGTGTATTGGGATTGAATTTGTATGATTTTTTTTTTTCCCACCTGCTTGATAGATTAAAATTATAGTTGTTAGCATTGGTTTACATCCTTTTCCAATAACGATGGGCAAAGAGGATCCACAACAATGCTTAAATTGAATACTTGGAGTTTGTTAGTCTCTTTGAATTGTTCTAGTTCTTGGAGTTCGGGAACTCCTATATTATTCCGTATCCTACTCAGAAAATCTATTGTGTATAATGCCTCAGAAATAGTTAATTTATGGGTGGTGGATCCGAGAATAATACTGAGAAATATGAACATGTTGATTATGGGTGCCCTTAAGCTATGTTTGATTGTTCCTTTGGTTTTCTTCCTTATAGATATAGTTGTGTTCTTTTGTACACATTGTTAAGCTATGTTAAAAAATTAGTGTCATGATCAGTATGTTGCTATAGCTTTGGTCCTGAGATCCATGTATTGGGATTGAATTTTTTTGATTAGTTGTTTCACACCTGCTTGATAGATTAAAATTATAGTTGTTAGCATTGGCTTACATCCTTTTCCAATAACAATGGGAAAAAAGGATCCACAACGATGCTTAAATTGAATAATTGGGAGTTTGTTAGTCTCTTTGAATTATTTCTAGTTCTTGGAGTTCGGCAACTCCTATATTGGTTCCTACTTGGAAACTCTACTGTAATGATTTCTTCGTGAATTTTCTTGTATAATGACTTTCATTATTAGAGTGCTGCTCTGGATACAGGGCTTCCCTAGTGTTCTACTCATTAATTCTTTTTATGTAAAAGTTAACTTGTTAAAAATCTTTTTTTTAATGTATTAATTATACCCAATGAAATAAACAGAGAAATTATTTATATTTAGTATTGATCCGAGATTTTTGTTCCTTTTCCAATTGTCTTGGGTTCAGAGGATTTTGGACAATTCATACACTAGATTAAATGAGTTTTTTTTTCCCCTGTTCTCAATGCATTTTGGACTATTAACTAGCCTCTTGGAGATTTGTAACTTCTAAATCAAGTTAAATTTTAGTTAGTACCTTTGCGACTTTCATGAATCAACCAAATGTGTCTCTGTATTCTGGTCATTTCTTTCAGAAATTTGCTGGTTAAATCAATCATTTTATATTTTGGCAAATGTACTTGGAATTTTGTGACTCCTACACCATAAAAATGTGATTCTTTTCTGGTTTACTATCTAGCTCTTTTTATATGTTTAGAAATGTTGTTTATGAATAGTGTCTGTTGAAACCATGCAATATGGATTTTCTTTATTTCCTTTAAAATGTGCTTAAGCTCCAGAACTTCCTATAAGCTATATCTGACAGTTCCTATGGCTTTCCGGTTTCCAGAAATACTTGTTGGATGATAATGACGGAGACATGTGCAGGTTCATCATGAGTGGCAAACCCTGCATTTACTGCCTCAGCAATAGCAATAGTTGATCATGGGTGGCAGCATCTGAGATTAATGAATTATGGGTGACCACAAGCTAAGTTTGATGGTTCCTTTAGCTTTGTGGGTGGTAGGTGTGTGCTTCTATTCATCTTGTTATAGCATTTTAACCAATTTAATGTCTTCTCTAGCTGCTTGTTACAACTTTGTTAGATCATGTATTTCGGTTAAATTTGTGAAATCTTGTTTGATTTGTTTCACACCCCCTTTGCAGAAGAAAATTTTCATTGTTAGCATTGGTTCAATACTCCCTTACCCATAACCATGGGAAAAGAGGATTCATAACAATGCTTAAATTGAACATTTGGAGTTTGTTAGTCTCTTTTAACTATTTCTAGTTCTTGGAGTTCGGTAACTCCTATATTATTCCATATCTACTACTAGGTACAATGCCTCAGAAGTAGTTGATCATGGGTGGTGGCCTCTGACAATAATGCCCAGAGATAAGCATAGGTTGAATATATGTGCCTGTGTTTGATGTTCTTAGGCTTTCTTGCTTGTAGTTGTGAGCTTATGTCACATTGTTAAAGATTTTTATCAAGTAATGTCTTTATTAGCTTGTTGCTATAGCTTTGGTTGTGAGATCATGTATTTGGGTTAAATTTGTGAAATCACTGTATAATTATTTGTTTCACCTGCTTGGTAGAGCAAAAATTTAGTTGTTAGCATTGATTTACTCATCTCTTTTTCCAATAATGATGGGCCAAGAGGACTCGCAATAATGCTTAAATTGAATCCATGGAGTTTGTTAGTCTCTTTGAACTGTTTATAGTTCTTGGAGTTCGGGAACTCCTATATTGCTCCATATATCCTACTTAGAAAGTCTGCTGCAATGATTTCTTCATGAGTAGCATGACTTTCATGTCGTCTACCTCCGTTTATCTATGCCGTACACTGATATATTTCCAGCATAAGTGTTCGGATCCTACAATCTAAAATATTGTTGCAGTATGCCTATGTTATCATTGTTTAACCTTGGAGTTCAGTTTGATTATCAATCAGCATTTCTGCTTTATTGCTTCCAGGGCTTGCTATGATGTCACTGGACCTATTATGAAGCAAAGAGCAAAGTGATGTGAGGTGTTTGTTTCTTTTCTTCTCTTGTCTTGTCCAGGAGTTAGAACCTTTTTCTTTCTTATTTTGTTTAAAATCTTGTACTTTGTTTCCCCCTAATGTTTTCCTCCCCAGGACTCACTGAATTTAATAAACTTAGTGCATGGCTTATGGATCACTTATTGAGTATCAGTATGCAGTAGGGAGAAAAGGACGGTTGTTCCCTTATCAATTACCACTCCTATGTCACTGTTTCTAAGGTTTGCTTCCATGTCGTGAGAGCTACGATGGACAGCAGGACAAATGGATGTTATGCCTCTCAAGACAGGTGAACTTAAGCATTATTTGGCATTGGTTTTATTGTTCCCCGGGAATTGCAAAAACACAAGAGTGTCTTTAAACCCCATGCATCAAGGTTACCCTTAGGTGGGAACAAATGCACTCTCCATTATTCAAACTACGATGGCATTCACTAGTCTTTTAGTTTTTGTTTTTATTAACTCTTTGGCAGACGGTTATAAGATCGAGATAAAACCCGAGCACAAACAGGCCTATGCATCGGTTCATCCAAGAAGGAAGGAGCACAGTAGGCCATTACTGGCTGCAGTCTGCAAATTTTTGTGGAGGTTGAAGGCAGGCTTTTCTTTCTTTCCTTGTTTCCAGCTTTGTGGTGCCTCTAATGTGCTATATATTATTACATGATTATTTTAAGGTTTTTTGTGGGAGGCAGTTATGTTGATTGTCAATTCTGCATTGTATAAAGTGATGAATTTTGATCATCATAGGTTCCGTTTGTTCACTACAAATAAGCATTTTTTTGTTTGAAACATTCAATTTATTGAGAATTCTTTTGTCACAATTGATAATAATAACTCTTCCTAATTTAAATTGATTGCTAATGTTATTATATTAACCATTGTTGGTTACATCAGCCTTCTCTCACTTGACAAACTTGAGAGGCCTCATCATCACATTGTCTTCATGATCCAAAATCTGCATGTTTGAAGAGTTAATGTCACATTAGAAAACCTATGATGAAAGTCAAGTGTGTAAAAAATTGTCTTCCTCGACAAGTAATGTTTTGATCTCAACAGGTTTTAATAAATTCTGGATCCATTCAGTGTTAAAAAAGAGGAAGGGGGAAATACTTACATGGCAATGGTATATGTAACCAGGCTCCGCAGTTGCATCAAATCCGTACGATGCATTCGAGTGTATGTACGAAAATCTCACTAGTATTTTCGTCACGTATCCGGGTGTCATCTTGTACACATTCTTCCACCCCTTCTCATGCGCCGGCACCTCTAATCTCTTGCCACGTGCATACCTGCCTATTTGGCACTTGATTGCATCGTTGAAGCTCGTCATGCATGCCTTGAACTTCTCCACATTCACCAGCGCTGTCTGATCCATTACCACAAACAACCCCAGATGAATGTGCAATGGGTGATTATCCTCCGTCAGATTGATCACATTCCACACCTCACTGGTCCCAGCCTTGGGTGTCTCAGTAACGGGTTCATCATACGATTTTCCATTGATATAAAGATGAGTGGGCTCATCAGTGGCGCTCGTGTACTCGTACATAGCAATGTACCGTGTGCTTGATGCACTGGATAGAGCTGGGGACGGGTATTTAATCAAGTTACTGGGTACACGCCACGTGTCCACCTCTCGTTTTCTCCTGATGATAAATTTCATTACCCTACCATTGGCCTTATTCACCGAGTCACCTGACGGGTAAGGATAAGGTGCATTGTTGGCTAGAATAGCAAAATCAGACTTTGACCTTGAAAAGTCAATAACCACGTCAGCAATCTCGGATGGGGCCAGGAGGGTCTCATTAGTCGTCACTGGTCTTCCAAGATACGCCGAATCAGACGCCACGTGGATGAAATCCAGACCGTTGGTGAAGAAGAATCTAAAAAATCTCGCGTTGCTAGCGTTTATTATCCGAAACCTGTATTTACGACGTCGTACTATCATACGTGGCCAAGCTTTTCCGTTTACAATGATTGCATCACCAAAATACTCGGGCTGCCACTGTGGATGTATATTGGGATTGTTTCCGGTGGAATTCATATATATGGAACCATCTTTGAGGAAGCTACGATCAAAGATGACCAACGGTCGATCAAACTCGTAATCACCGTTCGGGAGTCCAAGTGGGGCCTCTACCTCATGATGGCGTATGATGTAGGCCCCACTCAAGCCAGCCAGCAGGTTGACTCGGGTCAACCCCATGGCGTGATCATGGTACCACAAATTGCCAGGCTGTTGCATGTTGGGGTAGTGATACGTTGCCTTTGTCCAAGTGGGTCCCCTCTCTTTGAATCCAGCGGTGAACCATGAGTTTGAGTTTCCATCGCTATCGGATTGATGGATGCCACCATGGAGGTGCACCACGGTAGGAATTCCCTTCTTGGTGGAAGGAATGGCAGTTGGGATCGTTGGGTCCCACGGAAGTATGTGTTCCGAAGGGAGGTGATTTTGCCACGTCACATAAGTGTCGACGCCGTAGAGGGCCTCAATTGTCGGACCAGGGACGGTTGCCGTGTGCTGTGATGTACCGTAGGCAAACACCGGTGTTGGAGGCAAGTCCCTATGGAATTTCTGTGTATTAAAAAAATAAAAACAAAAAATGTTAATTATTATATTATTATTTTTTGAGAAGGTATAATCCACCAAAAGTTGATGCTAACTTTACAAGTTCATTGACGACACAGCTAGGGAAGGCTCCACTGTGTCTTTAATAATGAATTGTTTGACTTATAATAAGTATGAATACTTTCTCTCATTATACATTTTGTTAGAACAAATTTATATGGAAGCGCGGATAATATCTCGTGATAAGGTAAGAATGGGATCACGATATGCACATGGCACGAACGGACCATAATATGAACAGAATCGGACCTTAATATCCTTTCATGTGCATGCATTTATCATTTTGAAATCTGGTTCTATAGGTAAATATAGGTGGGATATATAAAGTGTGTGTGTGATATCACTGGCTTCTGGCTAGCTACTTTTTAGTAATACCAGTAGCAGTAAAAGGACCCGAATCATTTATGATAAATATAAAAGGAATCGATAAATTAAAAATATATATATTATTTTTTATTGTCAAAAATAATTTTTTTAGAATTTATAAACAAAACAATTTTACATCTATTTTTTATTTAAAAAAAATAAGTTCTTGAAAATAAAACCAAAACGCACCTAAATGTCTTTCATTGATTAATAAAATATCTCATAATATGTTTATATACACAAAAACCAATTTTAACTAATTAAAACAACTTTTTTAATACCAAAATCACCCTTAAAAACAATAATTATATATTATTAATAATATATATGTGGTCTGTATCTCTCCTAGAAAATATCTAAACCAGCAAAGTATAGAACCAAGAAAGTACTAAAAATTAAAAATGAAGAAACAAAATCGAAAAAGAAATGAAATCCATACCCAGTACTTCTTGAACATGCCAATCTCGAGTGACTTAGGTTTGGAAACACCATTGACAACATCAAAAGCTTGGATTCTAGGCATATCTGGAAGCTCATCCACAAACATCTTCAACTGGGATGGACTAATTATCACCCCTTCTTGATCATCTCGCCAAGATGATGAGCTCAAAACTCCCAACATTGAACCCAAAATCATCACCAGATAAAACACCACAATCCTCTCCATAACATGCACACCACACCCAAACAGAGACATAGATAGATATATAGAGAGAGAGAGAAAAAAAAGAAGATGAAGAGAGAGAGAGAGAGAGAGAGGGAGAGGGTTGTTTTTTGAAAATAGATTTTCACATTATTTGAGCTAGTAGGTGTTTTTCTTTTATCTGTGGTGGGCTTCGATGTCTCCGGAAAAAGAGAGGTTGTCTCATTGTACTATGTATATTAGCTAGAGCAGAGAGCGTGCTGGTGCATAACTTTTTATCTGTAATTTTAAGACGTCCTTTGTCTCATTCCCTTTCTAGTTTTTATGGGCGATTATTATTTTGATTCTCTTCCATATATGATTTTTTTTTTATCTATATATAGTTATATACTATTAATTTTCCCTTTTTAAGTCAGATTTATCTTTAAATTTGGATATATTTTATTGGAAACTTTTTTTAATTTTATTTTGGTGTGATTATTCTCTTTTAAATATTTGGTAAATTAATTAAAAATTAATTATTTTTTACATTATTTTTAGAAATATAATATTAAAAAAGTAATTTTAAAAATATTAATTTATAATTAATTTATCAAATATTTTAAAATTTTAAATTATAAATTACTGCAATTTAAATACAATCTTAATTTTTGTGAATGTGTGCATAGTTAATGGGGTCAAGCTCTCAAGGTGTGGTATGGTTAGGGTTGGCCCCGGTTCGATTCGAACCGGGACTGTCGATCCCGATTTTTTAATTTTAGGAATTGGAACTGTCGGTTTAAAATCGGCAGAACGTCGATTCAGGTTCCCTTTTAAAAAAAATTTGTGTGTTGGGAGATGAAAAAAAATTAAATCCGGTTTAAAATCGGAACCGGAACCAGTGTGGAACCGTCGGTTCCAAGAACCGGCTTCAAAATTAGAACCATTGGTTCTGGAACCGGTATCCTGCGGTTCCAGTTCTTATTCTCTCCCTAGGGAAACCAGAAATGTCAGTTTCGAAATCAAAACCGACAGTTTTGAAACCATGGCCATCTCTAGGTATGGTAGATGATAAGTTAGAGAATAAAAATTAAAACGTGAGTTACACAAACAGTAGGAAAAAATTAAATACCATCATTAATTTGATATACTCAAATTGACATATGATTAATTTAAAAAAAAAAAAAAAAGAAATTGACATATGGTAATAATATAAGTAAAATCTATTTGCTCTTTACACGGACATAATTTTAGCAGGTTAAATGGTTTAGTATAGTTTGGTAGTAGTCACACAAGCTAAAAGAAAAGGAATATATATATATATATATATATATATATATATATATATATATATATATATATATATATATAGCCAATTAACAATATTATTTCAATGACGAAAGTTGAGACAGCCATTGATAAACCTCTCACGTAAAGTTATCGATTCAAATCACGTTTTCCTCCTTCAATTCTTAAATTTATAATATATTTTAAAAAAAAAAAGACAATTTGAATTATTTTAAAACAACTACATAAACTATAAGGGTGCGTTTGGTACGTGGACGGGACAGAATAGGGTAGGACGGGACAGGACAGGACAGCTGTTCCATATTGTGTTTGGTATGTCTGGGACAGAACTGTGTATTGTACTGTTATGCGTTTGGTAAGACTGGGACAGGACAGTACAAGATGTTTAAATGACCAGAGTACCCTTCTTGTCCTGTCTAATGTTTGTTACAACATATTAGTGATAAATGGGACAGGACAGAACAAAATTTGAATGTTTTTATTAAATATAATTCATACCAAAAGAATATGGAATTCCATAAATAAAAATAGATGGATGGAGATTGTATTGAAAAGAAAATAAAAAAAAAATGAATTTTTTATAAAATAACCAATTTAAAAAATTAAAATTTTTTATTTTATATTTTTGTGTTCTTGGTTAATCTCCACACCAAGAACTCATAAACACAAAAAAATATAATAATAATAATAATAAAAAATTTCAAAAGCATATATATATATATATATAAAATTTTATGATTCCTTCTATTTTTATTTTTTTGATTTTTTCTATGCTTTCTTCATTTTTGTTTTTCTGGGTTTGCTGCAAAAAAAATGTCTTTTTTATTCTTAAAAACTTGATATGGGTCTTGATGGGAGGATAGGAAGAGAGAGAGGATTGAGTAGAGAGAGAGAATAGAGGTGCAAGAGAGGAGATGAGAGGCGGATGAAAAAAAATTTATGTTTTTTTTTTTTATTTGTAATGGTTTATTTGTAATTTTTAAAATAAATAAGGGTATATCAGTCATTTTAGATATTGTCCCATGTTATGCTACAGTTTGTCCTAGGGTCTAGCATGGGACAAAATTTTGGGTTTTTTGTTCCATGTTGTCCAACGTTGTCCAACGCCCATGTCGCACCAAACATGGGACAGGAGCAACTTGTCCCATGTTGTCCTGTCCTGTCCCATGTACCAAACGCACCCTAAAAGAGTTCAAAAGATTGAATTTGATGCCCAAACTGTAAATTACTAATTTTCTTTTAGTCCTCATGTCTTAAAGACATTGATTAAAAACTTATAATTACTTTTTTATTATTATTATTATTTTAAATTTGACACCTTTAACAGGTCAGAGGACTACCGGGACTAACCAAGATTAAATCATACAAGCACGGCCCGGATAACTACTTCTAGTAACGGAAAACAAGAACTATCGGGATTAACAGTTCGAATAACTACTCCCAACAACGGGAGAGGTCTACTCACACAATTGCATTTTTATGGGACAATTATTTTTTTTTATTCTTTTAATGTATTAATACATAGTTTATTTTATTATGATTTTTTTTTTGCCTTTAACAAATAAATATGATTTTAATTGAATTTTTTTTTTAAGGATACAGTTATATTATTAACAACTACTGGAACGATTCGGATATCAACTCGCACAACTGGAAATATTTACTCCCACTAACCACTTGAGTTGTGAGTGGTTGTGCGATTTTAATTAAATTTTCAATGCTTAATATTATTATTATTTTTTAAGTTCTTTTTGTAACATTGTCAACTTTTTAAGTTATGTAATTCATCCTATTATAATCCTAATAATAGTATAAAAACTTTAATAAGAATGGATGACTTAGATCATTTTTGTAATATTCCTAATTTCAAATAAATATGAAAAGTATGGTTAAATGAATTTTGAGTATGTGAATATAATATTTATGATTTAAGGGATGAAAAATGTAATTAATTTTAAGGTTTCCAGGTGGACTAGGTGGAGCAGTCCAGAAAGAATGCATGAAAGAGAAGGAAAAATGTTGGCAGTGAGTACCGCGACCAGGGATCGTGATGAGCATCTCGCGGTGAAAATGGTGATTTTAGGCAGTGAGCACCGCGATCAATCATCGCGACCAGGGATCGCGATGAGCAGCTCACGGTGAAAATGTTAATTTTGGGCAGTGAGCAATGCGACCAACATCGCGACCAGACACTGCGATGGTTGATCGCGATGAAAGCGGTGAAATCACTCCAGTGAGTAACGCGACCAGGTGGCGCGACCACAGGTTGCGATGACCGAAATTTTATAAAAAAATAAGAAGGCGGTGGAAGCTTCACGAGGAAGCAAGAGAGAAAAGAGAAAGAGAGAGAATGGGAGAAGAAAAAAAAAGAAAGAAAGAAAAAGAAGAGAAAGAAAAGAGAGAGAAAGAAAGAGAGAGAAGGAAGAATAAGAAGAAGGAGAAGAAGAAGAAGAGGAAGAAGAGAAGAAGAAGAAGAAGAAGAAGAGGAAAGGAAGAAGAACAAGGAAAAGAAAAAGATGAGGGAAAAGAGAAAAAGAAAATTCAGAAAAGAAACAGTCGGAAAGACGGTATCCAAGTTGGTGTACACGTATTACTGAAAACTTTATGAATTTCGTTATATTATTTGATTTGAATTTCTATATTTTGATTAAATAATTTGAACTGAATTGAAGAACTTGTATTTGATTTTGAAAATTATTATAGATTTATGATATCGTATGTTTTCGAATATGTTTACGAATATTGTTTTATGAATATTACGGTTGTTGAAATTGAAGGATCTTTGTGAATTAAAATTATTAATTCGAAATGAATGAATTAATTTGATATGAAAATTCTGAATATTGTGTATTGGAAACGGCCCTAGGACACTTGGACATAGAAAATGGATATAGGAGGTTGGTATATCAGCTGGGTTATTTCAGCAGTACTGCACCGATACCAGTGATTGTTGGCGGGTGTCTCTAAAGCTGCCCTGGACATCACACCGATACTAGTGATTATTGGCGGGTGTCTCTAAACCAGCCCCGGACATCATACCGATACCAGTGACTGTTGGCGGGTGTCTCTAAACCAGCCCCGGACATCACACCGATACCAGTGACTGTTGGCGGGTATCTCTAAACCAGCCCCGGACATCACACCGATACCAGTGACTGTTGGCGGGTGTCTCTAAAGCAGCCCCAGACGTCACACCGATGTTACAGATATTAGGCTCATATTCTAGTCCCGTGATTTATGTTGAATATACCAAAGGGTCAGGATTGAAATAAAATCGGATAATCTGTTTATAAACGAATTTAGAAAATTGATATTGTATAGTTTAATTTACCAATTGAGTTAAATAGTGATTTGTTTTTATATTATATTATGTTGAAATTTATTTTATGATTTTGATAAATGAGTTTAGTGTACACCCACTAAGCGATATGCTTAGCGCTTTGATTTTATCACGCGTAGGTAATAAAGATACCAGCAGAGATAGAAACTAAAAAGGAGGTAGCTGCAGACAAAGATTCAGAGTCATCATACCTTTGGATAATTATATAGTTTATATATTATATTTAATTAAGCATGCACATACAGAATTTGTAAAGTTTGTAATATATGAGTTTTGTAAATGTTGTGAATATCTGTTTAAGGGTTCATATTTTTCAGATATTTGTAACTCATAAATGATGTATTGTTTTATGAAAATGTTTGGAAAGT
The DNA here is from genome assembly GCA_003430845.1 of Xanthoceras sorbifolium. NCBI lineage: Eukaryota > Viridiplantae > Streptophyta > Magnoliopsida > Sapindales > Sapindaceae > Xanthoceras > Xanthoceras sorbifolium. The sequence goes on from CM010621.1 coordinate 29,948,402, forward strand.
CGCACTATAATGATTTTTGGGAAATCAGAAAAATAGAGAAAACTCTGGTAAAATTTTTCAAAATAATTTTGAATGGGCTCACTAGAAAGGATTTTAAATTATAAATTATTTAGTTTTTAAATTATAAACAGAATTAAAAAAAGTTTTAAAAATCCGGTAGCGCTCTCTGGATCGATCCAGACAGATCAGATCAGGGGGTGTTACAATTTTATTACTTAGAACAAGTAAATACATATAGGGGAAGTATTAGTATGTGCGAGATTTCCTAGTTTTTTCGTGCAGAATTTTCACTCTATAACATAATAGAATTATTTAATTATAGATATGAATAATTTGTATATATAATGAGAATATATGGAACAGAATAAAGTGCTTTGTCAAAAGCTATTTGCAATGCCAAACTGACTATATGTAAAGATAAATTTTTGTATGGTCCCATGTGTGGAATTTTCTTTATCAAACCTGTGGTCTCCTTTCATTGGTGTTAAAAGCTTCCACAAAGCAGCTATTGTTATGTGTACACACACATCACACACAAGAACAAACTAAAAATAATCTCTCTCAAAACATTGAAAAGATTCTATCTAGTGGTCTCCTTCTCTTTTTAATACGACTGACTAACGTATAATATTATCTATACGTTCTTTTTAATTATACGAATATATAATATTTTAGTAGATAAACATTTCAGTGATGACTTTTTTGGTCATCTTTTTTCAATTAGGACTCCATAGAAACACCCTTATAATCTAAAAAAAAAAAATTCGGTGGCTTAATAAATTAAAAGAATATTGTGTTTCACAAGTTCAAGTGTGCCGACATCCTTGTCACCATCATCACTAGCCATAATAAATAATATTTATGTGCACATAAACAAAATTAAAAAATTAAAAAAGTTAATATATATATATATATATAAAGTCTCCTAATTATATACCAATTTCTTGCTTTGGTTCTCTGGTTTGAGATAATGACAGTGCCATGTTTTTCATTTTATTAAAAAAAGTAATGATTGGAGTGTACAATTTTCTAATTTTATAGTCCTGTTACTGTCTCTGAAGTCACGAGATATGATTTTTTTTTTTTAAAAAAAATGTTATTATAATTAAAGTGTAAATAAGTAAATAATATTTACGCCCTAAAGTTTATTCTTCTATAAATGAAAGTAATTTTTAAATCTATTGGTAAATACCTCTTTATTATTAGTCAAATTTTATTAACTTAACGGTTGATCAGGTTTAACTGTAAAAAAAACTAAAATATCTTCATTAAATAAAACGTTTCAAAAAAAAATTCATTAAATAAAAAATAAAAAATAATTGAGATGGACTATGGAGACCTTAACTATTGTAAATGTTAAAATCTACGCTTGATGACCTGGTGGTCTATGGTAATTGATTGAGGGGACGACGATTTGCAAAACAATAAGAAGAGTATCGTGCTCTTGGGACACCAGGGTGGTGTCAGCGAAATAGCCTCTGACGTCCAAGTTAGATTGTAAATCTAAAAGGGAAAAGACAAACAAGATAAAATATACCTGCATTTGAGTGTATGTCGTGCAATATGTAATGTATGTCGTGCAGTATATGATGTATGTCGTGCAATATATGACGTTACGTCGAATGTGATAGTAATATTAGAGGAGGCTACGTCGTACGTAACTGATCTTAGGATTGCGTCGTGCAATAGGCGATGATTTGAAATGTCGAACGTAGGTAGTACGCTTAGAGGAGACTATGTCGTGCGTAGCTGGTCTTAGAATTGCGTCGTGTGATAGGATGGTTTGAAATGTCGAGCATAGGTAGTAGGCTTAGAGGAGACTATGTCGATCTTAAGATTGCGTTGTGCGTGAGTGTGATTGATTAGTAGCAGAATGACAGCTTTGGTGTAAAAATGCTTGCCCCCTGTAAATGATGTCATGAGGCTGTATTTATAGGGGTTTGGGGTGTCTGTTGCATCCATATCTCAAGGGATGTTGTGCTACGAGATATCCGGAATTCCTGATATCTCGAAGCCTATTTTGACTAAGCAAGTTAGAGTAAGTCAACTGATTTAGTTAAGGGTTGACTGCGTCAATTGTTTGGTGGCTGCTGGGTCGAGTCGATCGCATGTGCTTATCTTTAGGAGCTGTCGACCGCTGGGTCGTGCATTGAGCTGTTAATCGCTGGGTTGTGCATTGAGCTGTCAACAGCTGAATCGTGCATAGAGCTGTCAACCGCTGGGTTGTGCAAATCCTAATTTTTTTTAGAATTTTGTATATATTTTTTATAATAAACAAACTTTTATTTTACACTTTTTTTAATTTAATTTTGATGTGATTATTCTCTTTTAAGTATTTGATAAATTAATTAAAAATTAATTATTTTTATTTTATTTTTAAAAATATAATATTAAAAAAGTAATTTAATAATATTAATTTTTAATTAATTTATTAAATATTTTAAATTTTAAATTATGAAATAAGTAATTTATTTTATAAATTACAGTAATTAATGGGTCAAGCTTGTCAAGTTGTGGTATGGTAGATGATGAGTTGGATAATAAAAATTAAAACGTGATTTACACAAATACTAGGTCAAGTTAACAAAGAAAAAAAAAATAAATACCATCATTAATTTGATATACTCAAATTGGCATATGATTAATTTAAAAAATAAAAATAAAAAATTGACATATGATAATAATATAAGTAAAATCTATTTGTTCTTTAAGCAGATACAATTTTGGCCGGTTAAATGGTTGAGTATAGTCTGAAAGTAATCACACGAACCAACAAAAAAAAAAAACAAATATATGACTAGTTAACAATATTATTTCAATGACGAAAATTAAGATGGTCATTGATAAATCTATCACATTCACGTCAATAAGATTATGAATTCAAGTCGCGTTATCCTCCCTCAATTCTTAAATTTATAATTTTTTTTTTAAAAAAAAAAACAATTTGAATTATTTTAAACAAATACATAAACTATAAAAGAGTTCAAAAGATTAAATTAATTACTAATTTTCTTTTAGTCCTTTGTTCTTAAAGACATTGATTAAAAACTTATAATTATTTTTTTATTCTTTTAATGTATTAATACATAGTTTATTTTATTATGATTTTTTTTTTTGCCTTTAACAAATGAATATGATTTTAATTGAATTTTCTTTTTCTTTTTTTTAAGGGTAAAATTACATTATTAACAATTGTCGGGACGGTTCAGATATCGACTCGTACAACGTAAAATATTTACTCCCACTAACTACTTGAGTGGTAAGTGGTTGTGCGATTTTAATTGAATTTTCAATGCTTAATGCTAACTTATTATTATTATTTTTTAAGTTCTTTTTGTAACACTTTCATCGTTTTAAGTTATGTAATTCATCCTATTATAATGCCTAATAATAGTATAAAAACTTTAATAAGAATGGATGACTTGGATCATTTTATTACTTAGAACAAGTAAATAAATATAGAGGAAATATTAGTGCGTGAGAGATTTTCCAGTTTTTTTTTGCGGAATTTTAATTCTATAACATAATAGAATTATTTTGTAACATTACAGAGTCGGAATCCTGACCAACATAAAAAAGGTATAGAACCCGAAAGTTGTTATATGTATTATGTATATATAATATTCGTACTTACCACATCAATGAGAGATTTAATACTCACCCATGAATATGATTCTGCACCACTATTTAATTATAGATATGAATAATTTGTGTATATGGAACAGAATAAAGTGCTTTGTCAAAAGCTATTTGCAATGCCAAACTGACCATATGTAAAGATAAATTTTTGTATGGTCACATGTGTGGAATTTTCTTTATCAAACTTGTGGTCTCCTTTCATTGATGTTAAAAGCTTCCACAAAGCAGCTATTGTTATGTGTACACACACATCACACACAAGAACAAACTAGAAATAACCTCTCTCAAAATATTGAAAAGATTCTATCTAGTGGTCTCCTTTGCTTTTTAATACAACTCACTATTCACTAACGTATAATATTATCTATACGTTCTTTTTAATTATACGAATATATAATATTTTAGTAGACAAACATTTCACTGATGACTTTTTTGGTCATCTTTTTTTCAATTAGGACTCCATAGAAACACCCTTATAATCTAAAAAAAAAAATTCGGTGGCTTAATAAATTAAAAGAATATTGTGTTCCACAAGTTCAAGTGTGCCCTATTGACATCCTTGTCACCATCATCACTGGCCAGAATAAATAATATTTATAGACACAAAAACAAAATTAAAAAATTAAAAAAGTTAAAATAAAAAAAAAGTTTCCTAATTATATACCAATTTCTTGCTTTGGTTTCTCGAGTTTGAGATAATGACAGTTCCATGTTTTTCATTTTATTAAAAAAAGTAATGATTGCAGTGTACAATTTTCTAATTTTATAGTCCTATTGCTGTCTCATTTGAAGTCATGAGTTATGATTGTTTTTTTAAAAAAATAATTTTTTTATATTAATTATAAAATAAATATCATCCAAATGGCTAAGGTTTGTTTTTTTATAAATTAAAATAACTTTTTAATCTATTAATAAAAATTTCTTTATTATTAGTTAAATTTTATAATCAGATTTAATTGAAAAAAAATAAAATACTTTAAAATAATATATAATATTACTAAAATTTATTAAATAAAAAATAAAAAATAATTAAAATGAACTATGAAAAACTTAACTATTTTTATTTTTTATTTATTTAATAAAATTTTAATAATTTTATATATTATTTTAAAAATATTTTAATTGTTAAAACTATTTTTATTTTTTTATTTATTTAATAAGATTTTAATAATTTTACATATTATTTTAAAAATATTTTAATTTTTTTAACAATTACTCTTAATTATAAACCTGATAAGAGTTAATGAGATTAATTATTAAATATGCAATCCGAATATCTACCCTTATAATATAAAATTTTTTACTCCAATAATAAAAGAAAAAATTACTCATACATGTCCATAAATATACCTAATGAATAATGTTAATCCATCATGTTACGAGGTGATGCAAGTAAAAGTGCTTCAGATTTTCAAGTGCTCAGTGGAGCTTATTATTTATGTGGATCTCCGAAGTGTAAAACACTTCCACCAGTACTGGTAAGTGCCATGTTTGGTGAAGCATTATCCAATTAATTAGTGGAATTATATAATAGATTATTATATAATGGGAAATTTTGGTAGATGATCATGTAGAAAGTTACCCACAAATCATATCAATTTTCAGCCATGTATCTCATATTTGATCATCTAAATTTATAGATGAAGAGTAACATTTTTAGATTATGGTAAAAAAGAATGTCATTAAAAAAATTATGCATTTATACCTGTAAGATTTCAAATAAAAACTCTCACACATACATACATATAGAGAAAGACAGAAGAATAATGTTACTTAGTCTACAAAAATTATTTAAATTTATACTCAAATGATGTAGCATGTGAGCTGTCAACATCACATCACTTACCATATTATTTAATGATTTACATGCTGTTAACAACTCACATACCACACCATAAAGTTTTTTATTAAAATATTTGAACACAATTTTAGACAAATAATTTGGATAGTCTATCATTATTCATGTCAAAATGATCGATTATAATATATTCAAATATACACACAAGGCAATTGATTTGGTGGTATGGAGGCTTAAAAAAACCTCCAAGCCACCAAGGTTCAAACCTTGGTGGTATAAATTTGTAAATAATTATTTCTCACTATTGTTTATAACACCGCAATTGTGTGGGTAGACCCCTCCCCGTATAGGAGTAAACCCTCCCCGTTACTGGGAGTAGTTATCCGGACCTTTGGTCCCGGTAGTTATTCTGGTTGTGCTTATATAATTTAATCTCGGTTGGTCCCAGTAGTCCTCTGACCCTTCAAGTGTCAGCTTTTATATATATATATATATATATATATATATATATATATATATATTCAAATATGATACTTATTTTAGAAATGTTTCAAAACAAAACCCTACTTAATAATAACATGTTTCAACCATCAGAACTAATTTTTTATAGGGTGATTTTTATTTAGGTCCCTAACTTTTAGAAAATTATCAGTTTTTTAAAGTAGTTTCGTTTATTGGTATACTTGGGCCCTAATTTTTTGGAAATATATCAATTTAGTCCTTCTGTAAGTCAACCGTTAGTCAAACTTAACATTTTCAGGGGTATTTTTGTCTTTGAACCTATTAATGGGTCAACATTTTTTTAAAGAAATAACATATCTACCCCTAATTAAAAATTTAAAATAAAATAAATTAAATTTTTTAAATTACTTAATTAAATCTCCAACGTCTATCCAAATTGATGGACGGTAAAGATTATATTAAAATTTTTTTAAATAAAATAAAAAGTGAAAATCAATTTTTTTTAATTTTTTTTTCTTTTTGCTGTTTAGAAGAAAAGAAAAAAACAATTCAAACTGTTCTTGGTGGAGATCCAGACACAAAAAAAAAAAATTTGCATAACTATTCGATCGACGAAGAACCCAGAAGTTTCTGGGTTTCTTCGATCTGTTCTTCGTCTTTTGGGTTCTTCGATCTGTTCTTCGTGTTCGATCTGTTCTTCAATCGTTTCGGGCAGGGAAGCTCCATGGATTCGTCCATAAATTCAATGAATCTCATCGATCTCCATGGATTCGATTAATCCATGGAGGTGGGCGGTCCAGATCAAATCTGGATCGTCCATCTGATCTGATGAACGGTCCAGATTCGATCTGGATTTTTTAATTTTTTTTTCAATTTTTTTACTTTTTTTAATAATTGGTCCATATATGATCTAGACCGTTCATCAGATCTGATGACGAACCAGATTCGATCTGGACTTTTTTAATATTTTTACTTTTTATAATTTTTTTAAAAAATTGATCTAGATAGGATGCAAATCCAGATTGGTTTATTTAAAAAAAAATTCAAAAATTTTTAATTTTATTTTAAAATTTAATATAGTTTTTACTTTTTATTTTTTTAAAAAAATTGTAATATAATGTTCACGGTCCATCAAATGGAGATCCATTTAAAAAATTTTAAATTTTAAATTTTTAAATATTAATTTGAAATGACTATATTACCCTTCTAAATATTAATAATTTTTTTAAAATTTGAGGTTAAAATTGTAATTCTGATTCATTTAAATAGAGTTAATGGCAAATTAGTCTTTTTACCAATTCTGTGAGGGTTGACCGTTAAAAAATTAGTCAAAGGGACCAAATTGATACATTTTCAAAAAGTTAGGGATCAAGTATACCAATAAATAAAACTGCTTTAAACAACTGATAATTCTCTAAAAATTAGGGATCCAAATAAAAATCACCCTTTTTTTTTTTAAACAAAAATCACCCTTTTTATATATATATAAATTAGCTTAAGCCAAAGAATTGTTATATCATAAGGAACTTAAAGCCGTCTAACTAAGTTAGCATTCATTAAGACCTTAAATTATGTACATGGAACTCTTTAAACCAACCAATATTAAAATTCTTTCAAAACATTGCAAGAAATATTAAAATGTATAAATTTTTAATTAAATTTAGACCCATTTTGACTTCAAAAAAAAAAAACAAAATTAAAACACTGCTTAAATACTACTAAACACAAGGAGAAAAAAAAAAAAAGAGAAATAATATGTGTTTTCAAATTTATACACATATATAAAGCTCTAGCATTTGCTTTTTCATTTTGTCATTTATACACAGTACAAAAAGTTGTTTTTTTATTTTATTTTATTTCAATAAAATTTCTATTACAGAAGACCAACAAGGAAGCTAGGTTCATGATTGAACTAACAAAATTCCTCCTTAGAGGAAAAGGCTAGGGAAGCAAGAGAATGTGCCATTCCATTCCCTGAACGATGAATGACATGACAGTTGGAAACTCCCACAGCCCTAAATAGAGCCTTAACATCAGAAATAATAGGGTCCATAACAGAACAAGGAAGAGAGTTAAACACCCTAGCCACAACATTAACAGCATCTAACTCAACCCACTCAATAATCAGGTTGAACTCCTTCGCCAGTAGCAACCCCTCTCGCAACACCAGCAGCTCGCCAAGCTTAGCAGGAAAAAACCCCAAGAGGGGCTTAGCAGAAGCTGCAACAACCTTGCCCTGAGAATCACGCACCACTGCACCAGAACCCATCACAGAACAACCAGTCTTCACTGCTGCATCGGACTTCAACTTCAGGGAGCCTGCGGGAGGGGGCGACCACGGAGATGAGCGAGGCTGCCTGGGGGGCTGGAGAGGAGAGCCAAAGACCTTCTGGGTACCCTGAAATTCACGAAGCAAATAAAGAGACCAAGAAACCAAATCAGCACTAAACCTGGGGGATTTAGAATGACAGACAGCATTCCTTTCAGACCAAACCCCCCACAGAATCATGCAGAACTCCTCGAACTCTGCTCTCTTAGCCCTAACAAAAACCCACAAGATCAAATCAAAATAAGAAATATGGCACTGCAAATTGAGAATGTCCCAGAAAATAGTGGACTCCCAAATAGGGCGCACGGAGCTGCACCAAAAAAGGGTATGGGCTGAGCTCTCGGGAGCATCACCGCATCTAGAACAACACGGGTCAACCACAATCTTCCTAGAGCAAAGATTACAAAGAGACGGAATGGCATTGAGACAAACTCTCCATATGAAGATTTTAATTTTGGGGGGGATGTTGAGATTCCAAAATGCAAGCCACCATTTCGAATCCGGACACGAGGAGGAACCTTTGAGGGAGAGTTTTTCCTGCGCTGCAACTCTATACCCACTCTTCACAGAATACTCCCCATTCTTATCAAAATGCCAGATTAAGGAATCATTACAATCACCAAAACTCAGAGGAATTTCCAGAATAGAATCCCTATCCACTGCCACAAAGACCTGATCAAGCTTAGCCAAATCCCAAGAATGGGAAGAAGGGGAAATGAGAGATGCGACCATGAGATCATCCACAGGGGCAATCGAGAAGGGTCTGAAAGTGGACGCCCTTGGAATCCAGGGGTCCTGAAAAGCACTGATATTCTTACCATTACCTACCCTCCAACGAAGGCCTTTAATAAGAAGACTCCTACCCCAAACCAAACTCCTCTAGAGATGAGAACTCCCCTGTTTCAGCGAGACAGATAAGAAATCCTCCTGCCTGAAATACTTTGCCTTAAGTACAAAAAGTTGTTATCTTCAATAATTGGAAGTAGTATTTGAAAAAAACAATTCAAATTTTTTCTTTCAAATATATATTCTTTTCTAATAATTTCATCGACACACATTAAAAAAATTTTTTTTTTTTTTTTTTTTTAAATTAACATCTTGTTGATCAAAGGACTACCAAGATCTACCGAAATTAAATCATATGAGGATGGTCCGTACTTCTACTTCCAATTCATAATGTGAAAATAAGTATGAACTATAAGGGTGTAGACTAGGAGAAATCATGATTTTCTTTTTTTCAAGTTTATTACTCTAAAAATAAGTAAAATAAGTTAAGTAACAATAACAATATTTATTTTCAAAAAAAAAAATTAAATATATAATAAAAAAACCATTAATTCATAAATAAACACAAAGGATAATTCTTAGGTTTTTATTTAATTCTTTAAAATTAAATTAAGATGGTTTTTTAAATTCCTAGAATTATAATTAATTAATTAATTAATTAATATCTATCCAACACACTAATTAAACAGTAAACACTGGTGACGTATAAGTGAGTGAGTTTCTATTTCTTTTTTTGTTTATCAATTGCCTCCACAGCCACTTTAAGTTGATAGCCTAGCTGTTATGAAAACAAATTAATGAGAGAAAAATCAGCAAAAATATGTTTAATATACAATTAATTAATTAATTAAATCATGCAATTAAAAATTAATTAAACATATATTACAAACCTTAAAATAAGCATTCAATCTCTCCTGGACAGTGTCAAGCTCCATTTTCATTTGATGGAAAGAAACCATTGCACTGCAGATAAATAATATTTTTTGAGTCCAAATTTATTAATAATTTCTCAGTCCAATATTAATTAAGTTTAATTAAACAATTAATTAATGTAATACAAAAATTAAGTAGGTATAATACATTTATAGTTATTGTATATCGATCACTAAAAAAATTAAAAAATAATTCGGAACTCACTATACATCAGATCCTGACAAATTTCTACCTGTTTAGTAACAGCTTTTAAAAAAAAAAAAAAAAAAATCACCTTTGCCTATTCCCTCGTTGGAGATGTTGAATTGTCTGATTGACTTCATTGTTCACTTTGTGGGCACCAATTCTGCTAAGAGCAATTTTAAAAATAAATTAATCATAATTAATTTCTACTTAATAATTTAGTTTATGATTGTTTATTAAAAAAATCGATCAAAAAAATAATAAAAAAATAGAAAAAATAGTTGAATTACTTGGCACTGCTTTCCTTTAGTTCTTTAAAGCACTTATCCAAATTGGGATCAAATAACCTGTATGTATATACAGACATGAAGTGAAATTTAAAGATCGATTAATTAACATAATTGATCAATGTTTAAAAACTAAACATGATAATTAAGTTTTTAATTAAACAAATAAATTAATTAATTAATTAATGGAGCAAGTTTAGATAGTTGTTCTACTTACTCATTTTTCTCGATGGTAGCTATAAGTTGAGTTGATTTATTAAGAAATTCATTGACTATCTCCTCAGCCAAGTCCACAGTTCCAGGACCAAAAAATTACATATCAAGAATTCTCTAAAATCATAAAAAAAAAATTAAAGAAATAGCTTTAATTAATTAAATTAAAAATATATGGAAGAAATATCTCATCAGAAGATATTTAATTAAATTAGATTTGCATAATTTATGTTTGAACAATTTATTTGAAAAGTAATTAATAAAGAAATAAAAAAAATATATGTGTGTGTATATATATATATATATTATTATATAGCAAAATAAGCTAATTATTGAAAGAAAATAATAACTCACAATTAATGTATTGGTTAAAAAAAAAAAAAAAAAAAAAGGACAAACCTCAGCAACAATGGTGTTCCTCATGTCCATAAGTTTTCGATACATCGGATTGTTCTCCAAAGAATTGCGATCAGCCATTAATCTAAGAAAAATATACATAAATAAAAATTAGATGAAGATTTGGATTTTGGAGTGACTGGTGTAATCAGAACGTAATATATATATATATAGTCGGAAATAAGATATGAAAGGGAAATTAATAGGAAAAGAGAGAGTAATTAAGTTCATGATCAACTTACTAACATGTATGTCACGAGGATTATAATGAAAAATAATTTGCATGACTAATATTGTAACAAAATTTAAGTTTCATGGGATTCTGTGGATAAATGGTTAACCAATCTTTCTTGTAAAATATTTGTGAAGCATTCAAAAATATTAATATGACGAAGATTAATTATATCATATTAAAAGAAAACTATATAGGCATGACTAGAAATATTGTCACTGTTAGAGATCAGCATAATGATCATAATATTCATCAGCACAAGCCTGTTAGATGAACCCCATTGGTATCCTTAGTAAACTCACTGGTTCCCTTAGTAAGCTGAAATGTATAAAGTTAAAGTTAGTTACTATTCATGATACTAGTTAACTAACTATAATTATTATAATCATTCATATATATATATATATATATATATATTAGATTGTGTTACTGTTGGAATCAGATAACAAATATCTGATTCCACTTTCTCTCTCAGTTTCTCTATTTCTCTCGAACTCTGTATTAGGGTTTCTGTGTTATTCATTTTTCTACCATTGTTACATGGTATCAGAGCTTCGATCAGTGGTCATGACGTTCGCTGCTTCCTCTCCTATGCCTAATCATCCTCAATCGTTCACTCAAACTCCCAGGCTTACCAAAAAGCAGAGAGAGAGTCAGTCTCAACTGATTTCGAAGAACCTAAACTTCAATCTGCCAATCAAGCTCGATGATGATAACTTCATCTACTGGAAGACTCAAATCTTACCTATTGTAAGACCTTTTGATCTCGAGGACTTCATCTTTGGAGCAACAACATGTCCTACCAAATTTGTTCAGATCATCGATGAAGAGTCAGGTGAGCAGATTTCAGCTTATAATGATGATTATCTCAGTTGAAAGAAAATAGATCAACTATTAGTTAGTTGGTTAATGTCAACATTGAGTCCTTCAATTCTTGGTAAAGTAACTCAATGTGTGACAACTTGTTAAGTGTGAAACACAGTTACGAATATGTTTTCACAGCAGTCTATGACTAGGATTATGTACCTTAGGACTCAACTTCAATCACTTAAAAAAGGAGCTAGGAAGATAAGTGATTATATAGTCAAAATTAAGGGCATAACTGACTCACTTATGGCAGCTAACCAAGTCTTCACATAACAAGATTTAGTTGCCTATATTTTTGAAGGTTTAGGTTTAGAATTTGATCATGTGGTATGTAATATAACATCGAAGAAAGAAGAAATTACTTTACAGGATGCACAGTTCCTGCTTATAGGATATGAATATAGGCTGGAACAATATCACTCTACTGCGACTATAGATATTAGCCAAGCTTTAGCTAACTCAACTTCTAAGTCTGCTAATTTTGCAAGAGGAGGCCAATTTTCTAATAATAATATTTGGGGGGCAATCTAGTTTGCTGGTCTTCGAAAAAGCAACGTGTAGTGACTCGTTCGAGCATTGAAGTTGAGTATCGCTCGCTTGCTTCCACAGCCACTGACATTATTTGGGTTCAGTATCTTCTTGCAGAAATTCAGGTTCCTTTAGTTGGCATTCCTTTGTTTTGGTGTGATAATGTTAGTGCTAACTTTTTAGCACATAATCCAGTGTTTCATGCTCGAACAAAGCACATTGAGATCGATGTTCATTTTCTTCATGATCTCATCGCTGCCCAAAAATTGAAAATTCGTTATGTTTCTACTGCAGCTCAAACGGCTGATATCTTTACCAAGTCCTTGCCCATTTCTCATTTTCGACTATTATGTTCTAAACTCATTACTGACAGTGCTGCCTTACATTTAAGGGGGAGTGCTGATGAAATCTCAGATGTTACTAATGCAAATGCTATTGCTGATCAGTTCTCAAAATTGAAATTGAAATTTGTTGATATCAACCAGCTACATTTAAAGGGGAGTGTTAGAGATCAGTATACTGATCATAATATTCACCAACACAAGCCTGTTAAATGAACCCCATTGGTATCCTTAGTAAACTCACTGGGTTCCCTTAGTAAGGTGAAATGTATACAGTTAAAGTTAGTTACTATTCATGACACTAGTTAACTAACTATGATTATTGTTACCGTTCATATATATATATATATATATATATATATATATATATATATATATATATATATATTAGATTGTGTTATTGTTGGAATCAGATAACAAATATATGATTCCACTTTCTCTCTCAGTTTCTCTATTTCTCTCGAACTCTCTATTAGGGTTTCTGTATTCTTCAATTTTCTACCATTGTTATAGTCACACTTCCTTCTAAAAAAAAACAAAAAATTGTCACACAAATAGTGAATGTAATCCTATTAATATCATTATAATTGATAATATTTGAAAAAATAAATAGGTGGCAAATTTTATTTGTGGATGCATCGATAATGTGATATACTGATTTTATTAACGTTTTCCCTAATGGTTGATTTCATAAATAAAACAAATTATTACATAAAAAAGTAAAGGAAAATGTTAATATGTGCACTAAAAAATTATATTTGTTATTTCAAGACACGAGAAATTATACATTGATGTATTGAAAGAATAAATATGAATTGTTTATATAAGTTTTTGATCTTTGTCATATATCCTTAGGACACATATTAATATGACCCAGAAATAAATTCCTTATGTAGTTATGCATATGCACAACAAAATTTTATTTGAAAAAATTTTATTTTTTATTTTTTATTTTTTTGACAAGATTTGAAAACGTATAATAACTTGATATAAAGATTCCATTAAAGCCTTTGTTGACATTTAATTTCATAAATTAAGTAAAATATTATATACATATATGTATGTATAATTCTAATTTTATGTTGTTACAAAATCAAAATACAAACCTGTTGACGGTAAAAAATGGAGTAGGTGGTTAACAATAGTCAACTACGCCACATAAGATGATTCGGTGGTTAGTTGAACTGATAATCTTCTATTTGGATCTTTAGAGTCTACGAGAAGGTTCTCGGCTAAAGTAAGAACCTTGCGATTGCGAGCTTATCAAATAGATATTTGAAAACTGTTTTGTGCCTAATCTCATTAGGCAAAAAAATATCAATAAAGCCCTAACAGACTTGGATAAATCAACAAAGCCCAACAGTCTTGGGGAAGTCAATAAGGCCCAACGGGTTGGAGAAGCTAATAGAGCCCAATGCAACAAACAGGTTCGTCCCAATAATATGAGGTAGAGACTCTATGCGACCTACACTTCCTAAACGACCTGGGAAATCTATACACACCACCTCTCATCAACAGCATGACTCCGGCTCGCATAACGATCAGCTTAAAGCTTCAGATAAAGAAGAATCCCCAAATTAAAGGGATTTGATCTGGTCAACTGGCAGTCCCAATCAGCTTAAACACCTTATTTTCAGCAATTATGTTTTAATTAGAGCATTATTCTTAGGGATCTGATTTAATCCCTGATTTTTGGTAATTACAGTCCATGTAAAACATAATGACTTCATCCCTTCACACTATACAAGGGATGGATCATCACCGTTACAAGGGTTACAAAAATTCTAAGAGAAAACACATATAGCGAGCTCAATATTAATGCAAAACAATGGATGTAGGCATTCTTTTAAGACCAAGCCACTTCAAAAATCTCTTCTGTTTAATCTCATTTTATTGCTTTGCTATTATAATTGTTGTTAATTAAGTTGACCGAATTCATACTTTAACAAAAACAGAGAAAGATTGGTGAGGAGTGCCGGACTTGTACCGGCAATTAAGCTCCGACGATCAAGTCAGTTCAAATATAATAGGGAAATTAATGAACTAATTCAGAGAATTTTAGAGTTGATAAATTATATTAAATAGCATACCTTATTTCTTTTTCAATGACCTTATTTATAGTTAGCCAGACATTCCTCTTGTCCCCTTCTATTTAAGGAATGTTCAGGTTTCCTGCAAATCTGGTCAGCCACATATTATCTTAACGTGAAATAACTACCTTCTCGGAGCGCCTATCCAGAGATGAGACAGGATGAGTTGTTGAACGATAATCTGTAGAACTGAGATATTTAATGTTTCTGACTTTTTTTATGACAAGATCTAGAGCTCAGTCAGATTCATCATAAACACTGTCAGGTGCATTAAGTGTGGGCGGCTTTTTAATCCGAGCGGGGTCGTACTTTTTGTCTCTAACACTGTGTTGACAGGTAATTAATGCTCTGCAAGAACATTAAAGTGCTCGGATGCTTGTATTATTATTCGATCATTCTGTCGATGATAGTTGTCAAAATGACGTCGAAGTTACTTTCAACTAAAAGGGTCATTTGATGACCAAACAACAACGTATTGGCTCTGTGATGATGTGGCACTTATCTAGACATAAATTGCCCATAACAAAACCGAATTTATTACAAAACTTATTTGTAAAAATACAAAGCTAAGATTCTGAACTTGAAATTCTAGTTTTATATCGTTACAAGATCAAAACACAGACCGGAATTGTTACAAAACTTATTTGTAAAAATACAAAATTAGGATTTTGAACTTAAAATTTTATATGTAAACCTTTATATATATAGGTAGTAATTCTGTTTCAAAATTACAAAAAAAACTTATTGATGAAACCAAAGGCCCAATAACCAAACCGACCCGACTTGAGCCCATCTTAGTATCTTACTGACCCGCCAACTCGTTCAAAAATCGTCCCTCAATTCGCGGCAATTTTTTCTTCGTCTCTCGCTCACTCATCACCTGAACATAAAAGAAAAAAAAACCAACACGATCTCACCATCCTCCAATCACCAACCAACCCAACCAAAATGGCACAGCTCTCTGAGACCTATGCTTGCGCTCCCACCACCGAGCGCGGCCGCGGCATCCTCATTGCCGGCGACCCCAAAACCAACTCTATCCTCTACTGCAACGGCCGCTCCGTCCTCATCCGCTACCTGGACCGCCCCCTCCACGTCCAGGTCTACGGCGAGCACGGCTACCCGGTCACCGTCGCCCGCTACTCTCCTAACGGGGAGTGGATCGCCTCCGCCGACGTGTCGGGGACGGTCCGAATCTGGGGGACCCACAACGAGTTCGTGCTCAAGAAAGAGTTCAAGGTCCTCTCGGGTCGGATCGATGACTTGCAGTGGTCGCCCGACGGGATGCGGATCGTCGCGTGCGGTGACGGCAAGGGAAAGTCGCTTGTTCGCGCTTTTATGTGAGTTTTTAATTTTATAGTTGATGTTTGAGAAGCCAGAAGCGCTTCTTACAGAAGTGCTTTTTCTTCTTTTCTTTTTTTCCGGTGTTTCAATTTTTTAATCAAAAAGATATTATACTGGTTGTGTGGATCCATTTTTAAAAATATATATTTTTTATTTAAAAAAAAGGAAATAACTGAAAAGTTGTGTGAACAAGTGTTTTTTAATAGTTGATTTTAAAAATGAAAAATATTGTTTTTAAAATTATCATTAAAAGGTGGAAAATAAAAAAAAATTATATTTTATTAGGAACAGCTATTTACTTAAAATTAATATTAAGTATATTATATTATTTTCATGTTTAGAAAATTATATATATTTTTTAACTATTACAATTAATTTGAAATTTGAGGTAAAGGCACCACTCGAACTCACAACCTCTAGGTATAAATGTGAGAGTCATACTACTGGGCCAACTTCATCTTATCAATTTAGAAAAGAGGGATTTTCATTTTGGTCCCTAACTTTTAAGGAATTATCAGTTTTTAAAAAAAATTATGGTTAATGGTATCCTTGGACCCTAACTTTTAGGAAATGTATCAATTTAGTCCATCTGACTATATTTCTAACAGTCAAACTTCACAGAATTGATAAAATGACTATTTTACCTTTGATCCTATTTTTTTGAGTTAAATTACAATTTTAAATTCAAAATTTTGAAAAGATTATTAATAATTAGAAGGGTAATATGGTCATTTTATTTTAATATTTAAAAAATAAAATTTAAAATATTTAAAATATATTTTTTTAATATATCTCCACCGTTATATTGAAATTTTTCTAAAAAATAAAATAAAAAATTAATTTTTTTTAAAAAAAAAAAATTGAAATTCAGAATGGTGGAGATCCAAATTGGATCTTCACGGCACCAACAAAAAAAAAATCAAACTTTAAGTTGAATGATCTCCAACTCTGGGTTTGTTGAACCTCAACGAACCCAGAAACTGGGTTTATTGCACCTTAACGAATCCAGAACAACTAGGTTCGTTGAGGTTCAACGAACCCAGAAACAAACTGGGTTCATTGGAGATCAATGAACCCAGTTTTCTGGATTCATTCAACTTTAAAGTTTGATTTTTTTTTTTTTTTTGGTGGAGATCACCATTTTGAATTTCAATTTTTAAAAAATATTTAATTTTCAATTTTATTTTTTAAAAAAAATTCAGTATAATCTTTATCATCCATCAACATTGATGGACAGTGGAGATCCACTGAAATTTTTTTAATTTAATTTGTTTTAAATTTTTAATTAGAGGTAAATATGTCATTTTACTAAAAAAAATTACTGTTTAGTTATTAATAGGTTTAAAGATGAAAATACCTCTGGAACCGTTAAGTTTGACTAACGGTTGACTAATAGAACGACCAAATTAATACATTTCCTAAAAGTTAGGGTCCAAAGATACCATTCACCGTAACTGCTTTAAAAAAACTGATAATTCCTTAAAAGTTAGGGACCAAAATGAAAATCCCCTTTAGAAAATTATAATGTTTCTAATTTTTTGAAAATATTATTTCACTTTTTTTTTTCTTTTCAAAAAAAAAAATATTATTTCACTTTTAATAACAGGTTTCAAACACCATTTTTTAAATCAATTTCAAACACTAACAAAGCAGTTTTATTTTTTAGATGAAATAAAAAATAGTCCAAATTATTTATTATTTTCTTTTTAGTATGGTAGTTTCAATGCTATAATTAAAAAGTTGATGAATTGTATGTTTGAGAAGCACCAGTTGTGTAGACGTGCTTCTTGAATATATAAGCACTAATGGACCGTAAAATGTTTTTCTTATATACTCTGTGTGTGTGTGTATATATATATATATTTCTTGGTGTTTACAAATTACAATGTGGGTGCAGGTGGGATTCGGGAAGCACTGTGGGAGACTTTGATGGACATTCGAGGCGGGTTTTGAGCTGTGCGTTTAAACCAACAAGGCCATTTCGCATAGTCACTTGTGGGGAGGATTTCTTGGTCAATTTGTATGAAGGTCCACCTTTTAAGTTCAAGCTGTCTATCAGGTTATTATTTATTCCTTCATATTTCTTTTTCTTATTTGAATTTGAAGTACTCATTAATTTGACTTGATTTTTGGTTTAGTATGTTAGAGTGATATCTGCTGGATTGGACCTGCACTTGTTAAACTATCTCGAGTTTCACACGCGGGTTCTCTAACATGACTATATATGTTGATTTGTAGTGTTTGTTGATTGGTTCTGTTCTGGGATTTGCAGGGATCATTCCAACTTTGTCAACTGTGTTAGATTCTCTCCGGACGGCAACAAGTTTATTAGTGTGAGCTCAGATAAGAAGGGTTTAATTTATGACGCGAAGACCGGAGACAAGATGGGAGAGTTGTCTTCGGAGGATGGTCATACAGGCAGCATATATGCAGTTAGCTGGAGTCCCGATAGTAAACAGGTAAACAACTAAGCAACTTTGTTATATATGTATATCTTGAAAGAATATCAATATAATGTCTTTTATATATAATTTGTGTATGGCTACTTCTTTATTGGAAAGAATCAATTCTTCCAGTGATTATACACGTATAAACCTGACTTTGATACCATATTGTTCTGGGAAAATTAGCCATGTCAAAATAATGATAATGTATAAGAAAAAGCAAAATAAACACCAGATGTCAGATGGGCTCTTCCTTAGGTCGTTATGCGAAGACCAGAGGGGGCTCTTCCTTAGGAGTTAATGTGAGACCTGAGGGGACTCTGGTTTAGGTGTTAATCCTAAGAGCTTTAGTGAAATTTTAACCTAGGTGCCAGAAGAGTCCCACTGCTGCTAAATTAATCCCCTCGGGTGGTGAAAGAAGGATCTGGAAGTCTTGGAGGTGAGTTGGACCCCAAAAGCATGTGGAAAGAGGAATATTCACAAATTTAGGCGGGAAAAGGTGTTCCCACGTGCAAAAGCTGCTGCTTTTCACCTTTGCCTAGATATCGTATAGCTTAGGTAAAAACAAACAAATTAGAGCAAGCCACATGGCAGTGTGTCAGTTATAATACCAAGACTATGGGAGAAGTTGACACATGTTGCAAAGACGATAAGGTTGGAGAGCTAAAACGGATAAACGGGGACAAAATAACCAAAGGAGAAGCGAAACGAGCTCGTCTGCCAAATTAAGTATACGTGGATCAATTAGGACCAAGGGTAAGGAGGTTATGTAAAGCACACCATCATTCTAGCACAAGCAACTTCTGGTGGTCTGGAGAAACCGTAGTGTGCAGAGGGAGTTCATCTATAGATACCTTCTAAAAATACTTGGAGCATGTTTTCCATCGACCATCCTTAGGCATATCTGACCCTATTTTAGTTATATTTCACCTAAAACCTCCATTTTGACTTGAGCTCGCCGTGATACATAGACGACCCGTGACCTTTTCTTCTATTTGTTTCACAGATAAAAGGAGCTCACGATCTGTTCATGGTCACTCTTCGTTCATTGATCCTTTTACCTTCAAGCTCACATTCCTTTGAAGGAGTCTCTCTCAGTCAACCCATGAGAGCTTTCGAGACAAATCTACTCATTGATGTGAAACTGCACTAATTAACTGTTACGATCTCACATCCACTAAGTATGAGATTAGTGGTTGGTATATAACTTGCTAGGCACCCTCCTCTTACAAGCCGGTTTTAAGGGTGAGTTCTACTTAGTGGGTTCATATCAAGTGGTATCAGAGCCTGCACACATAACGCACTGACGGGGCAACCTGGGGAGGGACGCTACCCGATGCGGGATCCGCGGAGTCACCCATCTGGGAATAATGAGCCGCCGTGGACGTCGGCTACGGAAGTATGGTGGAATATTACGATTCCACATCTACTAAGTATGAGATTAATTGTTGGTATATAACTTTTTAGGTACCCTCGCCTTACAAGCCGATTTTTAAGGATGAGTTATACATAGTGCATTCATCTCTAACATCCTAAACTATGGGAAACTTAATAAGATATTTAAACAGCAATTGACAGCTATGTAGCCTATATTATACAGGAAATATCACTAATTGGATCCTAATTGTAGTGTTGACAGGTGCATAATCACTGGAAGATTGATTCTCTCCTATACTTCTTTTTTTTATCTATTTTGTGATAGTCCTCAACTTTGACAAGAAGAATGGAGATTTCTGTTATCTGCAGATGCAGTTATCAAATGTTTTTATTTTTTGTTTCCCCGGTAATTCCTAATCTGTATATTGGCTGAATTCAGGTTCTCACTGTCTCTGCTGATAAGTCTGCTAAAGTGTGGGAGATTTCTGAAGATGGTAGCGGAAAGGTGGTTAAAACATTGGTCAGTTCTGAAACTGGTGCGGTGGAGGACATGCTTGTTGGATGCCTTTGGCAGAATGATCATCTTATTACTGTTTCCCTCGGTGGCATAATCAACATCTCCTCGGCAAGTGATCTTGATAAAGCCCCGTTCTCATTTTCTGGACACATGAAGAATGTCACTACATTAACTGTACTTAAAAACAGCCAGATGTTATCCAGCAGCTATGATGGAATCATCATTAAGTGGATTCAAGGCCTCGGGTACAGTGGTAAAATAAAACATAAAGATATCGCTCAAATTAAATGTTTAGTGGCTGTTGAAGAAGAGATTGTTACATCTGGATTTGATAACAAGGTGAGATATATAGCTGAGAATATTTGATTATTTCTTAACAAATCTATGTGAAATGTGAGAGAATGTTTTCTACTTTTATGTTTTCTTATCATACCAAAAATTTAGTAAACTCTATTCTTCTTGTATGTCCAAAGGCAGTATGTAATTCTTAGGAGTTCTGCAATTTTTGTTTACTTGTGCTGTGTAAATTAAATTGCATGATGAGCTCTATTTCCAATTTGTTCTGTGATGCTTTACATGTTCTAGTTTTTCTACATTTTGAATCTTAACTACTCAATCTTATAAAAAGTTAATATACTCTCAGTCTCAGAAACTAGAACTCAAACCGTGATTGTACTAGGCAGTGATAGTTTTTTAGCAACCCCAAATGAATATTTTAGACGCAGGGAATTGAAGTCCACTGGCTGGAAGATGTAGAAATGCTTGAGATTAGAATCGAAGCTCTATGAGAGTGGGCTAAATGTTCTCTGAAATACATGTTTTATATGTGTTTTCTAACTTCAAAATTTTGAGGTGAAAATGAAGTTACTATTTAATAAATTCTAAGATGGATGTACTCTTATACATAGCTCACAAAGACAACAGATACATTTTCAAAGGCAAGATAAATTGAGAAATTCACTCTACAAGCAGATATCATCTACCTTCATATATCAATTTGCATAATGAACCATAAATACGTGTTAGATTAAAATGTTGATCCAGTGATAGTGGAACCTTTACTTAATTTCAGGTGTGGAGAGTTCCTTTCCGCAACGGGGAATGTGGAGATGCAGAGCATGTTGATGTTGGCAGCCAGCCTAAGGATGTGAGCCTTGCCATTAGTTCCCCTGGACTGGCTTTGGTTTCAACTGACTCTGGAGTTGCCTTGCTAAATGGTGCGAAAGTGGTGTCAAACCTCAACCTTGGTTTTCCTGTGTCAGCATGTGCAATTGCACCTGATGGAAGTGAAGCCATTGTGGGCGGCCAGGATGGCAAGTTGCACATATATTCTGTCTCAGGCGATACTCTTAAAGAAGAAGCAGTTCTTGAGAAGCATAGAGGTGCAATAACTGTGATAGAATATTCACCAGATGTCTCCATGTTTGCATCAGCTGATGGTTTTCATGAATCTGTTGTTTGGGACCGTGCCTCCAAAGAGGTAACTTGAGACCACAAATTGTATTATTATTATTATTATTATCTATTTTAGGATCTATTAAAATATAGAGATCCTTGTTAATTTACTCATCAATTATTAAGTTCCATCTTAGAGATCAACTTTATGCATGCTTTTCTTGTACATAATAATAAAATTTGAGTTAAAAGTAATGCTACGGTAGTAGGTATGAAAAATTTTGGCCATGATCACAAGTATTTCCATCCCCACGCATGTTTGTGTGCAGATGTGTGATCTCTAACATGCTTGAGGTATCAAATGTTGTTGCAGGTGAAGCTTAATAACATGTTGTTTCATACTGCTCGATTGAATTGCCTAGCTTGGTCTCCCAATAGCACTCTGGTTGCTACTGGATCGCTTGACACGTGTGTCATCATCTATGAGATTGGAAAACCTGCTTCAAGCCGCATAACTGTAAAGCATGCTCATTTGGGTGGAGTGTATGGTTTGGCTTTTATTGATGACCTCAATGTGGTGACTTCTGGAGAGGATGCCTGTATACGCGTATGGAGGTTAACGCAAGAATAAGAAGAAAGAGTGCTGCCTCTCATATGCCTATTGCAGGTTTGTAGAAAAAAGTTTAAGTTGGGATTTCCTTTCTGTGGTGTTCCAATATGATTTTTAATTTATACAAGTTTTACGTGATTTTGAATAAAATTGGCCATTAGCTTAGGTTTATATCAGCTTATAGTTCAAGGTAAGTATATCAAGTAAGAAGCACGATGAATGAGCATTTGTGAGTTTCTTAATTTATACTTGATCACCATGGATGAACAACAACTCTACAAGGTTACATAGAGGAAAAAAGTGAAAAAAAAAAAAGAGAGAGAGAGAGAGAGAGAGGGAAAAACATCATTGTGATTGTTACTAAAACAAAATTCTCCAACAACCGTCATTTTTGAGAAATGTTTGTCAAGTCTTTCTCATTGATCCTGTCAAATTACAAAAGTCGTAAAATAAGAAGGCAGAGAGAAGGTGAAGACACAAAATTCATGGTTCAGCTCATGTCCTTTACATACAAATTTTAGTGGTTAAGTTTTTTTCATTGACGTGAATCATGAGCTCCTACTAGTGCATTTTGCATACATGCACTTAATAAATGGAATTGGTCCTGTGAAATGTAAAAATAGATAGCAGACTAGTCATGATAGAGCATAAAATCCTGGTTGACCCTCCAGTAGTTATGATCTCATTTGTCTTTCTCATAGAGAAGCTCTTTTCTTTATATTTCTTTTTTAAAACAGTAGTTTTTATGACAGTAAATCACATATTAGTTCCCATGTTGCAGGACAATATCCATTGCACAATGGAGCCAAGCAAAAGTTTGACAAGAGAGAACAGGTAAAATTACTTTGTTATTGCTTTTCTTCAAATGTATTTATACTGATATTTCTTGTGCTGCTTTGTTGCATCTCGAAAAATGGTATGTCCTTAAAAAACAGACATAGTAGCATCTATTATTTATATAGCTGCAATGTGTCCGTTTGATCCCGGTTCATCAGACAATGTTGACTGCATTTTATGTGGTTTGGGCAGCCTGCTACAGAATGTTTGAAGTATAAGATCCCTGACTCTGTCAAAATCATAGTTTTATACTTTTTGCAGCTATGGACTTGATTGTATAAATGGCTGTGCTGACCATAGATCTTTGGAATAGATCTTACTGTTGTTTGCTCTTATTTGTGTACATTTCTCCAAAAGCCAATCAATTCTGAGATTCAAGGACTATTTGCCAGTCTATAGAGGATCTCCACCAAGGAAGCTACTGTGAGCACTAACAAGGCTGCTGCAATGGAATTTAAGGCAGACTAACAGAAATAAAAAAAGACATTGGAAGATTAAGGTGATTTTGTGCTTCCTTTTTCTGATGGAACTTTCTTTATCATTCTTTTCCCTTGACAAGAAATTTAGTTTATTATTCATGATAGTTCCATGTATCTATTGTATAACATTACTTCTAGAGTTGCTGAGTTCGTAAATGAATTCATTTATTTTTATTTTAATCGCACGCATGAGCTTTATATATATGAAAAAATTGCAATTTTTGTTTAGTAAGGTTATGTTGCCAGTGTTGAGACCAAATTTCGTGTTGTTATGGTTTCACTTTGTTGCCTATCTTTTCTAAAATCCTTGCATTTGTAATCTTATAATGCATCATTTTTTTTCCCCTCTTTCTTCACGTTTTATTCTTCTCATATTCACTTTGGCTCTGTCTCATGATGAGGGCATCCAAAATGTCACAGTTTGGTTTTGTCCTCACAAGTGACCATCAAGCAATCTCATGAGTTGCACTTGAGTATATTATCATTAATTAAATATGACACATCAATCATTGTGATTATAAGTGTAGAACATAAGAGCCAAAATTCAAGTACTTTACGGCCGTTTCTGCATTCCATTTCCGTGACATGTTTATTCTCAATTTTAATACAGTATTTGCTTCTATCTGATGTCATATATACATGTAAATCATTTTTATTTTTTTTCCACAGAAGCCACCTTGATGTTCTGTCATCTGTGGATTGACCAAATGAGTTTTGTGTTTTTTTTTTTTTTTTTTTTAATGTTCAAATTTTTGTAAGGATGAGGACAAATGTGCTACTGGAGTTACCTTTTGGCATTTTAACTAACATTTAAAAAGCCAGAGTAGCAGCAGCAACTATTTTCTATCATGAAATTACTCCATGACACTAACACTGGGAAAATTTCAAGTGTTGGGGGACTCATGCTTTGCCAAAACTGCACTTTATACGTATTTTCCTGGACTGAGTTGATGAACATTGGATCATCGCACGGTCCAAAGAGCTAGCTTATTGGGTCGTGAATACAAAAGGCTATTGACCATTATTTTTGCCATGATTTGTTCCATTTTCTTTATCAAAAAGGATTTCCAAGTTCCAACATTCACTAACCTTAGTAGAGATAGCAGAATTGGCGAAGTGCCTGGAATGATTTGAAAGTTTATTTACAAGTGAACAGTCTTGCCTGGATTGTTTCTAATTGTTGATGGTTTATTTTTACTTTTGAAGAAGACATATCACAATAGGCAAAATGCATTTAGATTCAGAAACCTATAATATTCCTCTTCCTTTTATTATCAATAAACACCTGGGCTGGTTTATCTTCACATTACACCTAGTGACCTGTCCTGCCGCCTCTGTTTTTCTTTATTCCTCGTTATCATATTTATATTATATGGTCCTATCCTGTAGGTGAGACCATTAATTACAGAAATTATGCACGTGAAAAACACGTGTATCTACCCAATATTAACCCAGCTGTTCCAACTCTCTGCACAAAGAGTCATCATGTCCCTGCACACTTCCAGTACCCAATGTCACCTTGTCTGCTACTGGAATTATTATATTAAATAGACCCCATGTTGAGCATGGTCTTCAAATAACACACACACACGCCCCAATGCCAATGGATTATATTAATCTTCTTGCTTTCTAATTATTTACCAAATATTGTGTAGTTTAATCAAACATAGAACAAATCAGGTCAGTCCACTAAGAAGTAAACAACAAAGCAGATAGAGTTGGATTTGATAAAGAGAAAAGAAAAACATAATCTTAACAACTACACAGACAAACATTGATAGGAGATTTCACTTAGAACCTCCCCACTACCATCTCCAACCTATCTTTTCACACCAAACTACAGAATACTGTTAAAACACACCTACCCGCTCCACTAAAGAGAGAATTTTCAAATTTTGAAAGTCAAAAGAAATTCTCTCCCTCTCTACATGATTTTTTTTTTCTTTTTTGGTTTTCCATTACATTATTGAGCAGCTGCTCGTGTTCTCATCACTGAACATATGAGCTGCTGAAGAGTGGTCACCACTGTAATAAGGTTGTTGTTCAGGATAAGAGTATGGAACAGGGCTATGATTGTAATAATATCCTGTGCTGGGAGGAATGAAGGGTGATCTATGATACATCATTTGAGGTTGTTGTTGCATAGGATGATGCCTATTTTGCATGTTCATGTTCGTCATCATCTGTGATGATGGATGGTTGTTGTATCCATTCATGTTCATGAGCATAGGTGATGGGTATTGACCAGTTGCATACCCACCATTTGGAAACACTGCTGCAGGTGGATTCTGTTGGTACCCATTGTTGGGTTGAAGTTGTTGGACTGCTGCTTGTAACCCTCCCAAACCATTGGGATTGCCTCCTAAGGAGGCAGCAGCATTATTGACATTGCCACCATTTCCATGAAAACCAGCAAGCCCCATCATAGCATTAAGGTCATTTCCCCTTTTGACATCCCCACCACCATGGATGTTCCCACCACCACCCAAATGAACATTGTTCATTTTCAAAGCTGCCATGGTTTTCTGATCAATCCCACCTCCTGGATTCATTTTCATCCCCAAATTCTGATTTGGGTTTCCTTTCTTTGCAGCATTCACATTCCCAACATTGTTGTTCATTTTATTGTTGTTGTTGGAGGCTGCAGCAGCCATGGCTGCTCCAACACCTTTCTTTGCTGCATTATTTGCATCAATGGCTTGCTGCCTGAGCATATTCAGTTGACTGAGTTGGTTTGCTTTGAGAAACTGCAGCTCATCCTCCTCATCATCTTCCTCATCATCATCGAAAAATTCATCGTCATCCTCAGGGATGAATGTAGGGAACTTCTGCTGGTTCTTGAAGGCCTCAAGGCCCTTAATCAGACCACCTTGCTGCTTCTGGTTTTTGTTGTTGTTGTTCTTGTCATCTTTGATGCAGTTGTTGTTCTTTTGCTTCTGGTTTTGGTTGGATTTCTGGGACCAAAGCTCAGCATGTTTCCCAGCTCTTACCAGTTTCTTGATCAAAGTTGCAGAATCTACAGTTCCAGAAACTGTAACTTTCTGCTGCTCTGCATCTATGTTCACTTGGTAAACACCTGTAACAAAATGGTGAAAAAAAAAATACTCAACAAAAATTAGACACATAAAACATTAGAGAGATTCCAAAACTAGTGTATCTATATCCAGAAAAGTAAATCAATAATTTACAGTGTGAGGAGAGTAAACAGTGTACTCACTCAATTCTCATATGTAAGAAACAAACGGTCAGAGCAGATCAATAATTGCATATCATCATACTCGATTATTTACTCCAGTAATTTTAACTTCATTTTATCCAAAATCCTAGAAAATCATGATGATTAATAGCACTACAGTTCCAAGAAAATGATAGTAGAACTTGTAAATAAAGTGCAAGTCCTCTTATCTTTTGACTTGAAAAAACAAGGTCAAAAAAGCTGTAGTTGCTGAGGAAAAGAAATTCAACTTTTGGATTGGACCTTATTCTTTTAATATAGTTAAATGGTTTCCAAATAAAATGAAAACTGACACATGGGATATTTTTGTTCTTTTAGTTGGCATTATTTTTTCAAAATTAGTCCTTATCAATTTCTTTTCTTTCCCTTCATTTTCTCAGCAACCAAACAATACCCTTAGGAAAAAAAAAATCTCCACGAGTCACCAACAAAGAGTAAAACAAAACAAAAAAAAATTAAAAAGTGAGATGAGAAAGTGAGCACCTTCAATTCTCTGAAGAAGTTTCTTGACTTTCTGCTTACACCCATCACAATGTATGTTCACTTTGAGAACACAAGTCTACTCCAGATGATGAAAACAACAAACATAGCAAACAACAAAAAACCAACATTTAAATTTCCTAGAATAGAAAAAATACAACTAGTAAACCAAAAAAAAAAAAAAAGGGAAACTCAAAAAGAAGATAAATTTATGTATTTATATACCTGGATCTTGAGTAGCTTAAAGTCTTCTTCTTTGGTCATTTCTTTTGAGTGTTAATGTTATTGTTGTTCTTCTTGTTGTTTTTTTGTAATCAAAGTCTCACTCACTCTCCCTCAAAAAGACTCCTGAGCTAGTGGGTAGTAGTAGTAGTAGAGCATGTGAGTGTCTACTTTCCAGTTCTCTAAAAACATTAAAAAAAAACAGAGAAAGAGAGAGAATGAATGAGAGAGATTCTGCTTTTGCTTTTGCTTCTCTTGTTGTGGTTTTGTTTTCAGAAACAAACAAAGTAAAAGCACATGGGTGTGGAGAGCTTCTTTATAGAGTTTTAAAATGAAGAGCAGGACAGAGAAGGAGAAAATCAAAGAGAAGATACAGAGAGAGAGAGAGACGAAAGAGTGAGAGAGCGTGTACTGGAAATGATGTGATTTAACGTTAAAAACTGAAGGGGGTGGGAAAAACAATAAAAAGAAAACAACAGCGACTTAACAGGCCGACTTCTATCCCTGTCCTGTTTGTCACAGTTTTCTTTTTTTTCTTTTTTTTCTTTCTATGTTTAATGTTTGTTTATTTTCTCGTGAAAATGAGAGAAAATTTTGAGTTTTTATTTTAATAATAATAATAATAAAAAAGAAAAACTAGTTGGATGATGTGAGTCAGTTCATTGGTTCTTGGGTCCAACGGGCTTGTCTAACTATGTTGGAATTCAGTTCATGATACTCACTCTAAGGTGGATAAGACTGTTTGATTTGGTTTCCTTCTAGTTTGTGTAGATAGTGAGTCTTGAATTGAGGGTGTTTTTGACTTTCTCCGTATCTATTTTGGTGTTTAATTAACAAGTGTTTTGTTGGGGAAAATTAATGCGGAAGCACAGTACAAGCGCCAAAAGAAAAATAAGCTACGAGATAAAAAATATCATTATGTAAAAAATTGTTATAATTACATATACGTATATTCTTTCTAATCCTAAACTCCAATTACAACTAAGCTCTCAAGTATCTCATTGCCGTTTCTCAAATGTGTATCTAACTTTAAGAATAAGTCTCATATTTATAAGTTAAGTATTCTTAATTTCAAAGGAATCAGAAACCTACAAGGACTAGGAAAACCTAGGTACAAAATTACCACTCCGTAGCAAGTAGTTAACGTTGACCACTGGCTTGCGATCGCGGTTCTCTCTCGCGAGTGGTGATCAGTAGCAACTCATTAGCTTAAACTGTTACCCTACGATTGTTGTTTTAGGTAGCTAGTTTAAGACCCTCCGAGTTCTTGAAGCGTATTTGACCTCCATTTTCGATACTGTTTTTGACATTATTTGGTCTTAATCTCTTCTTTCTATCGATTTTTTATTTGTCTCAATCTGATAATATTTGTTATACTTTCATATTAGTGGAATACGTTATGCTTACCCAATAAATACTAGCCGAAATCCTACCAGGTTTTGACCTGTAATTAAAAAAATAATCATACACTTTCAAATTAAATAAAAGCTCCTATATTAATCAAAGAGTAATGATAGTATGACCGATTGTGACCGTTTTGATGGATCGAATAATATGATTGTGATTAGCATCTCATATTTGATAATGGACAAAACTAATTTAGTTGGTTTTATAATAATTATGCTTTTATTTTGTTTTATTTTTACCTTGATCAGAAACTTTAATATAATAATAATAATACTGGGCTTTTGTTCTTATGTCAAAAGATGCTGCTTTGCTTAAAATTCAATGATTGTTCGTCTCAACATTTCTTGTCACATTGCATTCCAAGATTCTTACTAATTAAATAAATTGAAAGTGAATATATATATATATATATATATATATATATCTAATAATAATAATCGGTAAGATAAGGTTGGTTCAGTGATTTGCCTCTCACATTTATGAGTTTGTGAGTTGAAATTGTGTCCATCTCCTCAAATTCTAAATTAATTGTAATTATTTAAAAAAATTGTGTGTCCGTAAGAGAGAAAACCCTATTAATTCAATGTCCGTGTAGAAATTTTACATCTTTATTGCTTACTTCTTTTGGAATCTAATAGTCCCTGTATTAATATTTATTTATTTCTTTCTTTATTTGGCTAGGATGTGTATATAACAACTTGATTAGTTTTTTTTAAAAAAAAAGATGGTTTATAAGTTTATTAAATGTTTCCATTTTTTAAAAGTTTTTTTAGATTTATCCAAGAACAAATAATATTAGGACATGTTCATTAGACTCTATGATACAAAATTGATCGTTTAAATTTATGTGCAGTAGAAATTGGTCGTTTAAGTAAATGTTGTATTTAAAATATATATATATATATATATATATATATATATATATATATATATTTCAGCCCAAATTTAAAAAAAAAGAAAAAATATATAATATATATTTACATATCACTGTTTACAACTAGAATCTAGGTCATTACTAAGGTGAATGAGAATCTTTACCATCGATAAAAAAATATTTTTTATTTTTTCCATAAAAAATGTTGAAAAATAAATTGTAAGAATTTAATTGACAGATCAAAGCTTATTATGATAAGGTTGTTGAGCTAAATAATCGGTCATTAACAGCTAATTAAAATTAATTTAAATACAAAAACAGCTAATTAAATTATGTGGGCCTGGCCCATTTAAACTCATTTTTAATTACGAGACGTGAAGGCGAGAAATTGAGCTTACCGTGATAAATTGAAAATTATTATTTATTATTGTCTTTCTGGATTTTATTGATGAGTTAATTACACTCAACTTCCTGAGGTTTGCCTAATTACATTCGGAATCAAAGTTTACATTAATGAACACTAACCTCCCCTCACGTTAACGTTGACCGTTAAAATGACCGTTGACTTTTTCCAAATTTTTTAAATGACCAAAATACCCCTGTCACAAATTTTTTTTTACTATTCATTAAAAAAAATTAATGGTGAGATCCAGATTGGATCTCCACCAAGAAAAAAAAAAAAAAAAAATTTTGAACTTCATCTTCGTTCTTCGAAGAACAACGAACCAAGAGGGTTCGATCTTCGAACCCTCTGGGTTCCACGAACCCAGAAGGGTTCGTATCTTCGAACCCTTCTGGGTTCGAGATCGAACCCAGAAGGGTTCGATATTCATCGATCTCGAACCCTCTAGGTTCCACGAACCCAGAAGGGTTCGTATCTTCGAACCCTTCTGGGTTCGAGATCGAACCCAGAGGGTTCGATCTTCTAACCCTCTGGGTTCCGCGAACCCAGAGGGTTCGAGATCGAACCCAGAAGGGTTCGATATTTATCGAACCCAGAAGGGTTCGTTCTTCGAACCCTTCTGGGTTCGTGGAACCCAGAAGGTTCGAGATCGAATCCTTCTGGGTTCGAAGAACGAACCCTCTGGGTTCGTGGAACCCAGAGGGTTCGAAGATCGAACCCTCTGGGTTGGATCTCGAACCCAAAAGGGTTCGAAGATACGAACCCTTCTGGGTTCGAAGAACGAACCCTCTGGGTTCGATCTCGAACCCAGAAGGGTTCGTTCTTCGAAGATGAAGTTCATCTTCGAAGAACGAAGATGAAGTTAAAAAAAAAAATTTTTTTTTTTTTTTCTTGGTGGAGATCCAGATTGGATTTCCACCGTCCATCATTGTTGATGGACGGTGGAGATCCAATCTGGATCTCCACCATTAAATTTTTTAATGAACAGTAAAAAAAATTTGTGACAGGGGTATTTTGGTCATTTAAAAAATTTGAAAAAAGTCAACGGTCATTTTAACGGTCAACGTTAACGTGAGGGGAGGTTAGTGTTCATTAATGCAAACTTTGATTCCGAATGTAATTAGCCAAACCTCAGGGAGGTTGAGTGTAATTAACTCTTTTATTGATACTAGTAAAATTTTAAACATTAAAGTTAACCTATCAATTAACTAGAAATGGCCCCAGTTCGGTTCAAAATCGGTTCCGGAACTGGGACACCCGGTCCCGGTTCCGATTTTTTATTTTTTGGAACCGGAATCGCCGGTTCAAAACCGGCTAGGAGTCGGAACCGGCGGTTTTGCCGGTTCCGATTTCGGTTCCGGTTCCATTTTTTTAAAAAAAATTGAAAAAAAAAATTGTTTCTTAAAAGTAAAAAAAAAAAAAAAAAGGAACCGGAACCGGTGGTTCCACACCGGTTCTAAGAACCGGTTGAAGAAACGAACCGGCGGAGAACCGCCGGTTCAAAACCGAAACCGGAACCGAGACCCCTACGGTTCCAGTTCCGGTTAGGCCAAAAATGAAATCGGAACCGTCGATTTTGGAACCTTGGTCATGACTATAATTAACTCTTATTTTTAGAAGGATATTTTATTTTTTTTAATTATTAAACAATTCAAATAATTCTATATTGATTATAAACTATTTTATGACTATATATACACATAGAAGAACATTATAAACTAACCACATAAATTATTATAATTATAATTTTACATCCAAACTAAAATTTGTACTCTTTTTAAAAACAATTAAATTATTTTATTAAATAAAAATTAAAAATTAAAAAAACATAAAGATAACATATAAGGAAATATCTT
This sequence comes from Xanthoceras sorbifolium, assembly GCA_003430845.1. Classification (NCBI taxonomy): domain Eukaryota; kingdom Viridiplantae; phylum Streptophyta; class Magnoliopsida; order Sapindales; family Sapindaceae; genus Xanthoceras; species Xanthoceras sorbifolium. The sequence continues at coordinate 29,980,966 of CM010621.1, forward strand.
TGTCTCCAAATTGAGCTCCATCTTATGGACCTCGATAATAGAGCAATCTGCTCCATCTGATATGAAGGTCGAAATGGAGTGTTACCTCCATCATGCTCTATCGAGAATGGAGTACCGTCTATCTAATAAATTTGCTTTATAATCTGCTCTATCAATTTTAGAAGATTTTTTTTTTTGTAGTTTTCTTTTTTGCAACAGCAGTAGATTGGTTTGATTTTTTTTTTTATTTTTTTTTTTACATATTTTGTATTGGTTGGTTATAATGAAAATTGAATTACGAAGAAATATATGGGTTTGAATTTTTTTTTCCCGTATTAGCTGAAAATTATGAAATAGAGTTGGAAAGAAATAGATGGATTGGCAATGATGCTAGAGATAAAGATAAAGTTGATAGAAATAAAGTTTATCTTAATTTATGATTATAATTATAATTATGGTAACTTATGTAGTTAATTTATAATTTATTTTTAAATAAATATTTGATTGTAAAATATTTTTAAAAAAATATATAATTATTTGTTTTATTTAATAATTTTAAAAAATAACCATTATCACAATAAAAGTTAACGAATTCATTTTAATGGCAAGAAGTTTTTTGCTCTAGTTTTAGATATTTTTTAAATTTGGACCAGGATCTTCTCCTCACCTAATCTGTATTTACCTTTTTTTAATCTCATGACATATAAGCATTATAATAAATAAGTGGTTAGGATATGTTTACTTTTCACTATTATTTTATTAATATCCAATTACATACTTCAAAAAATGTGAGTAACAAAGTTGAGGTGGGGAGATGATCCAAATTCTTTAAAATTTTACTAATATTAATAAAATTGGGAGAGTTAGTGCAATTAACTCCTTATTTATGATATTTTCACGTTCCCGTGAACAGGTGGGTCCCGTCTCTCAGCTGGTGAGTAGGGGCTCACTTACGAGGACTATTTGTTTTCAATATATCCCTCATTGTTTATCTATTCCTATAACTGCCCTCCACATTTTGTTTTTGTTCAGACACCCCTCATTTTTTATCCATTCATATATTGTTGGATTTTGGAATATATATTTGAAACCATTTATGATTATTATCTTTTTATCTTCCTGAAAATGCAATTACAAATTTTGTGTTATGAGAATGAAAATTATCGGTTTAATAGATTATGGATTTAAAACGAGATATACAAAACATTTATTTAGAATGTTACTAAAAAAAAGAAAAAAAAAACTAATACAACAAAACTATACATTGAAGTAAAAGATATTCACAATATTTATCATTCAAAATATTTCATCGTGAGATTTTTTTAACGTGTCATGAAGACACACATCAATAATTGAAATAATAAATATAAAATTATATTCATTATTTAATAATACTCTTTTTAAATTTCATCCAGTCAAGTCAGAAGTTTCACTATCTGATAGTACGTAACGATGTTAAACACTACAAACATAGCCATCATTACCCATTTTAATATGAATATGAAACTCATGATTTATTATATAAATCATTAGTTTTATATTCATATTTTCAACTTTTATCTCTCTGTGCATGTATAATTATTGAAAAGAATTTCAGCAGTTGAGAATGTTCTCTATGTAATTGTAGTATATGATCAAAACCAATGCCAAATCTCAATAAATGCAAATGCTGCAATTGCAAACTAAAAGCAAAAGCTTAAATTAAATGTCATCCATACGAGAGAGAGAGAGAGAGAGAGAGAGAGAGAGAGAGAGAGAGAGAGAGAGAGAGAGAGAGAGAGAGAGAGAGAGAGAGAGAGAGAGAGAGAGAGAGAGTGTGTCTGCAGTGCAGTGCAGAAAAAACTTTTGAACATTGAAACATTTATTCACTTTTTGAGTTTCAAAATGGAATTCAATTCATTCAACGACACTGGTATGACAAGTGGATTTACAACCAAAAGCAAAGAAGAAGAAGCTCCTTTTTTCCACCATTTGTTTTTAGTTTACAAATTTCCAAACAAATTCACTTCCGAGCTAATTTGTTATCATCCCCGTGGTGTCAAAATTAATTTGTACAGGAGCGATCATGCACTAATTTGCTGCATTTACATCAATTTAGCACAAAAATCTTTTTCAACCATGCACCAATTTACTTCACTTCATACATAAATATGGTGTATGTAAATGGAATTACACCAAATATAATAAATCTACTATTTCATTTTTTATAATTCCATCTTTACTTCTCATGTTATAACTTTAATAAATTTTATTTTATCTATTTTCTTTAACTAATTTAATTTATTTATATATTTTTGATAAATAAATAAATATATAAATAAATTTATTATAAAAAATAAACCGTTTAAATTATATTGCCGATAATTTTAAAATGAATGTAATGTTAATATATATTATTAAATTATTTAATTAACTTATTAATTATATATTTTTTTTCCACCATTTGTTATCATCCCCATCATGTCAAAATTAATTCGTACAGGATGGATCATGTACTAATTTAGTGTATTTAGATTAATTTAGTGCAAAAATCTTTTTCAACCATGCACCAATTTACTTCATTCCATAGGTAAATATGGTGCATATAAATGGGATTACACCAAATTTACTATTTTATTTTTTATAATTCCATCTTTACCCTCATATTATAACTTTAACAAATTTTATTCCCTCTATTTTTTTCTACAAAATTTATTTATATATTTTGATAAATAAATAAATTAATTTATTATAAAAAATAAACTATTTAAATTATATCGCTAATAGTTTTAAAATGAATGTAATATTGATATATATTATTAAATTATTATTTATTATTAGATTAATTACACTAATTTTTCCATTTTATTGATACTAATAAAATTTTAAACACCCTAAAACTAGCATAAAGACCCCCTACCAATTAAAGTTAACCTATCAATTGACTCTTATTTTTAGAATGATATTTTAGTCTTTTTAATTATCAAACAATTTAAATAATTATATATTAATTATAAACTATTTTATAACTATATATACACATAGAAGAATATTATAAATTAACCATATAAGTTATCATATTATAATTTTACACCCAAATTAAAATTTGTTCTCTTTTTTAAAAACAATTAAATTATTTTATTAAATAAAAAAAACTAAAAAACATAAAGATAACAGATATAGAGATATCTCCATCTCCAAATCGAGCTCCATCTGATATGAAGGTCGAGATGGAGCTTTACCTCAATCATGCTCTATCGGGAATGGAGCACCGCTCCATCTGATAAATTTGCTCCATTATCTGCTCCATTAATTTTAGAAATTTTCTTCTTTTTTGTAGTTTTATTTTTCTTTTTTGTAGTAGCAGCAGATTAGTTTGAATTTTTTTTTACATATTTTGTATTGGTTGATTATGATAAAAATTGAGTTATGAAGAAATATATGAGTTTGAATTTTTCTTTTTTAATTTTTTTTGTATTTTCGTATTAGCTGAATATGATGAAATGGAGTTGGAAAGAAATAGATGGATGGGTAATGATGTTGAAGATGGAGATAAAGTTTATAGAAATGAAGTTTATCTTATTTTGCGATTATAATTATAATTATAGTAACTTATGCGGTTAGTTTATAATTTATTTTTAGATAAATATTTGATTGTAAAATATTTTTGAAAAAATATAGAATTATTTGTTTTATTTAATAATTAAAAAAACTAAATTACCATTATCACAATAAGAGTTAACGAATTCATTTTAATGGTAAGAACTAAGAAGTGTTTGCTCTAGATTTAGATATCTTTTAAAGTTTTACTAATATTAATAAAATTGGATGAGTTATTGCAATTTGTTATAATATAAGGTAATAGAATGATTTTATTATGATATAAAGTAATGAAGTAAGAGTGAAGGAGAAAAGGATTTAACATACCAAAATCAAGAAATGAAAGCACCACAAAAGAAGTTCTTAATTTAGAGAGAATTTTGTCCATCTTATTTCAACAAGAATTGACTCATATTTATAGTCATTCTTACCTCACCTAATTCAATCCACTCAACCAATAAATCAATAAGTTATTGGTTGATAATCATGGTGGAATTTACTATTTACACCATTATCAATATGGTGGACATTCATCATTTACAACACTCCCCCTTGAATGTACACCATTTTAAAGTAAATATGTTGGTAAACAATACAATGATCTTCTGGATTATAAATTGTATTTGATGTGTTCAAACTGCCTCATTAAAAACCTTGCCGGTAAAACCCAGTGGGACAAAATCCGGTCGAAGGGAAAAAGAGTGCAGTACACATGTATTGTTATCTTCAAAAATCTACTCCCCCTGATTGTATGCTCCCCCTGATAAAAATTAATTCTGTAGTTTACAAAATCGACGCATACCAATGCCATATACTAATTTCTCAAATGTTGACGTCGGTAATGATTTAGTAAACAGATCTGCAAGATTATCTGTAGACCGTATCTGTTTTACATCAATCTGTCGACTTTGTTGAAGTTCATGAGTATAGAAGAATTTTGGAGAAATATGCTTAGTTCTATCCCCTTTGATATATCCTCCTCTTATTTGAGCAATACAAGCTGTATTATCTTCAAATATTGGTGTCTGCATTTCTTTGGATGATGAAAATCCGCATGTACTTCGAATATGATGAATAATAGAATTTAGCCAAACACATTCTCGACTTGTTTCATGAAGTGCAAGGATCTCCGAATGATTAGAGGATGTAGCAACAATACTCTGCTTTATAGATCGCCAGGAGATTGCTGTGCCATTATAGGTAAAAACATATCCCGTTTGTGAACGAGCTTTATGGGGATCAGATAAATATCCAGCATCAGCATAACCAATTAAACCTGAAAAATTGTTAGACACATAAAATAATCCCAAGTCTATTGTACCACGAAGGTAACGAAAAATATGTTTGATTCCATTCCAATGTCTTCGAGTTGGTGCTGAACTGAATCTTGCTAATAAATTTACTGCAAATGCAATATCAGGTCTAGTACATTGTGCAAGATATAATAGAGCACCAATTGCATTTAGATATGGTACTTCGGGACCAAGTATCTTTTCATCATCTTCTTTAGGCCGGAATGGATCCTTTTTAGGATCAAGAGATCTAACAACCATAGGAGTACCTAATGGATGAGCATTGTCCATATTAAATCTTTTCAGAATCTTTTCAACATATGCCGATTGATGAACAAGTATTCCATTTGGTGTATGCTCGATCTCTAGGCCGAGACAATACTTTGCTTTGCCCAAGTCTTTCATTTCAAATTCCCTTTTTAAATATTCAGCAGTTTTCAGGAGCTCTTCAGGAGTTCCAATTAAATTCATATCATCAACATATACTGCTACAATAGCAAATCCAGATTCAGATTTCTTTATAAAAACACATGGACATACTAGATCATTAATATACCCTTCCTTGATCAGATATTGACTAAGACGGTTATACCACATCCGTCCAGATTGTTTTAATCCATACAGGGATCTTTGCAACTTTATCGAATATAAATTACGAGATCTCGATTTATATGCTTCTGGCATTTTAAATCCTTCAGGAATTTTCATATAGATATCTGAATCGAGTGACCCATATAAATAAGCAGTCACTACATCCATTAGACGCATTTCAAGCTTTTCTGAAACAGCCATACTTAATAAAAACCGAAATGTGATTGTATCCATCACTGGTGAATACGTTTCATCAAAATCAATACCAGGTCTCTGCGAGAAACCTTGTGCTACGAGTCGTGCCTTATATCTCATGACTTCATTTTTCTCATTTCGTTTTCGTACAAAAACCCATTTATATCCGACGGGTTTGATATCTTCAGGTGTCTGGACTACAGGTCCAAATACTTCACGTTTGGCTAAAGAATTTAATTCTGCTTGAATTGCTTCTTTCCATTTAGGCCAATCATGCCTTTGTCTACAATCATCAATACCATGAGGTTCATAATCATCATTAATAATTTCAGTAGCTACTGTGTAAGAAAATATATCATCGATGATTGTTTCTTCACGATTCCATATTTCTCTTGCATAATTTATGGATATTTCTTCATTTCCATTTTCTTGTCTCTCTTCTGGGATTTCTGCCACTTCAGGGGCTTCTGCCACTACAGGGGCTCCTGTCGCTTCAGGGACATCTAACTCTACTGGAGTTGATTCAGAGAAAGTGGATTTATTTGTAACTCGAGTTTTATCAGAATCCTGATAATTTACTTTCCTCTTCCGGGGAACTGTATCTTTTGATCCAAGTGGTCTACCACGCTTCTGTCGTGCAACAGATGATTCAGTTGCTGCTAATTGTTTATATCGTTCTTCAGGAACAATCACCCGGGCTGGTACATTAGCAGCTGGTATATATGACTTTGTTACCCTATTAGCATCTGTAAATGCATCTGGTAACTGATTAGCAATTGTTTGAAGATGCACTATCTTTCGCACTTCATTCTCACACTGAGATGTGTATGGATCTAAATGGATCAAACTTGGAACCTTCCAAGAAAATTCCTGCTTCTCTTCAGGAGAAGTTTTTCTTTCCCCGAAAGATGGAAAATTTGTCTCATCAAAATGACAATCCGCAAATCGTGCGGTAAAAAGATCACTCGTCAAAGGTTCCAAATATCTAATAATTGATGGTGAATCAAAACCAATATATATCCCTAAACGTCTTTGGGGTCCCATTTTAGTTCTTTGAGTTGGGGCAATTGGGACATATACAGCGCAACCAAAAATACGTAAATGGGATATATTAGGTTGATGGCCAAACACAAGTTGTAATGGTGAATACTGGTGGTAAGCAGTAGGTCGAAGACGGATTAATGCAGCAGCATGTAAAATAGCATGTCCCCATACAGAACTTGGTAATTGTGTTCTTAATAATAAAGTTCTCGCAATTACCTGTAGGCGTTTGATAAATGATTCTGCTAATCCGTTCTGGGTGTGCACATGTGGGACTGGATGTTCAACATCAATCCCCACTGCTTTGCAATACTCATAAAAAGTTTTGGATGTAAACTCACCAGCATTATCAAGGCGTATTGATTTTATTGGATAATCTGGAAAATGTGCTCGAAGCCTAATAACCTGTGCAAGTAATCTGGCAAAAGCAACATTACGAGTAGACAATAAACAAACATGTGACCATCTTGCAGATGCATCAATTAGAACCATAAAATAGCGAAATGGTCCACTAGGTGGGTGAATAGGTCCACATATATCCCCCTGAATTCTTTGTAGAAATGATGGGGATTCAAAACCAACTTTAGGATAAGATGGTCTAGTTACTAATTTTCCTTGTGAACATGCAGTACATATACTCTCATGTAACAACTGAATCTTCTGGTTCGTTAATGGATGTCCATGAGAATTTTCAGTGATTCTACGCATCATCGTAGATCCCGGGTGACCTAAGCGATCATGCCAAAGCATGAATATTTTTGGATTGGAGAACTTCTGGTTCATAACTGCATAAGCCTCAATTGATTTGATTATCGTATAATATAATCCAGATGAGAAAGTACGAATCTTTTCCAAAATCAATTTTTGTCCTGAAACAACAGAAGTAATATAGAGATATTCTATATTATTTTCACTTATTGTTTCAATATGATATCCATTACAACGAATATCTTTAAAGCTAAGTAAATTTCTTTGGGAACTGCTTGAATATAAAGCATCATGGATACATATTTTTGTTCCATTTTCCAATAGAATTGTGGCTCTTCCAGAGCCCTCAATTAGGTCTGCAGGACCTGATATAGTATTCACCTCAGCTTTAAGTGATATCAAATTTGAGAAATACTTCTTATCACGAAGAATAGTATGTGTTGTTGCACTATCAATCAAACATATACTTTTATCTTCTCCACTGGAAACAGATGGCCTATCCATATCCTTTATTTCATTAAACAAAAATATATATTAGTTATTAATGAAAACGGAGGCACAAAAGATACATCATACTTGATTGCAGAGATAAAGAAAGGATAAAAACAAAACAAAAACACAGAACAAAAACGCATACACAAAACAAATCGATGATTGACATATTTTAGTTGGCATAGACATCCCTTTGATGATCATATCGATCTTTTAAATTTTTCCACAATATTAATGGATCTTTCACTATGAGATATTGGACTTTTAGATTCTCATGTAGATGATGTCTAAGAAAGATTATAGCCTTAGCCTTATCCTGCAGGGATGTCTCATTTTCTTCCTTAATCGTGTCTTGCAAATTCATGACTTGTAAATGCATTTCAGCATCCAGAATCCAGGAAAGGTAATTGTTCCCAGAAATATCTAGGGCAAAGAACTGCAGGTTCTTAAGGTTTGACATTTTTTAGCAGCTTTTATTCATACAAAACAATAATAGTAATTAGTTTTGAGTAAATATATTCTATCAATATAAAGCAAAAGTGTACGAAGATAGAAAAAATACTTAGTAAGTAAAAACATAATAAATCTTTATCAAGTATTTGGGTGTACAACAAGTACGACCCCCTTCGTTATATTTAAAACAAACGTTTTTATTATTTTACGGGTTTATAAACTTTTGCCATTATTTTATTAACTTTATAGACATTCCACTTTTAGATAATCTTTTTAACATTATGGTGATTTGAGAATTAATAACCACTATATCCATGCCCATAACCATGACTATAGCCATGTCTAAAATTTTTATAGGTATTTAGCATTCACTTCTGGGAATGTTACAGAACGGCCGAGCAGTAGAAATAATCATTTCTTTCTCTTGGTAATATATGTCTTTAATTTTTGCCACAGAACTTCTGGTTCTATAATAATAATATACTGGATCTTCAGGTTTTAGATGTAATTCAACATCATATATTTGTACCCAAAAATGTAAAGTCCATCAAATCTTAATCCATAAAATTTATTACATTTAGATCTTCTGGATCTAAAAATCTCAGATAGGATAAAAAATGATCCAGAACTGCCGGACTAAAATATATATAGAATCAGAATTTTTGGTCTGATGCAACAAATTTTAAATTCTCATCATATATATTTCATATATATATATATGCACAATTTAATTAAAATTGAAAGGCAATAAAATTCATAATAATAAATGAAAATGCATAAATATAGTGTCAGCATATTCAACATAAGATACACAACAGTAAATAAATTGCATAATAATAAAAATAATAATAATTATGTTGACATAGCCAACTTGATATGCATAACAATAAATAAATATATATATATAGTATATATTGTTGGCATAGTAACTTTAAGATGCGTAATAAATAAATTGCATAAATAATAAATATGGTCGGCATAGCCGACTTGAGATGCATAACAATAAATAAATTGCATAAATATAAACGTGGTCGGCATAGCCGACTTGAGATGCATAGCAATAAATAAATTGCATAAATATAAACGTGGTCGGCATAGCCGACTTGAGATGCATTATATTTATATAAATTACATAAATATAAATATATATATATATAAACATTAAATTAAAAAAATAATAATAATATTATGTCCAGAACTTCTTATTGGATTAAAGTTTATGATATTTATAGTTTCTAGCTCTTTTATTTATTTTGTAATCTTCATGTTTCAATATAATAAATATAAGTAAAAACTAAACTTATTTTCTGATGTGAAAGATCCAACAGAGTGGCAATCACAGAGCATACTAATAAGCTAGTCGTGCTGATAACGTGTTATAATATAAGGTAATAGAATGATTTTATTATGATATAAAGTAATGAAGTAAGAGTGAAGGAGAAAAGGATTTAACATACCAAAATCAAGAAATGAAAGCACCACAAAAGAAGTTCTTAATTTAGAGAGAATTTTGTCCATCTTATTTCAACAAGAATTGACTCATATTTATAGTCATTCTTACCTCACCTAATTCAATCCACTCAACCAATAAATCAATAAGTTATTGGTTGATAATCATGGTGGAATTTACTATTTACACCATTATCAATATGGTGGACATTCATCATTTACAACACAATTAACTCCTTATTTATGATATTTTCACGTTCTCGTGAACTGGTGGGTCCCGTCTCTCAGCTGGTGAGTAGGGTCTCACTTATGAGGACTATTTGTTTTCAATATATCCCTCATTGTTTATCTATTCCTATAACTACCCAACACATTTTGTTTTTGGTTCAGATACCCCTCAGTTTTTATCTATTCATATATTGTTGGAATTTGGAATATATATTTGAAACCATTTACGATTTTTTTTTTTTTATCTTCCTGAAAATGCAATTACAAATTTTGTGTTATGAGAACGAAAACTATCGGTTTAATAGATTATGGATTTAAAACGAGATATATGAAACATTTATTTAGAATGTTACTTAAAAAAAGAAAAAAGAAAATAACTAATAGAACAAAACTATACATTGAAGTAAAAGATATTCATAATATTTATCATTTAAGTATTTTATCGTGAATTTTTTTTAATGTGACGTGAAGATGCACGTTAATAATTAAAATAATAAACATAAAATTATATTTATTATTTAATAACATTCTTTTTAAATTTTAAACAATCAGATCAAAGATTTAACTATCTATAATACGTGACGATATTAATTATTATAAATAAAGCTATCAATTACCCATTTTAATATGAATATGAAACTCATGATTTTCATATTCATATTTTCAACTTTTATTTCTGTGCATGTATAATTATTGAAAAGAATTTCAGCAGTTGAGAATGTTCCGTATGTAGTATGATCAAAACAAATGCCAAATCTCAATAAATGCAAATGCTGCAAAAATTAAATGTCATCCATACAAAAGAGAGAGAGAGAGAGAGAGAGAGTCTGCAGTGCAGAAAAAACTTTTGAACATTGAAACATTTATTCACTTTTTTGAGTTTCAAAATGGAATTCAATTCATTCATTGAAACTGGTATGACAAGTTACAACCAAAAGCAAAGAAGAAAAAGCTCCTTTTTTCCACCATTTGTTTTTAGTTTACAAATTCCCAAACAAATTCACTTCAAAGCTAATTTGTATTAGCATTTTCTTAGTCAAAACATTATGGTGATTTGTTACCTAATTTGTACATTAGGGATCATGTAAAAATTTGATGCATTTGCATCAATTTAGTGCAAAAATTCTCTCCAAACATGCATCAATTTGCTTCTTTCTATACACAAATATGGCGTACGTGAATAGTATTACACAATATTTGGTGCAACACTATTTATGCACAAAATCAACTATTTTATTTTTTTAATTTCATCTTTACCCTTCATGTCATAACTCTAAAAAATTTAATTACTTAAATTTATTTTCTTTAACAAATTTAATTTATTTATATATTTTGATAAATAAATAAATTAATTTATTATAAAAAATATATCGTTTGAATTATATTGTCGAGAGCTTTAAAATGAATACAATATTGATATACATTATTAAGTTATTTAATTAACTTATTAATTATATATTTAACTAATTTGTACCTTTTAGTTTAACTTAAATTTTTAATATATAACAAAACTTAATTTATCCATTATTATTTGGCAAATATAGTAATAAGTAATTTAATAAAAATAATAATATTAAATTAACTTAGATAAGTGGGTAAAAAGAAGTTGCTACAAAAATAAGTGGGTAAAAAATTAAATACAAAATTATTTAGTTGGATAAAAAAATTAGTTGAAAAAAGAAACAATTAAAATAATATTACATTAAAAATAAAAAAAAGGATTTGAATATTTAATTTTTTTTTATATAGTGTATGTGATTATTCAAGAGTAATATTTTTATATTAAATAAATAAATAAATTATGTATAAAATATTATTTAAAAATACTTCTTACACCAAATTTAGTATAAAAAGATTTTAAAAAGATATTATTTTTATATTATTTTAGTGTATTGGGTTGAAAATGGTCTAAAATATAATTTAATGCTTCAAATAATGTGTAATTTTTTTTTATAAATCTAAATTATTTATTACTTATTTTATCTCCTATTAATAAAAGCAAGTGGTGTTGGGTTTGCTTATTTTTTTATTATTAAGAGGGCAGCCAGCAGAGCACGCAATCACACGAAGCCCATAAAAAAAATACAATTAAAAATAAAATAAAATAACAATAAAAAAGTTTTTTTTTTTTACACAATAATAAAAAAAGACTTGTAAATAAGAAATTAAAAAGAGTAGAGTGTTAAGGGGGGCATCATTGCTTGGTCCTCAGCTTCTGCAACAATCGGCGTGCTGCTTCCAAGAGAAGCACTTTTTTATTTTTTATTTTATTTTATTTTTTTAAATTCTGCAACCTTTTGCTTTGCTTGTTTATCAAGTCTCTCTGTGGTCTGGTTACTTTTGCATCATCACACACATAATTACCTCAACTGCCATTGACTTTCGGCGTTTTTGTACTCTTTTTGTGAAGTCAAATTTCTGATCAAATCTTTGTTTATTAGTTGCTACTCTAGTTGTATATGTACAATAATACAAAGGAGAATAGCTTTGCGGGCATTCTCCGAATAAAAATTTGTAACGAGACTTGAGATAGGCAATCGATCGGTGCCCAATCGGTATATGTTCTATACCTAATATTTATTTTGGACAAGGTATTTTATACCCAACTCGTATTTTGGATAGATTTTCAACTGTTACTTTAAATCCAAATCCATTTAGGCATTTAGCTTTGATAGCGTGTTGAACTTTGGTAGATTTTACCAACCGTCAAAGTAAGAGACATTTGATAATAAAACACAATATACACAATATTTAAGTTTAATAAATTTTAAATTCAAATATATATAGTATAAATACTAAAATAAATCTGAATGACATAAAATTTATTAATTTTGTACATTAACAATATATATATAAAAAATTCAATTTAAAAATTCATCAAACATATTTAATATTCCCAATTTAAACATTATTTGTTTTAAATATAAACTTGTAGACTTATAGCAATAAAGAAAAGTTAAGTTATTAAATTGATTATTAACATGTAAAATTTAAATATAAAAAATAGGTTAAGAGACAAGAGATTTAAAGTTTTATTTTTTATTTTACATTTTTAATATTTTAAAAAATAATTATATAAATACAAAGTTAAACGGGACATATTATGGCATAATAGTTTGACCAAAATTAAAGAAGTTTAACCTATAGCCGACTTGAAACAGTCTTATTGCGTTATCATTGTTCGTGTTCATCTAATTAATACACATTAAATCGTAAAAAAGAATTTAATTATAGTGGAATGAATGAAAGGTAAAATTAAAAGAAATAGTAGACCTATAACGGATTTTAATTAGACAGTTAAACTATAAAAAGTTCCATAAAATAGGGTGAAAAATATAGTTTCCATTGATATCATATACGGGAAGATAAATATGGTTGGTTATTTATATTATACTGTACGATTTGAATGCAAAAGTACGGTGTATCAAATGTATCCAAGCTTGGATGATTTTCGTAAATGCAAACACACTTTAGAGCGGGTTCAATTTTTCATCACTGAGTGGGTTTCTAATTTAAATGATTTGTGTTATGAGTTGAGTGCATTACGTAAATTTCAATATTTTTATCCTACTTCAAATATGGATTTTGAAATTGTCGATATCTTTATACTCTTTTCAAGTTTTATCAAAAATTAATTGCAAAATTATTTAAATTAAATTGAAATATTTTTAAATTAATCAAAATCTATTTTCTAATAGAGATTTATATAAAATAAAAAAAATAGTGGAATTTGTCTTTAAATATTCAGAGCATCTAAAATTGTTAGTCTTTAATCAATATTTTCCATATGTATATATTATAATTGTATAGGAGCTCTTAAATTAAATCCAAAAAAGTTCAAAGCACCAAATTATTATTATTTTCAAAAGGGAAATGAAAACTTTTAACCAAAAGTTCAATTCCCCAAAAGAGGTGAAATTCTCTGAGATGAGCAGCAGAGGAAATTTAAAGGGGTACAATCAGAAGGTGATAGGATTAGGATAGTCAAGATCAGATGGTGAAGAGAGGTCCACAATGTTTTGTAAATCTGTTCACTGGGACCCATTTCTTTGATTTTGATGTTTGGATTCTGACACTTCACAAAGAGACCTTATTGAGTTATTGGGTCGGGCTGTCTTGGGCTTGTATATCAGTAAAAATCACGTTATTATCGGTCTTTTTTTTTAAAAAAAAAAAAAAAAAAACACTGACACGTTCTTCGGAATAATTAGCCAAGATTTATTAAAATCAAACACTACGTACAACAATAAAAGTAGAGGTGTATACCACTCAGTCAGCCAGGACTACATGTAGGTTATTATCAATCAATTTATTTTTATTTCTTTAAAAAAAAATTTAACACCGATGGGGATAAAAAATCTATTAAATTTTATTGAGATCAAACACTATATAGAACTGTAAAAGGAAGGAGAGGTGTATACCATTCAGCCAGGAATACATGTAAGTTATTATCATTCAATTTGTTTTTTTTTCTAAAAAAAAATTTAACACTGATTGGGATCAAGAACCTATCAAAATCTATTGAGATCAAAAACTACGTAGAACGGTAGAAGAAGAGGTGTACACTACTCAGCGAGAAGTACATGTATATTATTATCAGTAACTTTAATATAAAAAAAATTATAAAAAATTTATATCCACATTAAGTCTAGAAAGTGAGGGGTCGTTTGTTTGTTTGTTTTTTTTTTTCATTTAACACTTAACAAGTCTGTATTGGACACATTATTTTATTTCTGTTTATTCTTTTAAGTTAAACGAATGAAAAACACTAAAAAAACAACTTAAAATAAAAGATTAAAAATTATGATTTATCAGTTATCATAATACGTAATCACTGAATCATAATTAAACTATTTTCTTCCGTAATTATAATTTTTTATAGAGATATTATTAAAATCCCTTCTATAGTTTTGTGTATTCGTCAAAATCCCCTCTCTATTTTTATTTATGACTAAAATTCCCACTGTAGTTTGGTGTATTCATCAACATTTCCTATATCGTCAGTTTTAGTTATTAAAATTCCATTAACAGTTAACTTTTCAGTTAGAAATATTATTAAAATCTCCCTCTAATTTGATGTATTAGTTAAAATCTCCCCTTAGTTTCATTTATGATCAAAATTTTCCCCGTAGTTTCATTTTATAGTCAATTTTTCCCTTACCGTCAGTTTTAATTACCAAAATATTTTTAACCATTAACTTTCTGTTAAAAAACTTTAAGACATCAAGGGTATAAAGGTAAATATCTATATATATTACATTAAAATATTTTAATTTATAATATTAATGAATTTCTACCGTCCATAATATGATGACATTAGATATTAAATATAAAATATTAAAAATTTTAAAAAAAGTTAGATTTCCATCGTCCATAGATGGACGTGGAGATTATAAACAAGAATTTTTTTAAAAAAAATCAAATTTTTTTTTAAAAAAAGATGGATCACCACCTCCATCTCCATAATATGATGGGCAATAGAGATCAAATATAAAATATTAAAAAATTTAAAATTTAAAAAAAGTTGGATCTCCACCGTCCATAAATGGACAGTGGTGATCATAAATACAAAATTTTTTTAAAAAATTAAAATTAAAAATATAGATCTCCACCGTCCATCTCTATGGATAAATAGTAGAGATTATAAATATAAAATATTATTATTATTTTTCAAAAGGGAAATGAAAACTTTTTACCAAAAGTTCAATTCCCAAAAAGAGGTGAAATTCTCTGAGATGAGCAACAGAGGAAATTTAAAGGGGAACAATCAGAAAGTTATAGGATTAGGATAATCAATATTAGATGGTGGAGAGAGGTCCACAATGTTTTATAAATCTGTTCACTCGGACCATTTCTTTGATATTTTTTTTTTGGACAATTACAATTAATTTGGGATTTAGTGAGGGGGATATGACTCAAACTCACAACCTTAAAGGTGAGGGGCAAACTACTAGGCCAACCTCATTTTGTCCGTTGATTTTGATGTTTGGATTCTGACACTTCACGAAGAGACCTTATTGAGTTATTGTAGTGGTCAAAAATATCCCGAAAAGGCTCAGGCCCAAAAGATGGCCTAAAAATTACTAAAAGGGCCTATAAATTAAAGCCTAGCGCTCGACATAACTCGAGACGAAAGACTCTACTGGTTCAACATGAAGACCCAATGGTTGACCGCTCGATATACAAAATAGTGGTCGACCTAAACCTAAGTTAAGTCAACAGCTCCGTTTAATCTCACAGCCGCCACCAGACAACTGACTCACTTAAGCCTTGACTAAGTTAGTTGATTCAGTAAAAAAACACTTAGTCAAAACTCTTCGAGATATTAGGAATCTCGGATATCTTGGAGTACGATATCCCTGAGAATACGAAAGTAATGGGCAACCTTTCAACCCCTATAAATACAGCCTTCTGGCTTCATTTTTAGGGGTCAAGCATTTTTACTCTCAAGCCATTACTTTGAGCAATTCAACTCACACACGACGCGCTACCTTAGAAACCAGCCACGCACGACTTAGCCTCTTGATTCATTGTCGCCCTTGACTTAACGTTATACAGCGCACGACGTACTTAGCATACCTTTCGACATCATGATTCGATTGCTACCGCACGGCGTTTCATACGATAGGTATTGCACGTTTTATTTATTCTTTCCCTTTTAGATTCATTATCTAACTTGGGCGTCAGAGGCTATTTGGTTGGCACCATCCCGGTGTCCCAAGAGCACGACACTCTTCTTGTTGTTTTGCAGATCGTCGTCCTCCTCACTTCAGACAGTTGATCGCCAGGTCATTAAACGTAGATTTTCGCATCTACAATTATTGAGTCGGGCTGTCCTAAGCTTGTATATCAGTAAAAATCACGTTATTATCAGTTTTTTTTTTCTTAAAAAAAAAAACTGACACTGATTGGGATGAAGTGCCTACTAAAATTTATTGAGATCAAATACTACTTAGAACGGTAGAAGTAGACGTCTACACCACTCAGCCAGGAGTACATGTATGTTATTATAAGTCAATTTTTTTTTTAATAAAAAAAATCTAACATCGATCGGGATCAAAAACCTACCAAACTTTATTGAGATCAAACACTATGTAGAACGGTAGAAGGAGAGGTGTACACCACTCAACGAGGAGTACATGTATATTATTATCAGTAACTTTAATCCGAAAAAATTTATGAAAAATTTATATCCACATATAGGGTGGGTAAAATTCGGTTTGGTTCGGTTTTACCCATAACCGAACCAAACCAAATTTTTTTTGGTTATTAATTGGATCAACCAAACCTAGTGAATTTTATGTAAATAACCGAAAATAACTAAACTGTAAAAGTTCAGTTCGGTTTGGTCTGGTTATCTCGGTTTGGGCCTTATTGGGCATAAGTTGTGTATATGTGCTTAAGTAGGTCTTTTGGGCCAGAAATCAATTTTTTTTTAATTTTTTATCCAATTGTTTGTATATTTTTAAAATATTGGGTCCATATACATTAATTTTGGGTCAATATCAAATTTGAGTCTCTTTTGAGTTATATTATAATTTGATACTTTTTTTGTATAACTGATACTTGTTTGATATATTTTTTTTCCATAAAACCTGTTACTATTTCATTATATTGGAAAACATACAATCATCTTTCAATAATCTTCCATAACACCTATTTTATACCTGTCAACAATCTATAATAAAATATACAATCAGAGATTTAAACAATAAGAGATTTAAACCCTCCACCATAATAAAACAGTCCATAACAAAATCGTCCACTATAATAAAACAGTCCATAATTAAATTGTATTGTAATAAAATACTCCGAATTACATAAAAAAAGACACAAATATAAAAGTGCTTAAAAGTTAAAATATCTTCATTATGAGTCTTGAAATTTCTTCAAAACAAAACAAAATTTCAAGTTTGTCAACTTGTAACATACTGTTAAATTAACACATAAATCCTATGGCTGCCATGTCAGCCAAATGATATTAATCTATGTGTATTCATTTATATATAAATATGTAATGTGTAAGAATGAGGGTACAAAATCTTTTATTTGTTGAAGAGGGAAAAACTATTGCAAGAATGTGGTTAATGAGTAATAAACGAAGATATGCCTAACAAATGATTGCATGACAACCACAATTATTATGATAGTTGCAACGCCAATATAGCTCGAGAGCAAAAACTAGCTAATAGAGCACTAATAGTTTCCCTTTTACTGACATGACAAAATCCCTTTGAAATAATACAAAAAGCACTAATAAGTTATCAAAAATTAATGTGGTTCTTAAAATGCAACAATCATGTAGTTTTTATTTTTGTTTATATAGTTCGATTATGGATCGGTTACGTTTTTGGTCATCCATAACCGATCCATAATCGATTTTTATTCGGTTATCAAAGGGAATAACCAAACCCCCACGACTCATGACCCATAATCGAAAATAGCCCTCTTTAGTCGGTTTGGTTCGATTTGGTTAATGTACCCACCCCTATTCACATATAGTCTAGAAAGTAAGGGGTCGTTTGTTTTTTTCCACTTAATAATTAACAAGTCTGCATTGAACATATTAACTTATTTTTGTTTATTCCTTTAAGTGGTCAAACGACTGAAAAATACTAAAAAACAACTTAAAATAAAATATTAAAAATTATGACTTATCAGTTATCATAACATATAATCACTGAATCATAATTAAAATATTTTCTTCCATAACTATAATTTTTTATTGGGATATTATTAAAATCTCTTCTATAGTTTTGTGTATTCATCAAAATCCCTCCTCTAGTTTTATTTATGACTAAAATTTCCTCTGTAGTTTGGTGTATTCGTCAACATCTCCTATACCGTCAATTTTAATTATCAAAATACCATTGACCGTTAACTTTTCAGTTAGAAATATTATTAAAATCCCCATCTAATTTGATATATTAGTTAAAATCTCTCATTAGTTTCATTTATGGTCAAAATCCCCCCCGTAGTTTCACTTTATAATCAATTTTTCCCTTACCGTCAGTTTTAATTACCAAAATATCTTTAATCATTAACTTTCTGTTAAAAAACTTTAAGACACCAAGGGTATAAAGGTAAATATCTATATATATTAAATTAAAATATTTTAATTTATAATATTAATAAATCTCTATCGTCCATAATATGATGACATTAAAGATCAAATATAAATATTAAAAAATTTAAAAAAAGTTAGATCTCCACCGTCAATAAATGGACGTGGAGATTATAAACACAATATTTTTAAAAAAAATTAAAAAATTTAAAAAAAAAAATGGATCACCACCTCTATCTCTATAATATGATGAACGTCAGAGATCAAATATAAAATATTAAAAAATTAAAAATTTAAAAAAAGTTGGATCTCCACCGTCCATATCATAAATATAATGTTTTTTTTTAAAAAAAGCATTACAAAATTTTTTACAAAAAATTAAAAAATTAAAAAAAAATATGAATCTCCACCGTCCATCTCCATAGATAAATAGTAAAGATCATAAATACAAAATATTTTTTTAAACAAATATATAAAAAATTAAAAAATGGACCTCCACTGTCCATCTCCATAGATTTTACATTTTTTAAATTTTTTAAATTTTAAAATATTTTATATTTTATATTTGATCTCTATTGTCCATCGTATAATGGATGATAGAGATTCATTTAAAATATTTTAATTTAATATATATAAATATTTACTTTTATATCCTTGTTATCCTAAAGTTTTTAATAAAAAAGTTAACGGTTAAATGTATTTTAGTAATTAAAACTGACGATATAGGAAAAATTTATAAAATGAAACTGCGAGGGGATTTTGATCATAAATGAAACTAGTGGGAGATTTTGACTAATATACCAAATTAGAGGGAGATTTTAATAATATTTTTAACTGAAAAATTAATGGTCAATGATATTTTGGTAATTAAAACTGACGGTATGGGGGGATGTTAACGAATGCACCAAACTATAGAGGAAATTTTAGCTATAAATAAAACTATGGGGAATTTGATGAATACACCAAACTATAGAGGGATTTTAATAATATCCTTTTTTATATTAATATATTTCCAAATTTATTTTCATTCAAATATTTCTATTTTAAAAAATAAATAATCAACATTTTTATTCAGTCGTTAGAACGCAAAAAATTAACATGTCATTCAGTTTAAGTTCCCGTTCTGTTTTCACATAAAAACTAGAAATATTAAAATTTTAAGATTTTTCAAATAAAAAAAATTAAGATTTTGAGTTTAATATTAATATTAAACTCAACAGTCTATTATTATTATCAGTAATTTTAATCTAAAAAAAATTATGAAAAATTTATATCCACATATAGTCTAGAAAGTAAGGAGTCATTTGTTTTTTTCTACTTAACATGAATGCATTGAACACATTAACTTATTTTTATTTATTCTTTTAAATGGTCAAACAACTGAGAAATGCTAAAAAATAATTTAAAATAAAATGTTAAAAATTCTGACTTATTAGTGATCATAACACATAATAACTTAATCATAATTAAAATATTTTTTTCCATAACTATAATTTTTTATATTAATATATTTCCAAATTTATCTTCATTGAGATGTTTCTACTTTAAAAAACAAACAATGAACACTTTTAATCATTTAGAACGCTAAAAATTAACATGTCATTCAGTTTAATTTTCCGTTCAGTTTTCACATAAAAATTAGAAATATTAAATTTTTAAGATTTTTCAAATAAAAAAAATTAAGATTTTGAGTTAAATATTTATAATACTTTTTTTTACATTATATTAAATTACGAGCTAATTGCACTCACAACCCCTGAGGTTTGGCCAATTACAGGTAAAATCAACTTTATCGTTTATTGACAATGACACCCCCTACCGTTAGTTGACTTCCGTTAGATTTAACGGTTGACCAACTGTTACCCTTAAAATGACCAAACTACCCCTCAAACAATATTTTCTTTTTATTAAATAAAAAAAATTATTATAAATTTTTTAATTTTTTTTAAAAAAAATAAAAAATTAAAGTGTGGATCTCCACTGTCCATCAAATCTGATGGACGGTGGAGATCCAATCTGGAGATTGGAACTCCACCAAAAAAAAAAAAAAAAAAAAAAAAATTTTTTTTGGGATCTTCGAAGAACCCAAATTGGGTTCTTCGAAGAACCCAGAAGGGTTCGATCGAAGAACCCTCTGGGTTCAAATCGAAGAACCCATCTGGGTTCGATCGAAGAACCCAGAGGGTTCTTCGAAGAACCCAGATTGGGTTCTTCGAAGATTCCAAAAAAAATATATATATATTTTTTTAGATCCATTTTCAGATTGAATCTCAACCCTTCATTAATCTTGATGGACGGTTGAGATTCGATTTGGAAAATGGATTTAAATTAATTAATTTTTTATTTTTTATTAATTTTATTATTATTTTAATTTTTAAATAATTTTATTATTTTATTTTAATTTTTTGATTTATTATTTAATAAAATAAAATTAAAAAAGACGAAAATACCCCTGATACTATTAACTTTGACTAAAGTCAACTAACGGTGGGGGGTGTCATTATTAATAAACGATAAAGTTGATTTTACCTGTAGTTAGCCAAACCTCAAGGGTGTGAGTGCAATTAGCTCATTAAATTGCAGTTAAAATATCTGTTTATAAAAACATCCCATCAAATATATTTTCTAATTTTTTTTCTATATGTTTTTGAAAATTACAAAATCAAACAAGATTGAATTATTGTACAATATGCCCCCTCGTTTTTTCCTCTTGTAGTAAAATTTTGACCCCATATTTTGATCCTACAAACAAGAAACTATAGAGAAAGAGAAGTCGATCAACAACGAATTCATGGCACAAATTGCTTTTCACTTTTTGTATTTCCTTTGTTTGGTTTTATTTACAACAAAAGAAAAAGCCTAAAAAAAATCCAAAAAGGCTTTTCAGTGAACAGCTTGAAAAAGCAGTACAATTAACTCCATTATTGATTTGCCAGTTACAGAATATGACTATTTATTTTGCTGTTGAAAAGTCTGGTCCACTTTTCCTTAAAAAAACACATTAAATTGTTTGAGCAAACGAGGCCCGGTACCAACATTGGTTTTTATGGAGTCCAGTCAAATTTAATTTGTCAATAGGTTTGATTAATTTATGATAGAATTGTTTTACAACGAGTCAAATATCTGTTAGGATCTATCGAGATCAATTACTATATATTCAATTCGGATATTTACTCCTATAAATAAAAGACATATACTTTTACAATATGGAGAAAAAACTCCTTATACATGCAGGTAAATATGTATAGTAGTATTTAAACCCTCATTACTAGGAGCAAAGCCAGAAATTTTTATTTGGATGGGCCATTATATTAAAAGATATATATATATATATATATATATATATATATTTTTTTTTTTTTGAGGGGGGGGGCCAAAATTCAAAGGATATAAATTTTTAGTAAATTTTGTAAATTTTTTAAGAAATACTTTAATTTTTTTTTTTATAGAAGGAGGGGTCATGGCCCTTGCTAGCCCGTCCCTCCCTCTGCCCCTGCCTACCATTAATGTAGATGGAGATGTGCACACCACCTGAGTTATAAGAAGACATGCATGATAAGTTTTATTGATAACTTTTAATACAATTTAATTGAATGTAAAGTGAATCTATACAAAGATTATGCCTTTGGTAAATCATTATTAAAGTTGATTATGTTTAAGGAATTAAAACACTTGAAGATTACAAATGGACAATAAAGAATTGAGTGCTTTAATCATGTTACAAATTATAAGGTATACTAGAAGTGAGATGAGATGAGGTCATGAGTTCGAATCGAGTTCTTTTCTTCCAAACTTCAAATTGTAATAGTTTTGAACAATGAAAGCAGATAGAAGTGTTGAAAGACCTCTCCTCGAGTAGCTACTCGAGTAGAGTTTTTCGACAGTTCCCGACAAACCCTTATCAGTCCACAAACTTGTGATTTATTTCAATATTCTGGTCTAGAAAAAAGAATGATAAACCCAAGCTTCATATATTATAAATCTTATGGGCTTGACAAGCCTAGTCCCATATGAACCTACATGAATTGGCTAAAGTCAGAGCATAAAATAGAAAGTTTTTAAGCCCATCTATTGCTAACCACTTTAACAGCAATGTCAATGATAAATGAATTCTTTTTCTTTTCTAATGAAAAAAGAAGAAGAAAATTCTAATTCTTGCATAAAATTGTGATAACTTTTGGATATATATATATATATATATATAATATATATAACATACCATCTACAAAAAGCATATATAAGTTAAGTATAAATATTTTTACGAGTATTGTATGCGTTGAACTCAAAACATATGGATATGAAATGTATTATTTATTCCTCGATCATATTTGGTACGCGAAAAACCTACTAAGTCGATATGTGGTATACATATATATTGATCATTGTATGCTTAAAAAGTGTGAAAAAAGAAAATGCTTTTATAGATTCTTTGGAAAGGAATTTGAGCTCTTTATGTTCAAGATTCTTGATGCTCCAATGTCTCTCTTTTTGAAAGTTGGCATAGCTTATCAAATTGGTAAACATGGTCTTATGGTTGTTAAAGTCATATTATCAAAAAAAATTCATATAAAACTTCACTCACATTCAACTCTTAAAAAAGTGTAATTTTATTTTGACATCAACTAAAAGTTATAAAGCTGATTTTTGACAGGAAAGAAAAAGAATTAAGGCACTAAGAAGGGGGTGTTTTGTCTTTGCAATCTACATATTTTTGGATTCACTTCTCCTTTACATCCGTGATAGGAGTTTGAGTTTCACATTTGTTAATAAATTTAAAAAATATGGGGAGACCCCTTTCTATATAGTGGGAGTTGCTTTCTAAACCATGTTTATAGTGATGATTGATCTCGTTAGATTTTCGGTAAAATTCTTAATTCAGACGGTGTTAGGTTTTTCATATAAGAAAAAAAATACTTTTAAAGGTATTAGTATAAACCGCCCATTAAGTTAGAGGCCTTAATGCACATGATCAAGAATCTAATACAAAGCTGTTTCGAAAAAAAGAAAAGAGAAGAATCTAATACAAAGCAAATTGATAAAAGGGACCTCATTTGTTAACAATGAGATTCACTACTTTTAGGGGAATATAAATATTCCAATTAACAACAAGAAATAGAAGCATCTTTATAATTACATGCACTACTTTTTCTTTTTGGAATCTCTCTAAAAAGAAAAAAAAAAGAATAAAAATAAATAAATTAGGGTTTCTTTTCTCTTTTTGTTTGGTTCCTTTTAAATATTCTGATATTTTTCTTTTCAAAGAAGATGAAATGTGATTTGAAGCTGCTCTTATTAATTTGATGTGTCTATATATATATATATGTCTTGGTGATGAAGCTATTAGCACTTCTTTAGGTTGTAATTAGAATACCAAGTGAGTCCAAAGGAATTAGTATATTTTCAGCCAGATTATTTGCTGTTGTTACAAGCTTAGAATAAAAGTTTTGCGATGTTGGAACATGGAGAATAAAATGTTAATTAACGCGACTTATATGTTCGTAAAATTATGAGTACGAGATAGTTCAACGGATCATAAGGTCTCTTATGGTTTGGTAAGATATTTTAGATTCGAATCCCACTTGCAAGGACATTCAAGAGGAGTTTGGTAGTCAAAATGCTTTTTTTTTTTTCAAAAAAAGATCATGAAAAAAATATATAGAATTGTAATTGGTTAAAGGAGAGATAAATAAAGTTGTTTTTTTGAAAGATAAAGTTTTCAATCTTTAAGGGCCCTTGGATTAAAAAAATTTCAGTTCAATCTCATTTTTGATGGTTATATGTGTGGCCTTTTAGTTCCGCTGAAGTCGGACTATTAAGTGCCGCTTCACAATAGGGGACAAATTCTCATATTTTTCTTTTACTTCTTTTTCTTATTTTATTTATTATTTTTATATGAAATTTTATATTTATTTAATATATTTTATTTAAATATTTTTAAAAAGTAATATTTTTTAATATCAGTTAAAAATAAATATTATTTATTAAAATTAATTTTAAATAATTTTATTTATTCTTTAGAAATTAATTTAAATTTTTTATTTTATTCAAAAAATAATTTAATTTTATATTTAATTTAAAATAATTTTATTTTATTTTAAAATTAATTTAATCTAATTTTATTTTAATGAATCTCATATCATATAAAATATAAGATTCAACTATCTTTTATCAAATTCCATATAATTACGTACTTTTCATCCCTTTTAACTTTTTTAATAATTAATTACTTAATATAATATATTTTTATAATTATAATTAAATTAATGAAAATAAATCTAAATATTTTAAAATTATTTATATATAAATATATTATATTAATTAATTAAATATTTAAAAATATAAAAAAATTTAAAAGGAATATAAAAACACCGGACTATCAAATATTTTGTATGAAATTGAACATAAAATAATTGTATTTTATGTTTAATACAATTTGCAATTGGTTAAAATGATATTATAGTTAATTAATTTTTTGAATAAAATAAAAGTATTTAAATTCAATTTAATAAAAAAATCAATTAAATTCAATTTTAATAAAAATAAAAATAATAAAAATAAAAATAAAATTGGTTGATAAATTGTTTAAATTAAATAAAATATTTAAAATTATTTTTAAAATTAATTATACTAACTAATATTAAGTTTAAATTGGTATTAAAATATTTTTTTTAATGTTAGAATAAAATATATTAAATTAATTTTAAAATAAATTTAATATTTATATATAAATAATTTTGATAATATAAGATTAAAAAAAGAAAAAGTAAAATGATGGGACAAAGATTAGTCCCACCAGCTGTGTTAGGATTCATTGTCTTGCCATAATTGGATTTTTTAGTGGCATCGGATTGGATTTTGTCCAATTCGGTGCCAAAATCAAACGCATGATTGGACTAGGATTAGTTGAATCCCAGTTCAATCCTGACCATCAAACACACCCCTAAAGTATGTTTAGTGTGTAAGATTAAACTATTTTTATATGACTGGATATGAATGATTGTATTGAATTGGATATGACTAAATTAACACTATGATATATTTGGTGCAGTAAGAATTGCACTAAAAATAGTATTGTCACTTGTTTGTTGTAATATGAGATTGATTAAAATCATATTGAATTAAATTAATTTTTATATAAACTAAATATTTATAATTTAAATAAAATCATTTCAAATAAATCAAATAAGATATTAAATTTTAAATAAATTAAATATATAAAAATAATTTTATTTTATGTGAAAATTAATTTAATCAAATATGATTTTATCCAATCTCATACTATACCAAACAAGAGACAATATTACTTTTAGTGTAATCCATACTGCTAGGGGTAGGCACAAAAATCGTATCCGAACCGATTCGAACCGTATTCGAATTATAATATGTAGTTTGAGTCGGTTTTGAGTTTGAATTAGTTTGATTTGTTTTTTAATTTTAAAAAACCGTGTTAAAAATGGTCTGGTTCAGTTTTGACAGTTCAAAACTGGTTTGAATTATTTGAACCGTCACACACACACACACACACACACACACACACACACACACACACATATATATATATATATATATATATATATATATATATATATATATGAGTTAATTACACTCAACCTCCCTGAGGTTTGGCTAATTACATTCGGAATCAAAGTTTGCATTAATGGACACTAACCTCCCCTCACGTTAACGTTAACCGTTAAAATGACCGTTGACTTTTTTTAAATGACCAAAATACCCCTGTCACAATTTTTTACTGTTCATAAAAAAAAATTAATGGTCAGATCCAGATCTCCACCAAGGAAAAAAAAAAAATTTTTTTGAATCTTCATCTTCTAACCCAGAGGGTTCGAAGAACGAACTCTCTGGGTTCGTGGAACCCAGAGGGTTCGAAGATCGAACCCAGAAGGGTTCGAAGATCGAACCCAGAAGGGTTCGATCTCGAACCCAAAAGGGTTCGAAGATCGAACCCTCTGGGTTCGATCTCGAACTCAGAAGGGTTCGAAGAACGAACCCAGAAGGGTTCGAAGAACGAACCCTTCTGGGTTTGTGGAACCCAGAGGGTTCGAAGATCGACCCCTCTGGGTTCGATCTCGAACCCACAAGGGTTCGTTCTTCGAACCCTTCTGGGTTCGATGGTTCGAGATCGAACCCAGAAGGGTTCGATCTTCGAACCCTCTGGGTTCAAAGATGAAAATTCAAAATTTTTTTTTCTTGGTGGAGATCCAATCTGGATCTCACCATTAATTTTTTTTAATGAACAGTAAAAAATTTGTGACAGGGGTATTTTGGTCATTTAAAAAATTTGAAAAAAGTCAACGGTCATTTTAACGGTCAACGTTAACGTGAGGGGAGGTTAGTGTTCATTAATGCAAACTTTGATTCCGAATGTAATTAGCCAAACCTCAGGGAGGTTGAGTGTAATTAACTCTCTATATATATATAAACTAACCACGAGTTTAGGAGTCTTTTCGAGAGAGCGAGTGAGTGAGACTTTGATTACAAAAAACAACAACAACAACATTCAAAAGAAATGACTAAAGAAGAAGACTTTAAGCTACTCAAGATTCAGGTATATAAATAAGACAATAACACTAAAAAGAAATAATTAAAGAAGCAGCAGCAAATTAGGAAGTTTAATTTCTGGACAGTTTTATTTAGGAATGAGTTTACTGTTTAATTTTTTGGACTGTTGTTTAATTTTCATGTCAATAATTTTTTATTAGAGCAGTACATTGGTTGGATGGATTGAAATCAGTTACTGTTTGTACACGGTGTGCATACTTGAATTTTTTCACTTAGGTTTGAAACATGATTTCATTTGTATAAAATTCATATCAATAGACAGTGTTGATTAAGTGATACACATGATTAATATACTGTTGAAATTAGGTTTGAATTCTAATATCAATAACCCAAAAACCAAAACTAAAAATATAGTCCAAATTAACATTTAAAACCTATTAAAATTTTAGTACATGAAAAAGGCCCGATAAGCCTAAAACAGTATTGAACCGAATCGAATCGAACCGTATTACTTTGGTTTGGTTCGGTTCAGTTTACACATTCAATTCGGTTTGGTTCAATTTCAATTTTTCAAAAACCGTATAAATTTCAAGTCGGTTCGATTTCACTCAAAACCGTACCGATTCGAACTGTGGTCACCCTTACATACTGCATTAAACACGTTGCAGTACTAATTCAATTCAATTCAATCCAATCATATTATACCCTATAAAAATAGTTCAATCCAATCCTGCGCACCAACCGAAGTTTATTTTTGTCCTTGAATTAGGATTATGTGAAAATATAAAACTAGTTTTGTCATAAACAAATATTTTTAATATACGACTATTTATGATTTTTATAAATCAACTTTTGTTATTTTTTGCAATTCCCATTTGTTTTTATGAGAGAGAAATAAAATTTTATGAGACATAAAACGTTCCATATTTTAAGGGTATTTTTGTCCATGAAACCCATTAGGTGAAAATGTAAAACTAAATTTTATTATAAACAAATTTTTTTTTTGTTTTTGTTTTTGTAATGTATGACTATTTATAATTTTTGTAAACTAACTTTTGTTATTTTTTATAATCTAAAAAGTTAATCCATTACAAGAAGAGATTTTAAAAGTAGATCTTTTATTAACGAATTTTATATAAAATATAACTTTCAACGAAAAGCTCTATGATGTTTAATATTAAATTAAAAATGTATTTTTAAGTTAATTTATTATTTGATTATAAGTCTATGTTGACAGTGATTTTTGGATAGAAATTTAGTCAGTCAAATCTCTTACCTTAGATTGTTCGATAAATGATATTATTTATGTTGATGATATCCGTATTAAATATTATTTAATAGGTATATGTGATATTGATTAGAAAACATCTCAACCACTCTGTTCTCTCTCAATCTCGCTAGAAAGGACTGAAGGATCATCGGTCAAAGATTCTTTTTCCATTCTCATTTTGTTGACGAGAGAAGTTGGTCGACCATAGAAACCATTAAGGGTTTCGGTAGCTTCTTCAAAAACACATTTTCGGTCGGCTCAGTGGGTCCTTTCTTCTTGACACTTTGCTACAATCAATAGCTTCCTTATATACATATCTGTGCGGCGCACAATGATCTCCCAATAAATAATGTTTACGTCGAAGTTGGTTTAATTACATAAAAATTTGGATAAGATTTTGCTCTAATGTGTCCACCTTATAATCCAAATATCCAATCTCATTAAATTTTGAAGTCCACATCCTTACATCTGTAAATAAACAAAACACTTTTACAAAAATCTAAAACAAAATGATAAGATCAAACACTAGTTTCATACTTTCATGTGTACATATCTATCTAGATGGGTGTTTTTTTTTTTTTTTCCTTTTTTCCATGACAATATATGGCCACGTAAAAAAAGTGCCTTAAATAGAACTTGGATTTTCAAAGACCTCATCATAATACAATATCTTTGATTGAACCTGAAACAGAAGTCCATAGTTTTATTGTTCTCTTTACAGCCATCCACATAACCTTGTGAGTTGTGACAGTCAAATCATGTATTATTATTAGGTGATTAACTAAGGACAATTGTCTTATGATTAGCTAGCCAGGTGGATTTCCACTTTGAATGTTGAATATAAAAAAAGATAAAAAAAAATGTTAAGAGTTAGTAATAATTATCAAAAATCGATAGGTAAATGGTTGGGCACTTCTCGATTTATTTTCGTCATAAGAGTTTGAATCCTAATTTTATCTAATTTTTTCTTATATAATATAATTTTCATTAAAATTAAATCCATGCAATTTTAAGTATACCATAGATTAATTATGTAAAACTAAATACTAATTATATTAATTATATGTATGTGTGTGTTCCAATATTATTCAATAATGAGTAGAATTCCCTCAAAAACTAACAGAATCCATCCTATCTATTCTTTAATGTTTGTAACTGATTATTGATTAATGAGAATAAGAGCTGAAATCACCATTATTACGGAGCTTGTTCGTTCAAATCTTTCGTAAAATATCTAGTTACTTTCATCAAACACCTATATTCATAGATTTTGTATTTAAATATATAGATTCAATTAATCATAATAATCTAAAGTATCAAAATATCATTTATTTTAAATTAATTAAATTAGTTTTTTTTAATAAAAAATTGTACTTGAACCCTGACAATATTAAACTTTGATCAACTCGACTTTCAATTTTGTTTTTGTCTCATATCATGACTTTGTACTAATACTAAAACAAAACTAACAAAAATCTCACCTAACCAGATTGATATGATCGTCACATTGTTTGCTTCTAAATCTTGATCATATTTTTTTAATTAAATTAAAGTCATTTTTGCACCAAAAAGTCCTTGATAAGTTTCCTATACATATACATATGTATATATATGGTTAAAACTTATCTTTGAATCCCAAAATTTGGTGATGAATTATGCATATTTATGAGAAAAATCCAGGATTTTTTTTTCTGGGTAGTGACACAAGTAAACATGGCGTGATGCTGTGAACTTGGCACTAGATACATTATTTAGAGAGAAAATTGATGAAAAGTACATAAAGCCTATCTCAATCTTGAGTTAAATATTAAAGACGATAAATGTACGTGCCATGTTATCTCTATTAGTATTATATTATGTATGTATCATTATTACAAAGTTAGAAATTACACTATAAAAAAAGTTATATTTTGCTATAGAAAAAATATATTGTAATTTATAATAAAATATATTATAAATATCATCATAATAAAAAGTTTTATTATGGGTAATATAATTATAAAAATTATTACAGATTAATATTTACAATAAAAAATTATAATAAATATAATATTTTTTAAATTTAATTATTTATAAAAAAAATATATATCCTCTAAGATACTAATGATATGAATGACGTAGTATTTCAGTGACTCATCTCACTATAATCAAACCTGTTTTTTAATTAATTTAACTAAGCAATAATTTTGCAGTGAAAGTTACCTTCAAATAATTCTTTATTTATTATTATTTTTTTAAAAAGTTATCTTACACACTTCCAAATTCTGTGTTTTGTCACGCTGGCAAACATCTGACAGATGGGTTGTACAGTCAACAACCTAAGATAATTTTTTTTTTAAAAAAAAAAGAAAATTCGCACATATATTATGGTGCTAATGGTAGGTTTCAATGAAGTTTTACGTACATTCATAACTCGAATGGTTAGTACACATGTCATCCATTTTAGTAGTGAGGATTTAAGTTCTACCACACGTATTTATCAATATATAAATAGTTTTCTCTTCTTATTATATTCGGACCGCATATTTAATAATTATGATCGAATAAATTTATTATTAATCTTAAAATTTTTTTAAAAAAAATTAAAAGATAATCTTAATCGTCTAACCTTATTAAAAAAAAAAAAAATCCGTCATTAGATATTTTTGAAGCTTAGTACAAGCTCATCACTTAGAAAAAATAAATTTTACCTCACACATATGACCCAAAAATATAATTATAACAGGATAAGTTTCATGATCGACCTCGCTGGAGAGGTAGGTTAACTTCGCAGCTTCAAATTTATTGTGAAATTTTTCTTCAAATAAATGTTTAGTACTCAGGCCACTGGTATTGCAGAATTAATATATAATACATATAAAATTGATTTGCAAATTATAAATTAAATTGAATTTTCGAACTGTGCATGCATGCTATAATTAATCAAAATTAGGCTCATCTAAATTCTGAAAATAGTGCAAATGGAGGACAGCTGGTGCTGCAATAATATTTCCAAGTGGAAGTCATTTTCTGATTAAAAAATTTGGGTTCAACTAAAGAGATTTAAACAACAAAAATTAATAGATAATCCTTCTATATCTTCAAAGGAAAGTGCATGATTAGAAAATTATATATAAAAGTATTAATGGTTTTTCACTGTTGGGTTCGATTATCAATGAACTAGAGGCAGATTTTCAAAAAAATCCCCCTCGATCGGTTTTAAAAAAATAATAATATAGTATTAAATTTAGATGGAAACTGCTAACGTAATTTTTTTTAATTAAGTATATAATTATGTGATTAATAATTGGTAGAATCTGTCGAGACTAATTATTAACGTGCGATTTAGATATTTACTCCTATAACGGGAGACATTTACAATAAGAGAGAAAAATATCTACACGTACTGATAATTATATATGGTAAGACTTAAACCCTGATGATTGAGATAAAAGGGAGCTACGCTGACCACTTAAACTATGAATAGTCGTGCCTAACAGAAGGGTTTTTAATACACCAGATGTTTTTAAACTAAAATTTAAAATTATAATGTAATTTTTTTATATTTTTATTTAAATTTAAAATTAAAGAGAGATTATTTTTTTAAGGAGTTTTACAAATCTCTCATTAAAAAAAAGAAAAATGAAAAAGAAAAAGAAAAAAAAGATTAGTTCGAATCCTTGAAAAAGTGTTTGCTTTTTTGATAGAAGCTTCTCACTACTAAAAAGATCCTACCAACAATTATTCTTCCACTTCCATTGATACTAGATTACACTTTACACAAACAAATTTTTATATAATTTATATGTTTTTCGGTCTCCTTACTTTCAATATTTAAAATTATTTTCTCAGCAGAAAAGTGACAAAAATATAGAATTTTTTGTTCAATTATTTGGTCACGGCCGAAATCTATGTGCAATAATTGAGATATTATAAGGCAGACAATAAAGAGTTTTTTTTTTTTTTGGACTCTTTTTATGTGATCCCTAATTTACTGGGATACCTTGTAAGATACGGTGACATCAGTTTTTGTTAAACAATAATTAAGAAAAAAAAAATAAAAATAACCTATCTCTACAGACTACATGCATGCATGTCACCAAACTATTGAAAGCAGTAAATGATGTTATGATCTTTATGTATTCTATACTTGCACATTTGTTATTTTTCTACTCACAGCATGTTCTTTTTGAGAATTATAACATTAATTTAACACAATATTCAGGCTAAAGCAATGGCATCAATTGAAACTTCTTTTTAAGCTAATACCAAACGTATTAGAGCTATGTCATAACTTGTTGAGATTATCACTACATATGCGGTTTGAAAATCTATTTCTAAAATCGAGAGACATCTATACGTACTGATAAATACATCATGATGAGATTTGCATCCTCACTATTAATGTGATGGGACTCAATTGAAACTTAGATGTTACACCTTCGTTATTATTCATATATTCTAAGAAAACTAGATGTTTTTTATTTTATTTTTCGTCTCTTATGTAACCTAGAATTGAGATAGACATATATTGATGAAGTTGATATTGGTTTAGTGGTAAGCACCTTACATTCACATTATTAAATTGTGGGGTTCACATCATATCCTGATCCTTGAATTCTTAAATTTGTAGAAGTACTTAGAAAAAAAAGATGAGCATATACTCCGATTTGGATGGGAATAGAGATAATTAAGGAAGTGAATTTCGAATATATTTATGGCTACATATGATTTATTTTATTAGCACGTGGATAATACGGTATGTTCGTCCTATTGGATAGTATTTTTTTTCTGATTCTGAGTTGATCCAAAATAATTCAACTTCCACAGTATTAATTTTCCTAATCGTTTAAAAACTTAAGAATAGTCTTAAAGACGTGACAATTTTGATCGAGATTACTTATGATGTTTTATGTTTACTTACTAATTTTTTATTATTTTTTAAATAAAAATATATTGACACGATGATTTCTTACATGATTGATATTAGCGTACATGGTACACAAAAAGAAAAAGAGAAATCCTCTTGGTAATAAAATCACGGTCTATGTGTACAATATACTTTTTATAAGTATAATAATAATGGTACAAGCATGATTAAAGATCAAATTAAACATCTCTCAAGAAAGTAAAAAATCTATACAACACAACTAATTATTATTATTGAACTTCTCTCTCTATGTAAAACTTTAAAGTACATATGCTAATTAAAAACAGAAAAAAAGGAACTAAATCTAGAGAAAATTGTGCACTTCTAGCTATATTTGATTTTATACTCCTACATGATGGAACAAGCGTTAGGGTTTTCATCACTGAAGAGAGTAGTGAACTTCTCGTCTGTTGCATTAGGGCTGGGCAGTGCTTGGACAACGTTCTTGACATAACCAGCTGGTGCTTTCTTGTCATAAGCCTGAGCCACATATGGATATGCCACCAAATTGTATGGAACATAAGGCCAAAACTCAGCTCTTTTCCCTGTGTCTTTCACTTTCTTTAACACCTTGTTTGGATCCACGTATCCGGTCACCGTAACCCGGCTTTGCTTCCTGTTCACAACCACAGTCTTTGCACCTACGCGACAGTACAGGACAAGAAACTTATTAGTGTCCGCATGATCTAATAGAAATTTTCCGGGTCAGGATTGTCCTGATCATGAAATGATACTATTATGATAAGGAGGAGTAAAGTGATACTACTAGAAAAGTTGTTGTGAAAATGTGAAAATGACTTGATATTAAGGGACTGTTTGGTTTGTTGCATTTAAGTTTTCAGCTGCCAATACCAATATCAAATTGCAAAAGTGATGTTTCCTATACTTGTAAATAAAATAGAAGACTTGGGTGTGTGGGGACTGGGGAGTAGAGAATCTCTATTTCCGGAGAAAGGAGCTTTTCTATTGTGATAAATGTTGCAGCTATCACAAAAAGACAACCACATATTCGGAGGAAGAAGTAAAAGAAATTTATGTTTTTAGATTTTGAAAATAGTACGGCTACACAAAATTTCTCTGTTCATTCCATTTAATTCTACTTTGACTACAATTTATTATTATTATTATTATTATTATTATTATTATTACTTGTTTTTGAAAAAAATAATAATAATTTGAAGCCCACATAACTTTACTGACAGATATTCTGATCAAGCCATAAATGAAGGCCCAAAAAATAAGGTGCAATAGTGTTGAAAAAGGGATTTTTATTTTTTGTATAAATAATTTTGCATGAATTTTGTTAAAAGTCTATAGGCTCTGATGGATTAAAAAGCCGAAAATGGTCAACGAAGGCAAGGCTTCGTCTCAGTTCATAGTATGCAGAAATTTGGAGAGAATTTGAGGCCTCCATCATGCACATACACCAGAAAAGTTGCAAAACACCATTTGGTTTTGTTTTTGGAAAAGAAATGTGAGAGAGAAGAGAGAGAGAGAGAGAGAGAGAGAGAGAGAGAGAGAGGTAAGCTTAAGAAATTAACACACACAACACCTTTCATGTGAGAAACAGCATTTCTAACTTTCCTTTCACAGCCATCACAGTCCATTTTCACCTTGATTTCAACTGTCTGTAAAAACAAACCAAAACATAAAAACTCATCAGTTTCTCTTTGACATATGACAATAAACTCACCTAAAATCCACCAAAGAAATATATATATATATATATATATATATAAACACTCTTGAATACCTGCATCGGCTTGCGTTTCTTCCCCCTAGGAGTAACTTCAAACCAGTCCAATATATGGTCAAGAGCACCCATTTTTCTTCTGTTCTTTGTTTTTCTTTTTCCTGAGTCTAAGCAGAGAGTTAGAGAGAGAGAGAGAGAGAAGAGAGAGTTTGAACTTTGAAGGATGGAAATATATGGAGAGTGATTTGGTTGTATTTATAAGAGAGAATATATGGAGCAAATTATGCTTAATTAACTTAATTTAATTAATATAATAAGTTGGGAAATGACTTGTGTCCCTAAATCATGCACGGCAAACTAAAAAAAAAAAAAAAAAACCATGGGTGACAACTTGGCAATTGGTGTTTGGTTGGTCTTCTAATTAAATTTTAAAAAAATAATAATTAAGAAAGAGGAGATTAAATTTGTTGGGCTTCGTGGTTTGCTTGTAAGTTGTAACAGAGGTTGATCATGAAGAGAAGAGCTGTTGTCTTGCTGTTTACCTGGTCCAAAGAAATGCAAAATAAAATCGTCGTTTTGTAAAGTGGGTTTTTGCTGTCTTCTCTTACGCGGTCCTTTACAAAGGCGGTTTCTTCCTCCTCTTCTTCCTTTTATTTTTTATTTTATTTAAAAATCAATCTTGCCTTTCTTGTTTTTAAATTCTATATATATATTAACTATCAATTAATGAAAAACCAGTTTTTATCTGGTTGGCATCGATTGTCTGATTTTAATAATAATATTTAGATTTTACGTTTTAATACAAATAATATTAGACTGTTGAAATTATTTATTTAAAATTATATTATAATAATGTAACATATAAATTATAATTATTATATAAATTATCAAATTATTAGTCACATCTCATTTATTATTTTATTTGATCAATGGTTTTGAATTAATAATTTAATTAGCCTCAGATATTTACATTGACTTAAAATTAAGGCTTTATTTACTTGATAATTTTAAATAACAAAAATCATCATTATATATCACTTGTTTAGTATCTGAATTTATATATCTTACATCAAATTATTAACGGTATTATAGTACAGAAATTGAGGTGACTCAGTGATAATCCGTCACACAAATATTAATAAGATTATATACGTGGATCATCTCCCTCTCGTCTAACTTTAAAATTAATAATATTTTTTCTAGTATGATTTAACTTGAAGTGTTATATATTAATCTAATGGTTTTGTAATACAGTAAAAATCTCATTGAATATTAATTACATTTATATCTTAAGAGTTTTTTTTTTGTCGTCTTCTTAAATTTTTTTGACGTTTCTGTGAAAATTAGCTTCTTGAATTTGTTGCTCATGGAGATATAGTTAATTATTAATTAGCATGTACACAAAATTTCAAATTAAATGATCTGGAGCCCATCTGTCTTGAATTATTGCAAATATGAAAGCATTGTTCTTCTACTCTGGAAAAAGATGTAAACCTTATTTTTTTTATATATAACTTGTGAACACGAATATTCAAACTTCAATCTTCATTTATTTTATTGTACAAATGTTCATATCAAAATCATGTCAATCTAATTATAATTAACATGATTATTAAACAAGCTTTTCCCATTTTAACATGGAAATTAGGTCAAATAATGATATGCTTACTAAGGATGTGTTGCTATTATTTGATTTCAATGGATGATTAAGAAATGTTAATTAACCACAGCAAACTCTCATTTATCGGATTATTTATGTAACTTACAATTTTTTTTTAAGCTGTTACAATCAATTCGGAATAAATGTAAAAATACGAATGCAACTCATGTTAATATATTATTTTTATTATTAAACATATCATATTTATATTTATAAGTTGGATATAATAAATTAAACGGTTCATATTCATGCTAACAACACACATATAAAATATCTATAGTTTTGATAACGATGCATGCACAAGCATTTATTTTATTAATTGTCACTTCCCTACTATAAGGTTTAGTTTTCTTTCTCCTATGCCAGTATGCCACATTTTGTGATTTTTTTCCCCACTCATATATAACTAATATAAGCATTACAGCTAAACCCAGTGCTGATTTATGTAGAATAAAATAAAATAAAAAATAATAATTTTTCAAACGTGTGAACGATTGAATAGCCCATTCACTTATAGATCATGTGATTAGTGTATTTCTTCTTTACTTTCGTAATAAGGATTCGAATAATTGATCACGCCAGGTCTGACAGATTCCTAATCCAATCAATTATGATCAATATTCATATTTTTTTTTTTCTTTCTGGTTTCTATAAGATTAATGTACAAAAATTGCATCTCAAAATTTCAAATTGTATGGATCATAATTTTTAACAGCTGTTTTCAAATCATAACCAGAAGATGCCAAAAAAGAGTTTGTTAATTTTCTGAAAATATTGATAATTGAGCAATGCAGCATTTAAGGAGATGGGGCAAATTATTCAAGAATTATAGGTGAAGCAACTCCTAGAAGACGACGGCAACACTATTCTTCCAATCTATACATATGTTTTGTTAAGTCTATATATATATTTCTTTAAAATTGGTGTCCACAAAAGGGTTTGCAAATGCTCTCACCTCCCTAATTCATGTGTCATTTTCTCATGATGCATGCATTTATTCATTGATATTATATATATATATATATATATATATATATATGAACAAATAACATTAAACCGATATGAGGTTTGTTGAATTATACTCGAAATCAATTTTTAAGGAAATTAACTGCAGATCCTCTGCTGTTAGCGTTGACCGTCTAAAAAGACAGTTGATCGTTAAAATATGTAAAATTTTTGACAAATTACAGTTCACCTACATGAAGTATATCTAATTACAAGCGCAATCAACTTTTGAAAATTGACTATAGACCTCCATGTCGTTAGTTAATGTTAGTCAAAGTAAAAAATGTTAAAGGTATTTTGGTTATATCATCTTATATTTAAAATATTTTAAAAAACAGTTAAAATATCCACCATTTATCTCAGATGAGATGGACGGTAGAAATTTATTTATTTAAAAAAAGTAAGATTTATTTTTTAAAAAATTTAAAATAAAAAACTTAAGATCTCTATCATCCATCACCGTCCATCTAGAGATAGACGACGAAGATTTACAAAAATAAAAAATAAAATAAAAAAAGAAGAATGAGAGAGAAGAGTGAGATCCATCATAGATCCACCACGAATTGCAAATTAGGGGAGGCTGGTTCACGATAGGTTCACAAACCATATGCGCAAGCTTGATTTGCGAACAACCAGAGCAGGCTCGCCTTCTCTGGTTCGCGCAAAGGGGGAGGCTGGAGCCTCCTTCTCCCTCTCATTGCCACAAAATCCTTAATTTTTTTTAGATAAGTCTCCAAAAGGACGGTGGAGATATCTTAGATTTAATTTTTTAAAATTTTTTCATGAATGGATCTCCATAATATATTTATTTTTGTTAAATTTTTTATTTATTTTTAGATTTTTTTAATTATGGGCAAATTTATCTTTTTACATATTTTTAATGATCAACTGTCTTTTTTTACGGTCAATGCTAACAATATAGAGGATCTGCAGTTAATTTTCTTAAAAACTGATCCCGCTTGTAATTAGGAATACCTCAGGTAGGTCGGCTGTAATTTGTTCTAAAATTTAAATATTTTTTAATAGTCAACTGTCTTTTTTTATGGTTAGCGCTAACGGCAGGAGAGTCTATAGTTAATTTCTCTAAAGAAAGAATTCTGTCTGTAATTAAAGAAATATTAGGTAGGGGACTATAATTTATCTTTATAAAAAAGGTCAAAAATAGTTACTCACTGCAAGTACTTTATGCTGATGAGATCCGTATTTGACCAGGTAAATTAATTTGTCAAAAAAATCTATACAATAATAAAGTGTATTATACCAGCTCCTCTGCAGCCATAGACAGACCATAAAATGTAGAAAAAAATTGGGACCATTGAAGTGTGAGAGTTGATGTTTGAAGAAGGCAAAGCGAGTCCAGCTGCATGCATGTTGTGGCAGAGAAAGAGAGAGTTAGCTGGAGTTTTGGTAAACGTCTCTGTACAAAACTTCTCACAAATTTTCAAATCTTCTTTTTCTTTAGCAACTCAAACTCATCATATCCTTCTATGGTAAGATCATAATAAGATGTTGGTCCCACATTCAATCAATTTTGATCTAGAAATTAAAAAATAAATTAAAATTTGAGAAGTACTCCTATTATTGTTGATTGAATGATTATCAAATAACACTAAAACCAGTATGAGAATTGTTAATTATATTCAGAATTTAATTTTACATAAACTCATACTAAACTTTTTTAACATTAAGTTTGACCGCTAAAAAATAATATTAACCGTTAAAAGAAAAAGTAGAAGAAGAAGCGAGAAAAATCCATAGTATATCGAGCATGGATCTTTAATGGATCATAAATTGAGGAATGTTCGAATTTACTTTTTAACAGTTAAACTTAACGAGTTTAATGTGAGTTTCTATAAATTCTGAGTGTAATTCAATAAATCTCAAATAGGTTTAGTGTTATTTGTTCTTACTTGATACATATATTCTTAATTTGTTTCCTATTTTTATATTAACGTAAGGTTTTCGACGAATTTTGAATTTTGAATAAATTCATAGTGTTATGATAGCTATATAGTTTAACAAATTTAAAAGTTACCCTTGTTTATTTGTTTTATTCATAATTTAATGATAAATATTTTCTTTATAGGAGTTTCTATTATAGTCATCATATAAAAATTGTGATTGACTATTTAATAAAAAGAAAATTTAAATAAATCGAGTGAAATCTAATAACAATTACATATCATAAATTTGAATTTGAGTTCAGTATCAAATTCACAAAAAGAAAATATATAAATTCACAATTCACCTTAATAGATTCATCAAAAAACTTTTGTGGGAAAAATTGTTATAATTGAAAATGAAAATCGATTGTCATGAGGTTACCAAATTGTACATTCTCAAAAAAATTTCTTGTACGTAAAATGCTAACAATATTTTTTTAAAATACCCCCATATCATGAAGTCAAATTATTTAAATTTAGTACAACAAGTACAAGTCATACAATGTCTACTAAAATATGAAAAAAAACTCATACAAGCAAGTCCAACAAGTTTGTCTTATATATATATAATATCGTAAAAAATGTCACATCTTTTGTCAATGATTTATTATTATTATTATTATTATTATTTTTGTTTTTCGTAAACGTTGTACATAAAACGTGGCAAGCTCATGACCAAAATTTGATATGATCAAAGCCACAAGTAATGACATATATAAAGGGACCAAGAATATAAAAGAACAATAATTTAATACCTTATAGAAGGAAATCTTCTTGGTTGCTTTTATTATGTTATATATATTTTTGGAAAATTTTAATTATTAACTAATTAAATTAAGTGTACGTTTCGAGGAACTTCTTTGCTGGTTAAAAGAACCTTTTTTAATAATTTTTTTTTATTTAGTTACTATTCTATTAGAATTTTTGAAAGATTAAAATCTACTCGAAGAAGTTCATAGTTTAGAATTTGTCAAGCAGTTCTTTTTGAGTTTTTAAAAATATTAAAATATTTAATATAATAATCCTATTATATTTGTTAATTTTACAATACTTTTTTAATTTAAAATTATGTCCTTTTTTATAATTCTATTATTTAAAAAAAAAATTTAATTGATAACCAAATGACCAACAGTCTTTCTTTAAAAGCTCTACTTATAAAAACTCTACTACTTCTGAAAATTCTATTCGAAATTTTTTTTCCAAATGGACCCTAGGTTATATATATATATATATATGCATGCATATGATTGTTGTGTTTGTTTTTGTTAGTGTTAATAATTGTATGCTTCAAGATGCAGCCAAGGGTGCAGCTGCTGGTACAGCTACTGGTGACAGAAAGGATTCAAATCTGCAACAATTAAGAAATAGTGAGGAAGGTGATATAAACTCTAAAGAAGAAGAAGAAGAGTGTCTGGCAACAACAAGATTGGCTGCCAGACCTGGTTCGAGCAATAATCTTTGTGGGGATTTTTTACGAACACATTGCCAAAACTGTCAAACACCTTTGCTGATCAAACATCAAGCTTCCAGAAGCAAAGGGAGTTAGCTAGTCCAGCTTGAGAGCATGTGGAGCTGCTCTATAGGATCCTTGACACTCTGTCATCATACTGAGCCAGCTCACGTCATACTAATCTCAATCCATGTCAGATGCCAAGCTGGCAAAATCAATTATTTGTGTCCCAAAGTTTGTTAAGAGTTTGTTGAAGAATATGTTACAAATCAGTTAGTGATTTCAGATTCCTTTGTGCTTAGTTGTGTTGAGTACTCACAGTATATATTGTAGAATCTATTGATATTGTAATTAATACTTTTGATTATCAGATTAAT
This sequence comes from Xanthoceras sorbifolium, assembly GCA_003430845.1. NCBI lineage: Eukaryota > Viridiplantae > Streptophyta > Magnoliopsida > Sapindales > Sapindaceae > Xanthoceras > Xanthoceras sorbifolium. Next base: position 30,022,864 of record CM010621.1, read on the forward strand.
GAGAGAGCTTTCTTCTTCATCTCTCTAAACATTTCCATCTTCTATTTTCCTCCATTGTTTTCATGGTATCAGAGCTGCATAGACGAAAGTCATGAACTCAAAACATCCCTCTGTTAGTTCCTCCACCATTGCTGCACAGCCTTCACAATATGCTAGCTCTGGAAGTTTTGGAAAACTCAAGTTGAACTTCAACTTGCCTATTAAACTTGATGATAGCAATTACCTGTTCTGGAAAGCTCAAGTTCTTCCTGCTGTGAGAGCTTATAATATGGAGGAGTGTGTGTTTGAATCTAAACCAGCACCAAAAAAGAACATTGAAGTTGTTTCACCTGAAACGAATGAGGTAATATATAAACTCTCTAATGAATTTCTTGCTTGGAAGAAAAATGATCAGTTGCTTGTGTGTTGGTTGATTTCTACTTTGAGCCAATCTGTTATTGGTGAAGTTACAAGATGTGCAACTGCATTTGAAGTGTGGTCATCTCTTGAGAAAATGTTTTCTCAACAGTCTCGAGCAAGAATCCTACACATTAAATCTCAGATACAGAATTTGAAGAAAGGCTTGTCAATGACTGAGTATATACTCAAAATGAAGAACTTTGCTGATCACTTATCAGCCGCAGGTCATCATGCTAGTGATCAAGATCTGATAATGAATGTTTTGCATGGCCTAGGTTTAGAATATGACTCTGTTATTGTGCATATTACTTCTCGACAAGATGAAATTTCCTTAAGTGAAGCACAATATTTGTTGATGACTCAAGAATAAAGGTTAGAGCAATATCACTCAACTGCTTCGGTTGATCTATCTCAAGCCACTACTAACTATGCTTCAAATGATAAAAGATCTCATAGAGGGGGTAACAATGCAGGAAGAGGAAATAACAGAGGTGGAAGAGGAAGAGGTTATGGTAAAAGTAAGATTGTGTGTCAATTATGAGGAAAAAATGGGCATATTGTATCTTCTTGTTACAAACGTTTTGGTCAACGGTTTCAAGGTCTTAGCTTGCAGCAAACTCAAGGCTATACTTCACATCAGCCTCAACTAAATCAACCTCACAACAATGTCAATTATACTGGTCATAATCAGCAACATCAGCTGAATGCCTTTGTTGCAACTCCTGAAAGTGTAGTTGATCCCAACTGGTACTTTAACACTGGTGCTACAAACCATGTAACCTCAGATGTCAATAACCTTTCCATCAAGCAAGACTATAAATGTAAAGACAAACTTGTAGTAGGTAATGGCACCAAGCTCAATATCTCACATCTTGACACATCAACACTTAAAACTCTAGATAATTCAATTTCTCTTGTTCTCAAAGATATCTTGCATGTTTCAGCCATAACTAAAAATCTTTTGAGTATTTCCAAGTTTACTAAAGATAATGATATTATTGCTGAATTCTATTCTAACCATTGTTTAATCAAAGATCAGCTCACCAAGAGAGTTCTACTCCAAGGAACTTTGAGAAGTGGCCTGTATCAACTTGATCTGTCCAAGGCTGATCCTTTGTTGCTTACCAAGCTTTCTAAGTCCTACGATGTCAATCATGTTTCATCACTTTCAAGCTTATCTTGTAATGCATTTCATGTAGCTCATTCTGCAAATCTTGCCTCTGTAAATCCATCAGCTACTGTGAATAATAATAATAAATGCATTACTTCTTGCAACTTTGATATTTCTGATGTTTGGCATGCAAGGTTAGGTCACCCTTCATTGATTATTCAAAAACATGCTCTTAAAGACATTAAGAATAAACAATCTCTTTGTTCTCCTAAGTTTTGTGATTCTTGTAAATGTGGGAAATTGAGTCAGCTCCCTTTTCAACCTTCTCAAACCAGAACCACTAAACCTCTTGAACTAGTATATTCAAATGTTTGGGGTCCCTCACTGGTTTCTTCTTCTTTTGGTTACAGGTATTATATAAATTTTGTTGATTCCTACACCAAATACACTTAGATATCCCCTTTTAAAGTCAAGTCAGAAGTTTTCAATGTGTTTCAGCTTTTCAAAAAATTTGCTGAACTAATGTTTGATACCAAGCTCAAATGTTTCCAATCTGATTGGGGTGGGGAATATAGGACTCTACAATCTTTTTTGTCTAGTAATGGCATTATGTTTAAACATCCTTGTCCTCATACACACCAACAAAATGGTGTACCCGAAAGAAAACATCAACACATAATTGAAACCGGTCTCACTCTTCTTGCTTATGCATCCATGCCTTTGAGTTTTTGGTGGGGAAGCCTTTAATACTGCCGTTTACATCATCAATAGGCTGCCTACAGCTCTTTTGAATCACAAGTCTCCATTTGAAATGGTTCATAATAAAAAACCAAATTTGTCTTCCCTCAAAGTATTTGGTTCCGCATGTTTTCCATACCTTCGTGCCTACAAGTCTCACAAATTGGATTTCCATTCCTCCAAGTGCTTGTTTCTAGGATATAGCAATGCTCATAAAGGATACATGTAACACCCCCTGACTCGACCCGGCTGGATCGACTCAGGACGTGTTACCGGGTTTTCAAAACTTTCTTATTTCTGTTTATAAACTGAAAACCATATAGTTTGTAATTTTAAAATCTTTTCGAGTGAGCCCATCAAAAATTATTTTAAAAAATTTCGGCAGAGTTTCCTTTGTTTTGCTAAGTTTCCAAAACCTGTTTTCAAATAAAACTCAAATCACAAACAATTCACAAAAACACTTCAAATCTCAATCCATTGAAATGCGCACTCTGCTGTTTAGTGCGACTTTCAAACAGTTTATAAAACAATTCAGTAACTACAATCTTTTTTTTTAAAAAAAAATACAAAACAGAAAGTATAAAATAATTAATTACAATACATAATTACAAATCATAATTACAAAATCCTCTGAATATGCACGCATATCTAATTATAATATACAGAAATACTTATATAACAAACTACCCCAAAGATACTGTGACTCTGAGCTCTTCTCTGCAGCTGGTGCCTCTTCAGTTCTTTCCGTCCTCGGTATCTTTATTACCTACGCGTTAGAAACACAACTATCGCGCTAAGCAAAGCTGCCTAGTGGGTGTACACTTAAAATAAATAGTAATATAATATAAAACAGTATATGTAAACTCAGAAATTCAAAAGTGTATATAAACAATAAAATTTAAAACCAGTACTTTCAGAAATCGAAATATCTATAACAAACGTTTTACAATTGCTGAAACTAAGTAAACAGACAGTATTTCAAAACTTTCTGGAATTCAGTTCCATATCATTTCTTTGTTTTCCATAACATTTTCTAATCATAAATTCTCAATTTGGCCCATGATACACATAGCAGGGTGCACAGGACTGGATTACGGGTTTTACAGTCGGGTTTCCCATCTCTCATATGAAATGGTATCCCTATATAAACAGTCGGTTTCCCATTTCACTAGGAAATGGTATCCGGGTATTCTCACAGTCGGTTTCCCATTTCACGAGGAAATAGTATCCGTGGTAAACAGTCGGTTTCCCATTTCACGAGGAAATGGCATCCGTAATCAATAATCAGAGACGGTGCAGTACTGCCATAAATTCACCCAATTGACATGTCAATCTCCTATATCCAAATATCCCTACATATATCAGGGCCGTTCAAAATATCATAACAATTTAGTTCTTTTGATTTCAGAAATCAACGAATATCGATTTCAGTCAAAATCCATAAAACAAAAATTATAAACCAGGTTTTGAAATGAATATCCATAAGAGCAAAATATTGTCCAACAATATGCAAAAATATAAACAAATCCATACGAATATATATAAAATCCAATATAAACAAATCCATACGAATATATCTAAAATCCATAACAATCAAAACATTTATCAAAATTAAGTTTCAGAAACGTGTGTACACCAACCTGGATACCGTTTTTCTCTCGACTATCACGGTTCTACGTTTTCTTTTCCTTTTCCCTTTTCTTTCTCTTCCACCTTTTCTTTCTTTCTTTCTCTCTTTCCTTCCTCTTCTCTTCTTCTTCTTCTTCTTCCTTTTCTTCCTCTTCTTCTTCTTCTTCTTTCTTTCTTCTTTCTCTTCTTTCTTTCTTCTTCTTTCTCTTCTTTCTTTTTTTCTCGGTCTCTGCCTCTCTCTTTTCTCTGTTTTTGTGGCTTCTGCGAGAAGCCAAATTTTTTTTTTATATTTTTCGGTCGTCGCGACCTGTGGCCGCGATGACCAGGTCGCGGTGCTCACTGGAGCATTTCCACCGCCTTCATCGCGAGCACATCTCGCGGTGCTTTGGTCGCACTGGTGGTCGCCATGCTCATTGCCCGAATTTTATTTTTTTCATCGCGAGCAGTTCATCGCGATCTATGGTCGCGGTGCTCACTGCCAAGAATCACCATTTTTCATCGCGAGCGGCCCATCGCGAGCTGTGGTCGCGATGACCAGGTCGCGATACTCACTGCCTCAGTTTTCAATTTTCTCGCATCATTTCTGGACCGTTCCATCTGGTTCACCTGGAAATCATAAAAATAAACATACTTTTAATTACATTTACACCCCTTCCACTCACAAAATTTATTTTCACATATTCAAAATTAATTATTCAAAATCCGGGATGTTACAATACAAGTGTTTACATACTTCGGGTAGGATTTACATTTCTCGTAATGTTTCCTTCAATGAAACAGATTTTCCATTCCCCTATCTTTTTAAATGTCAAAAATCTGATTGCCATAAATCTTCATCTTGCAGTCTCCCTGTGTCTTTTTTGAAACAATTGCATGCCATGCCTATTGTTCTGCCATCTGTGTCTTCTCTTGCAGCTTCCCCTGCTGAGTTTTCTATACACATTCCCGAGCTTTCAGCTTCTCCTACATCTGCTGGTCACTCATTTTCCAGTTCTGTTTCCGTTCCTCACAGTCCACAACCAGCTCCTACTAATACACATCCTATGCTTCCTCGAACTAAATATGGTATTTCCAAACCCAAAGTCTACACCTTACATTCCTCTGTTTCTAGTGTTGATGATGAGCCTAAAAATGTGAAGGAAGCTCTTAATAATGTTAATTGGCAGCAGGCCATGCAATCTGAATACAATGCATTGTTGAGCAATCAAACTTGGTCCCTTGTACCTTACAGCTCCCACATGAATGTTATTGGGAATAAATGGGTGTTTCGAAGAAAATTTCACCAAGATGGCTCTCTTCAAAAGTATAAGGCAAGGTTGGTGGTTAAAGGATTTCACCAAACCCCCGGTGTTGATTATTTCGAAACCTTTAGTCCCGTTATTAAAGCTTCTACCATAAGAGTTATGTTAGCTTTGGCTGTGAGTAAGGGATGAGATATTCAACAGCTGGATGTCAACAATGCATTTCTAAATGGGGATCTTCAAGAGGTTGTATACATGCAGCAACCTGAAGGCTTTGTTGATGCAGCTCATCCAGGTTTCGTATGCAAGTTACACAAGTCACTTTGGGCTCAAGCAAGCTCCAAGGGCTTGGTTTGATAAATTGAAAGCTGCCTTGATTCGATATGGATTTGTTGCTTCTAAATCAGATCATTCTTTGTTCAAAAACCGGACTGCCTCTCATGTAACTTTTATTTTCATCTATGTTGATGATATTTTGATTACAGGTGATGACAATGCCTATATGCAACAGTTGATTTATACCCTTCATACTACATTTGCTCTCAAAGCTCTTAGGTCCTTGTAATACTTTCTTGGTTTTGAGGCAGTGAGAGATCAGTCCGGACTACATTTATCACAGTCTAAGTATGCAATTGATCTCCTTACCAGGACAAATATGCTTGATGCCAGACCCTGTCCTACTCCAGCTACTACAAGTGTGAAGTTATCAGCTCATAATGGTGCACCTCTTGCAGATGCTACTCTCTATCGTAGTATCATTGGAGCATTCCAATACTTAACTCTCACTCGACCAGATCTTGCCTTTATTGTCAACAAACTCTCTCAATTTCTTAGTGCTCCCTCACAAGTGCACTGGCAAGCATGCAAAAGGGTTCTTCGGTATATTAAAGGAACAACCTCTCTTGGCCTGTTTTTTACTCCCTCTCAGCAGCTTTCTCTTGTGTGTTACACTGTTACGGATTGGGCCAGCTCGATTGATGACAGATGCTCTACTAGTGGCTATTGTGTTTATCTTGGGAATAACCTTGTCACATGAAGCTCCAAGAAGCAGCTTGTGGTGGCATGTTCTAGCATCGAAGCCGAATACAGGTCACTTGCGCATGGTACTGCTGAAGTTGTATGGATTAGCTTCTTACTGCGTGAACTGGGATTTTCTTCTCCTAAATGTCCTATTCTATGGTGTGATAATCAAGGTGCTAATCTTCTTGCTCAGAATCCTGTTTTCCATGCTCGAACAAAGCACATTGAAATTGATATTCATTTTGTTAGAGAGAAGGTTGCATCTCATGATATTGCTGTCCAATATGTTCCTTCCTCTGATCAAGTTGCAGACATTCTAACAAAGGCTCTTCCTATTGCTCAGTTTCAGAAGCTTAGTGTCAAGCTCGTTGTGGATAATCCATGTTCTCGCTTGAGGGGGGCTGTTAGTGTTAACAATTGTATGCTTCAAGATGCAGCCAAGGGTGCAGCTGCTAGTGACAGAAAGGATTCAAATCTGCAACAATTAAGAAATGGTGAGGAAGGTGATATAAACTCTAAAGAAGAATAAGAAGAGTGTCTGACAACAACAAGATTGGCTGCCAGACCTGGTTCGAGCAATAATCTTTATGGGGACTTTTTACGAACACATTGCCAAAACTGTCAAACACCTTTGCTGATCAAACATCAAGCTTCCAGAAGCAAAGGGAGTTAGCTAGTCCAGCTTGAGAGTATGTGGAGCTGCTCTATAGGATCCTTGACACTCTGTCATCATGCTGAGCCAGCTCACGTCATACTAATCTATATGGAGCTGCTCTATAGGATCCTTGACACTCTGTCATCATGCTAAGCCAGCTCACGTCATACTAATCTCAATCCATGTCAGATGTCAAGCTGGCAAAATAAGTTATTTGTGTCCCAAAGTTTGTTAAGAGTTTGTTGAAGAATATGTTACAAATCAGTTAGTAATTTCAGATTCCTTTGTGCTTAGTTGTGTTGAGTACTCACAGTATATATTGTAGAATCTATTGATATTGTAATTAATACTTTTGATTATCAGATTAATGAGAGAGTTTTCTTCTTCATCTCTCTAAACATTTCCATTTTCTATTTTCCTCCATTGTTTTCAGTTTTTATTTGTAAAAAAAAGTCATAGGTTAGACTTTTTTGTTCATGGCAAGAGAAAAGTTCTATTTATGCTGTGAAATTCTTTTTGATGTTTATAATAGAATTGCAAATATCATATTAAAATTTATACAGGATGACACTACTTCTTAATTAGTGTTTAAACATTATAATTAATTAATTTTAACTTATTAAAGCGCAACTTAAAATTTGCTGCAATTATTTTTATTTTAAATTTATACACCATTGACAAATTATATGGCAGTACCATTTCAATCGTCACATAGTAACTTGAAAATGAAAATTTTAAGATAATAATTAAGAATTGCAATATTATTTATCATTATTTTAAAAATAATATTTTTTACAGTGTTAATAATTAATATATAATAGTACTAATAATAACAACAACAACAACAACAATAATAATAATAATTTTGTAATTTTGAAATTAGAGTAAAAACCTTTCTACCAAGAATTTTTCTCTAATTTCACAACCACGTTATTTTTCGATTTTGGTCTGAAATTTTAGAGTTCTCCATTAAATGTTTTTTTTTTTTTTAATACCATTACACAATAGGTACTCAAATTTAATTAAGATATGTGATTGCACGATAGTCTCTTGCTATTTTAATTAGTATTTGCTTATTATTATTATTATGAAAAATGTATGCAATTTTTTTTAATTATTTTTACCATGCCATTTATCAGTATGTGTGGATAGTTTTCTCCCCTTATTGTGGGAGTAGATATCTCCCGTTACGGGAGTAAATATCCGAACCGTGCGTTTAGTGATTGATTTCGGTAGGTCCTAGCAGTTATTAAAGTTGTAATTGTATTCCCTTAAAAAAAAAAAAAAAACTTTTGAAAAAAAAAATATGTTTGTAACATATTTTTATTTTAAATATATTTGCAAATGTTAGAAGAACAACATATTTTTTATCTTATTATATCAGTTCTTCCATTTGCAAATATCCGCCTTTAGTTAATTCATCTTCCATTTCAATTTTTATTTTAAATATATTTGCAAATGTTAGAAGAATAACTTCTCAGTTTAAGATAATTTTCTATATAATTTATAAAAATCATTGACCAATAATTTATATATATCTCATAGTTTTCTCCTTTAAATTATTTTCAGGAAAGAAGAAGAAATCAGAACCTTCAAGTGGAAATCCAAGTTCGAGCACTGGTCCAAGTCCAAATCGACCTTCAAATCCAAACCCAGTTCAAAATCCGAATCCAAGTCCGAATCCGGGTCCGAATCCAAATCAACGAGAAGAGATTAATTACGATGCTTATAATAAAAGTATGTTAGGGAGAATTCAAGAGGAGCAAGGTCCCATTGAGTTTTATCATAATTCAACCAGATGGATGAATGTCGGATCCGGTGATGATAACAACGTCCGGCTTGAGTCGAACTACAATGATTCTCAAAATAGAAGCAACAATGTAGAATCTTTACCAAAATAGATTCGAGAGTATATGGAGTGACTGATTTCCCTTAAAGTAAAATAAAATAATCACCGAAATAAATAAAACATAGTTTATCTTATTATATCAGTTCTTCTTGAAGAGAGATTAGAATTTAGTAATATTATTATTTTATTCCCTTAGGTTTAAATATATATCATTTTACCCCATACTTTTAAAATATTTACTATTTCTCCCCTACCTTAAAATATTCATCATTTTCTGTTTTACTTTTTAAAATATTCATAATTTTTCCCCTGCAATTAAAAAAAATTAATTTAACTATTAAATCTTAAGGACAAAATAATAATTAACTATTAATCTGATAAAAAATATTATTATTTGCTCCCTGAGGTTAAAAAAAATATCATTTTACCCATACTTTAAAAATATTCCTTATTTTCCCCTACAGTTAAAAAAATTAAAATATATAATCTAATATATATATATATATATATATATTTGTGTGTGTGTTAATTTATTGGGTAAAAATATAAAAAGTCCGCTATAATCTTGATGAAAACTATAAATAACTATTATCCCATTAAAATATTTAAACCATTAAATTTATTAATAAAAAAATTTAAAACGCCTCAAATTAAAAAAATATGAAAATACACAAAATAAAATATCTTTATCATCTTCTTCATTATAATAAAAAAATAACAATAAACAAAATTATCCATCCCTAACACCAAACCTAAGCCAATTATCCATCATCATTTCTATCCATCCTCAATACTAAACCGTAGAAAGATAAATAATTTTGTTTATTATATTTTCTTATATTTTTATATATTTTTTTAGAAATGGATGATGGGATGATAATAATATGAGGTGTTTTTTATTTTATTTTTTATTAATAAATTTAATGATTTATTATTTTTATTTTAATTATATTAAGAATATAATAGTTATTTATAGTTTTCGTTAAGGATATATATTTTGAAGTATATATTTAATTTTTTTATCTATAGGGGGGAAAATAAGAAATATTTTAAAAGTAGGGGTAAAATGATATTTTTTTCAAATCTCAGGGAGCAAATAATAATATTCCTTATCAGATACTAGTTAATTACCATTTTGTTCTTGAGAGTTAATGGTTAAATTATTTTTTTTAATTGCAGAGGGGGGGTGGGGGGAGTGGTGAATATTTTAAAAAGTAGGCAGAAAATGGTGAATATTTTAAGGCATGGGAAAAATTGTGAATATATTAAAAGCATGAGGTAAAACGATATATTTTTAAACCTCAGCGGAGAAAATAATAATATCTCTAGAATTTATATTATACACACATATATACAACACTTCAAGTCAGCAACCCTCATAGCTTAAGTGATTAGTACACCTCACTCTTATCTCAGTGGTGATGGATCAATTCCCACCATGCACATTTACCAGCATATATGAGTAGTTTTCTCCCATTATTGTGGGAGTATATGTCTCCTGCATAATAATAGATATTCGAACAATGAGTTTAATGATTGATCTCAACAGGTCTCACTAAATTTATATTTAATCTTATTATTGTACTATTTATTATAAAAACATAATAATAAGACCGAATATCCAAAAGCTAATATAACATTAAACTGTTTCAAAAGTAATGTCTAACATCTTACAGTGTTTACTATGATGTCTCCTGCAAAGGGGTCGCGGTTAGTGCACCGTAGAAATTTTCATATATTGGAAAAAAAAGTTAACGCGAAAGCGCCACCTAATATTCATTACAGAACAAATAATGTCTAAACAAAAAAATAAAATGAAAGAAACAAGAATCCAATCACACAAATAAGCTTTTACGTGGAAACTCAATACAGAAAAAAAAATCATGGCCTTCAGAATGATGAGAGAATAATACCACTATGTAGAAAATTATTACAACTACATATACTCAATATTTCTCTCTAACCCCAAATCCAAATTACAAACAAGCTCTAAGTTTACAGCTCTCTCAATATCTCTAAGATATTTCATGGTACTCGAATATCCCCTGAGACGCACAATCGAGTTCTTTCTCTCTTGTTTCTTTGGTATTACTCAACCAAAGAACATCAGTATCTTATTTATATATTTAGTATTCTTGGTCTCAACGTAATTAGATCTCACCAGAAATAGAAAATCTAAAACAACTCATTCTCTAATACGAAAACCAAATCCACTTGTTTTCACGTGCCCCGAAGACCGACCCATGTTTCTGTACAATTATAGCGCGTGTGCCATGTGCCCGCAGGACATGAGAGTTCTGATGGCACGTCCGGTCTCCGTTTCCGACACCATTTCTACCGTTGTCTTCATATCAAATCTCTTATTTCCACCGGTTTGTGATTCATTTTAATCGGACATCGTTTACTATATTTTTGTATCAGTTGAATATGGGTTAGTCACTTTAGGAATATGAGCCATAACCCTAGCACCATGTGTGTGTTTTATGTATATTAGCTTCTTTTGTTTTAAGCGGTCGGAGAATATATAATTTCCAAGATGAGTAAATTGAGTCATATTGTAAAGTAAGCTAGATATGCAAAGTAATTAAGAAGAAGAAGCAAAACAAGTAAACTGATATAGTGAATAGTAAGGTGTTTGTGAAAATTTTGAGAGAAAACACCATTGATGCACTTCAAGTAAATGCAGAGAAAATTATCTCCAGAAACTTCATTAATTAACTTCAATAATGAACAACAACGTTTATATACAATCAATTGATGATGCTGACTCATTACTTACAGAATTCTGTGATTCACGGATTATCATTGGATCATAATAACCTTTATTGTCAGGTGAGTATATGACAATAAGTAATTAACATACTATTCTTTCGCACGTCCACTTATAAAGTGATTAGTGTACTTTCCTCCTACTTCAGTAGTGAGAGTTCAATTTTTATTATGTATATTTACCAGCATGTGTGGGTAGTTTTATTCTCTTATTGTGAGAGTAGATGTCTTCCGTGATGAGAGTAGATATTTGGGTCGCGCCTTTAGTGATTGATCTCAGCAGGTCCCGCAATTATTAATATTGTAATTGTACCCCTTAAAAAAAAAACAAGTGATATACTCATCACACTTACAGTTACAGAGTTTGAGTTTGAGTTCTGTTTCCCTTCCCTAAATCTTAAATTAATTGTACTTGCTCAAACAAAAAAAAAAAAACTTATCATCCTAATTGGTAAGTTTGAGCATATCAGAGAGTTCTGATTTTTGTTTCTTTTACTTTCTTTTTGGTTGATATTATAGGATTTTATAACTGTTTTTAATTGGTAAAATTTTAAAAAAGAAGAAGAAAAACTGAGTATTAACACTAATTTTGGATCACCACTACTTTCAAACATTTTATAAGTACTGTATAAGAATTTTCATCAAAATTCAGGACAGTGTGGTAGAACTTTAAAATAAGCTAAAAACGTTTATTCAATCAGTTGTGGTCTAAAAGTCGTTTAGTAAACCTTTTAAAAGTGGTTTATTGGAAAATCTATCCCAAAGCTACAACTAAAAGCCGATGTTGTTATGTGTATCTTTACCATAGGTACTCAAATTTAATTCATATGTATATGATTGCATGATAATATCTTGCGATGTTAATTAGAATTTACTTATTATTATTATGAAATAACATCTGTTTTAATTATTTTTGCACGATATTATTCATTAATTAGACAGGATATTATTATTAGTCTCCCAAAATTTATATATATAAGGGGGCTGTGGGGATGTGGAATTGGTCCCATTTACTTATTATTATTATGAAGTCACATGCATTTTTCATTATTTTTGCATGATATTATCCCATTAATTAGACAGGATATTATTATTACTCTCCCAATAAATAAATACATACATACATACATATATATATATATATATATATATATATATATGTGGGCTGGGTTGTGGGAATTGGCTATCTCAGTACAAAAAGATGAAGAAGATATTTGGTATTAATTTATTAAAATTTATTTTTTCTTCTTTTTTTATTTATAGGCTACAGAAATATACATGTAAAATCAGATATGTTACAAAATCAAACACAAATAGAAATGTGTGGTTGCAGGCAGAGTATGATGGTAACCACATCTCTCAACGAAGTTGAGATCGCGTGTTCGGATCCCCCTTTTCCCAAGTCTATATTTACATATATTGATGACCTATTTTTACAATATTTTCCTATTTTTAAATATTTTATTTTAAAAAAAGTTGAAAAAAAAATATTTTTTCTATAACTGAAATATTTTTAATTTTTTTTTTTACAAATGTAATTCATTCTTTTTATAATCCATACAAATAATTACATCAAAATTAAATAAATTTTATCAAATTTTATTAAAAGTGTTTAAAGTGTGTATTGTAAAAAGTCATCCTTCAAAAATTTCTATATATATCATCAATTCATCTTAAAAAAATCCTTCTCCATTTAAAGATAATTTTCAATTATAATTTACAAAACCATGCAATATAATCAGAGTTTTCTCTTTTAAATCATTTTCAGGAAAGAAGAAGATAAAATCACAACCTGCTAGTGGAAATCCAAGCTCGAGCACTAAACACTATCCAAATCCAGGTCCAGGTCCAGATCCAGATCCAGCTCCAAATACAAATCCAGTTCCACGTCCAGACCCAGTTCCAAATCCAAATTCAAGTTCAGGTCCAACTACAAACCAACAAGAAGAGATCAATTACGATGTTTACAATCAATTCATGTTAGGGAAAATTCAAGAGGAAGGAGGTCCCATTGAGTTTTATCAAAATTGCACCAGTTGGATGAATTTCGGATTCGGTGATGAAAACAACAACTACAACAACAACAATTCTCAAAACAGAAGCAGTGAATTGGGATTTTTACCAAAATGGATTCGAGATTATATGGAGTGATTGACTTCACACGAAGTAGAATAAAAATAAAATAGAGATAAATAAAAGTCATAATTTATCTTATTATATATCGTTTGATGCCATGAAATATCGTTAGTTTAATAATAGTTAATAGTTGAGGAACATAAGTAATATCATCGATTGTGCATTTGGGTCGTAAAAACGTTGTAATTTTCACATTTTAATGAAGAGGCCTATTACAAAAGCATCTCAACTTTTGTTTAATGGATCAAAACTATTAGAGAGTACTATTAAAGTTCACGGTTGAACATATATATATATATATATATATATATATATATATACACACGGGAGGGATCGGGGGACTCATTTTTTTATGTATTTTTTAACTTAATTTTATAGCCATTGGATCTCTTAAATTTGGATGAGTATGATTTAATAAATTTATTTCATTTTTTTCTTATTTTTTTCTCTCACCATCATTAATTTATTTTATTTTTTCTTTCCTCTTTTTAGATTTTTTTCCCTAAAATATTGTTAATTGGATTCTATTTCTCTTTCCTACAATTTCTTCCTTAACTCTATTATTTTTTTTCTTCCACCATTATCAAATACTCACCTAGTAAAAAAGAATTTCACCATTTATTTATTTTATTTTATATTATTCAAAAAAAGGAAAAACAAAATTGATGTACATTGTGATGAAAAGTGATGTATTATTTCTTCCTTAATTATATTTAAGTGTAACAATCAATATATTATTTTTTTATTGAAAAAGGTTAATGGTAACTATGTAATTAAGTGTTTCAAAACATTGATAATTAAGGTCACTGTTTTTTTTTTTTTTGAATCAATAATTAAGTCTACCCTAAAAATTTAAATAAAGTGAAACTAATTTAAATTAATAATCTAAAGGAACATCGCCACACAATGAACAGTGATATATTTAAAGAAGAATTCTCTTTTGTAAGTTTTCAATTTAATTTAAATAAATGGTGGAAAATTTTTTTTATTAGTTAAGTATTTGATAATGGTGGAAGAAAAAAAATAATAGAATTAAGGAAGAAATTGTAGGAAAGAGAAATAGAATCCAATTAATAATATTTTAGGAAAGAAAATCTAAAAAAGAGGAAAGAGAAAATAAAATAAATTAATGATGAAGAGAGGAAAAAAAGAAAAAATAAATTTATTAAATCCTAACCATCCAAATCTAAGAGATCCAATAGCTACAAAATTGAGTCAAAAAATGTATAAAAAAAAATGAGTCCCCCGATCCCTCCTGATATATATATATATATATATATATATATATATATATATATATATATATATATATATATATATATATATATATATATATATATATATATATATAGGGCTTGTAAATTGTACTTCAACATTAGGATGCATCATCAGTTTCAATTTCTATCCCCGAATGGATTTTTCCTTTTTTTGTTTGAATTTCCAAACTCTTGCAAAGATCTAGTAGATTTTGGCAGAATTGAATATTCATATTCTCTAATTTCCTTTTTATTTTTATTGAATCTTATAGAATCTTTCTTCTTTTGTTTTCCAGATTAAATTTGTTTTCCTTAAAAGTGTTTTTTTTCAATTACATTTATAGAAACTAAAAACGTTTCCAAAACTTTACACTTCAAAGAACTTGCAGATTTCCTTTAATTTCTAATTACCTATAATTGAAGGAAATTACTTTGCTATAAATAGCCCTACTAGTCAATTACAATAAATTTCTCTCAGGCAAAGTAAGATGGGTTTTGGCAGCTTTCTTGGTATGTATTTTTTTTTAATTTGTTATTTCACATGATGTGTTCTAATTTAGTAATTTAGTTAAATTTTAGTGTTACGTTGATCTTATATTGACATATTTTTTTTGGTTGTAAAAGAGAAATTTGGGAAGAAAAAGCGTCAAGAAAAAACACGTATCCGTGATAATGGGTTACCACAACAATCTCCTAATCCAGTTTTCGAGTCACGTCGACGTTCCATACCCGTGACATCTCCACCTAAGCGTTCGCCACCTCCCGTCCCTACCTCATCTTGTGCTCGTACTGACAAAGGAAAGGGCATTATGGCTGAAAGTTCTCGAAGGCGTCAGTCTAGTCCGCCTCATGACACAAGAAAGGGCGTTGTGATTAAAGATGCAAAGGAGCAGTACTCTTCGGATAGCGACTCTGATCTACATTCTGATATATCAGAGCCTTCTCCACAACACAATCCACAACCATCTAACTATCCACCCTCGGGATATGGTTATTCTAATTCTAACTATAATCTACAACAAGGATATGGTCATCTTATGCCAAGCTATCCTTATCCATCTGTCTATTCTCACTGGAATTATCATCCTGAGAAGGCGGAGATACCTGAGAATGAGAAATGGATGTTTAATGCTGTTGACAGTATCTTTAAATGGCCATAAGAGGTCATGATTTTCTAGGGTTTATGTTATTTTTGACAGTTTATTTTGAATTTAGGATATCTTTTATTTTTCAATAATTGAGACTTAATAAAATCATGTTATTTTGACCTTTAATTCCTAATAAATTTTTTTATTAACCATACAAGTTGCTGTTAAAAAATAGGTGTACAGAGTTTACATGATTTTTGGCAAATTTTATAAATCACATTATCAAAAAAATTAATATATTGATATTGCTAATAAGTATTTAAAAGTAATTTGTTATTTACATAATATGATATATTTTTTAGATGTGTTAGATACGAAAGTGAAGGCTACTAGCTATTTGATTCAAGTGTACAAAATTTGCATGTAAAACGAAAATAATAAAAATCGACCTTTTATGGTCTTTTTGGAAGATTCTTTTGCAAAATAACTACCAATTATAATTCATGCTTTTGTTGTAAGATGCTATACTTTCTTTAATCATAAGAGTGAAATTGACCATAAATTTTTCAATTCGTTCCAATCTATTAGTTCGTAGAGCTATTTATTCTATCACATTCGGTGTCTAAGGTCGCGGACCAACCATAGAGCTACTCGAACCCAAAGCTAATTGGTTGACCTCGAAATGCGTTGAAGACTGAGCAATGGTTCTCCGCGGTTGACAAATAAAATATGTCAATATAAACGAAAAGATCATTAAAATTTTTCAAATTAATTACTCAAATAATTAGGGAACAAGATTGTCTTCATGGATTATGAAAATTTGAACAATTATTTGTTTTAAATTAATTATTTAAAAGTAAACAATATCATTATTTAAAAGAGAAAAAAAATGTGAAAAATAAAAGATTATGAGCACACAATAGTTCACACTTTCCACATCTCATTGGGACTGTACATACAACATATAATCAAGAGTTTTCTACTTTCTTATAGCTCCGGTTTTAGGTCCAACCGAGCTTGATGATCGGGCTACGACCGATTCTTCAATGCTTTTGGCATGTCTTGCTGGATTTTACCTTATTTTATAGAGTAAATAACATCCGGACACCCTGAGGTTTATTATTCTACAAACGGAATTATCATTTAGGTTTATTGGTAAACACCTCCCCTACCATTAGTCAAATTCCATTTAATTTAACGGTTGACCATATTTGACTATGAAAAAGACCAAAATTCTCCAAAAATAATATATAAATTTTTTTTTTAAAAAAAAAGAGATAGAAATAGTTAAAATCTCCATCATCCATCTCAACTATTTTCTATTTTTTATTAGAAATTGTTAAGATCTCCACCATCTATTTCAACTATTTTCTATTTTTTATTTAATAAATTTTAGTAATAATATATATTATTTTAAGATCTTTTCCACTCGTTTTTTCTCTGAAAAAACAGTGAGTAAAAGCAGCCTTCCTTCTTCGTGGAGGCAGATCGTGGTCCGATCTTCCTTGGCTCTCCAGATCTCCCTTCTGCTCTCATCGGTAAGAAGGAACTGGGCAGCTTAGGAGCACCGGAGTTCCGTCCTAGCAGTCCCCTCCCTTCCCTCTTCTTGGTGGGCTGCGATCGGGTCTGTTCTGGGAGGTTGTTGTGCTGCTGGTTTTGGTCCCGATCATCTCTATTCTGAGGCATCTTCATGCTGACATGTGGGATCGTGTCTCTCCCAGCAGCTTGGTCTTCGATCCATTGACAGTGCGTACTTGTGCTGGTGGTGTGATCGGTTTCGCTGTGCTGATTTTCTTTGCTCGATGTTAGGGGTCTTGGATCTCTAGCTCCTTGGTGAAGCGGGTTGGCGGGGCTTGTGGGTTTTGCAGGGGTGTTGCTGTTTAGAGCTGTGTCTGTGATGTGTGTGAGTGTTGTTGTAGCTGGAATCGGGCTGTGGCGTTAATAGTTGTAGCTGGCTGCTGGTTGTGTGTGGTGCAGCGTCGGGTTGCTGGTTGTGCAGTAGATCCTCGCCTGTGGTGACGGGATCGAACCGTGGCAGTAAGGATCAGGTGTGTGGTGCTCTGTCTGGTTGTAGTGAAGAAGATCCAGTGAGTTTTTTATGGATCGAAGCTGGGCAGTGAGGGGTTGGGTATGGAGTGGCTTTGTTTGAGTTTTGGGCGACTGGGTATATTATTTGGCAGTGAGTAGGTTCTTTTTGGCAGTGTGTGGGGTGTTGGCAGTGTGCAGGTTCTTCTTTGGCAGTGCTCAGCTCTCTTTGCTTTTGGTGGCTTGGGCGTGTTCTATACTGGGTACTGGTGCTGTGTTTAGGAGGTGTGGATGTTTGTGCTGTGACTGTTGCCTTGCCTTCAAACGTGATCTTCGTGTAGCTGTTTTGCACATTCAGTTTTGGTGTAGCTGATTTGAGCTGATCAGATTGAGGGGGTGCGGTTTCATCCGAGTTCAGCGGCTTTGTTTGTGTTTGGCATTTGTTTGTTTGAGTTGTCAATTTGACAGGGGGTGGATTTCTTGGCTGTGGAGTTTTTTATTCTTTTTGGGAATCACGGTGTGGGCTAGTGTTCATTTATTTTTTGGCAGTGGATTTGGTGTGGTGGCCTCTGTGGCTGATTTGTACCTGGATTCATATATTTGGCAGTGTGTGCTTTAGCAGGCAGTGAGTTTAATTTGTTTGGGTTCAGCTGTTCTGGTAGTCTTGGGTTTGATCTGTGTTTTTTGAGTGTGGATCTAGGTGTGGTGGCCAGTGTTGCTGTAGTTGTTGTGTTTTCTCTTATGGCTACAGATGAAATTTTGAGGCTTTGTGAGGCTCTGTCCTTATCAGAGGAAGATGGCCCAGTTCTAGACATAGCAGAAGATGTTCAAGCTGATGGTATTAGAAGCGTTGAACAATGCTTGGTAGGGAAGATCCTTTCTCGTAGAAAGGTGAACCGGGAGGCCTTCCGTGGAACTATTGAACAAATCTGGGGTACTGTGGGCCGATTGGATATTGAAATGGTAGGCGATAATGTGTTTGTCTTCCATTTCCAATTCCTTGAGGATAAAGCGATGGTCTGGTCCAGGGGTCCTTGGCACTTCGATAAAAATCTCATTGTTCTTGAGAAACCAGTGGGGCCTGGTGCCATTTCTGAACTAGAATTCAAATACTCTGAATTCTGGATTCATATCTACAATATCCCCCTGGCGTGTATGAACTGCAAAGTGGCGAGATTATTAGCAGAGGAAGTTGGTACCATTGTTGATTTTCCGATTGATTCGAAAGATTTGTGGGGCAAATTTCTGAGAATCAAAGTTAGAATTGATATTACCAAACCTCTGAAAAGGGGTATCAGGTTGAGGTTGGCGAATTTTGATACTATGATTACGGCCCTCATTAAATATGAGAGGCTTCCAGATTTTTGCTATGGGTGCGGGTTTATCGGACATTCCTTCAGGGAATGTTATAACAGCGAGGTGAGGAAAAATATTATGGAAGGGGTCGAACCAAAATTTGGGGGGTGGCTTAGAGCATCACCTTTGGATCGGTCAAAGTTTCGGCATAGAGGGGAGGACATTTCAGAAGCTTCTCCGAAAGCCCAGGAAGACATTGAGCATGTGGACGGAGTAGGGGCAGAGGGTGCCAGCAGATCATTGTCCACTATCCCAACATCTTCTGATAAGCGAGGTGGAAAGTCTAGTAGGGATTTGGGGGTTGCTGAACCCAATAGAGCATTGATTGCTGTGGATGGTACCTCGACTCAGATTATCCAGCCAGTGAATCCCCCATCTAGGGAGGTTTTTACAGTAGCATCGACGGAAGATGGTCACTCAGAGGCGTTGGCTCGGATGGATGAGGAAATAGTGGGGTCAAATCTATGTGATGAAGGTGATGTTGTTATGGTAGGGTCTTCTGGTGGTAAGCCTAACTCCAAGAAGTGGAAAAGATTAATCAGGGGGAGCCCCTTACAGAGGCTTATCCCAGGTTGTCCAAGCCCAATCCAGAAAATGCTGCTAGCTAGGCATTATGCCAGGAGGGATCGAAAACCAGTTAAGAGATCTCTGAGTCACAAGTTTTCAGGTACTAAAGCTGGAACATCTTTTTCTGAAGTGTTTGCTATAGATCCGGGTGGGAAACGAAAAGTTGTGGAAACTGTAGGGGATCATCTGCCTGGGAAGAAACAGAAGTTCCTGAAATCTGATTTGTCGGCGGAGTCTGCTGAGCAGGCCCGCCGGGAGCCATGAGTATATTATGTTGGAATGTTCGAGGATTGGGGAGTCCCCGAGCATTCTTAGCTCTCCGGAAGGTTATCCGGAAACAATCCCCTAATCTAGTTTTTCTTTCTGAAACTAGATTAAAAGGCGAATGGACGGCGAGAGTTAAGGTGCAGTTGGGTTTTTCGGGGGGTCTGCATGTGGATTGTGTGGGAAAAAGTGGAGGTCTGATGTTATTGTGGAATGATGTGTGGGATGTCTCAGTATTGTCCTTCTCCAGGGGCCATATTGATGTGGTGATTAAAATGGAGAACAACCTCAAATGGAGGTTCACAGGGTTCTATGGTTGTCCTGTCCCTAACCATAGAACCGATTCGTAGGAGCTTCTTCGACGGCTGAAGGCAGTCAACCGACTTCCTTGGTTGTGTGGCGGAGACTTCAACGAACTTCTTCATACAGAGGAGAAGCTGGGCGGGAATGAACGAATTGGTCCGGGTATGTTTAATTTTCGTAGTATTGTTGAGTTGTGTGATTTTGTTGATTTGGGTTTTTCAGGGCCTTTGTTTACTTGGAACAATAAGAGGGGGGGTTCTAGAAATGTTCAAGAAAGATTAGATCGTTTTTTTGCTACCAGTCAATGGGTTAATTTGTTTTCGGGGATTAAAGTTGAGCATTTAGGGTTTATGTTTTCTGATCATAGACCGATTTCGGCCAAGTTTGTGCGTGGTGGCCCTAGTGGTAGTGGTGGTGGAGATCGGAAGTTCAGATTTGAGCCGTTTTGGCTTAAAGACGAAGAGTGCTATTCTGTGATATGCACGGCCTGGGGAGGGTTTGACAGTGAAACTTCTGGTAGAGGTCTAAGAGATAAACTGGGTTTGTGTGCTGATCGGCTGGAGAATTGGAGTAAAGTTAAGTTTGGATCGCTGAAAAAAGCCATTGATAGAAAAAGATGTGAGATCAATCTTCTCTACGATCGGAAGCAATCTGAACAGGTGCTTGATGCTATTAAGTCTAGGGAGCGAGAGTTAGAAAGTCTCCTCTCGAAGGAGGAATTATACTGGAAACAGCGGTCGAGGGTCGATTGGCTACTCGCAGGGGATAAGAATTCTAAATTTTTTCACAGAAGAGCGACGGCCAGAAAGAAGAAGAATCAGATTAGCTCTTTGCTGGATAGTACAGGGGTTCGTAGGGAGTCAGAGCAGGGCATGTCCAGTGTGGTTTTGGATTATTTCTCAGACTTGTTTAGGTCTATCCAGCCATCATTCTCCGATCTCTCTGCTGCCTCCTCTTTTCTTGAAAGTAAAGTTAATGCCCAAATGGCAGGCAGACTTGGAGAGGCCTTCACTCGAGCTGAGGTACGTTCTGCAGTTTTCGAAATGGGTCCAAACAAGGCCCCTGGTCCCGATGGCTTCCATGCTCTCTTTTTTCAGAAATTTTGGAATGTGGTTGGCGAGGATGTCTCTAACGTGTGCCTTAAAGTTCTTAATGGTGGATGCTCAATTGAGGAATTCAATACCACTAATGTTGTCCTGATTCCAAAGGTTAAAAACCCGAAGCGTATGACTGATTTCAGACCCATTAGTCTTTGCAGTGTTATTTATAAGACTGTCTCAAAGGTTATGGCAAATAGGTTGAAAGAAATTCTGCCCTTCATTATATCTTCGGAGCAGAGTGCTTTTGTACCAGGGCGGTTAATTTTTGACAATATTATGGTTGCTTTTGAGCTTCTCCATTCTATCAAGAAACAGAAAAAGGGTAAAAGAGGGTACGCAGCAATTAAACTGGATATGAGTAAGGCTTACGACCGAGTCGAGTGGGGTTTCCTGGAGTTCATTATGGAGAAGGTAGGGTTTCCTAATCACTTTAGAGCCCTTGTTATGGACTGTGTGTCGACCTCCAAGCTTTCCTTCCTGGTAAATGGGAAGTCTGTGGGGAAAGTTTCTCCGCAAAGAGGGTTAAGGCAGGGGTGCCCTTTGTCTCCTTATCTCTTCCTTCTATGTGCAGAAGCTTTGTCTACTCTTATCAAAGGCAACGAATCTAATGGACAATCTTTGGGTATGAGATGTTGTCGCGGGAGCCCTCTAGTGAGTCATTTGTTTTTTGCAGATGATAGTATCGTTTTTTGCAGGGCTTCAGTTCAGAATTGTGAGAAGTTGAAACAGATCCTTAATGTCTATGAGAAAGCCTCTGGCCAGCGGATTAATCTGCAAAAGTCTAACATCACTTTTAGCCCTAATGTGGAAGATGACCGTTGCGCTAGTATCTTGAATTGCCTGGGCCTAGCTAATGCCCAAGCCCATGATATATATCTTGGCCTTCCAACCATGGTGGGGAAAAATAAACGGAAAACCTTTAGTGATATTAAGGAGAGAGTCTGGCATAAGATCAGAGGGTGGAAAGGCAATCTCTTCTCGATGGGCGGGAAAGAAGTTCTTATCAAAGCAGTGGCGCAAGCTATTCCTACCTTCACTATGAGTATCTTCCAGTTGCCTTCTGTTCTGTGTAATGAGTTGTGCTCCATGATTATGGGCTTTTGGTGGGGGGCCTCTGATGGTCATAAGAAAATTTCCTGGGTTGCTAGGGACAAGTTGTACTCTCCGAAAATCCATGGGGGGCTTGGTTTTAAAGATTTATCTCTTTTTAACCAAGCTCTTCTTGGCAAGCAGGCTTGGAGAATTGTTATGAATAAAGACTCGTTGGTATCTAGAGTTCTTAAGGCAAAGTACTTCAGGCAGGAGGATTTCTTATCTGTCACACTGAAGCAGGGGAGCTCTCATCTCTAGAGGAGTTTGGTTTGGGGTAGGAGTCTTCTTTTTAAGGGTCTCCGCTGGAGGGTTGGTAATGGGAAAGATATCAGGGCTTTTCAGGACCCTTGGATACCTAGGGCTTCCACTTTCAAACCTTTCTCGATTGCTCCTGTGGAGGATTTTAAGGTCGCATCTCTTATTTCCCCTTCATCCCATTCTTGGAATTTGGCTAAGCTTGATCAGGTCTTTGTGGCAGCGGATAGGGATTCTATTCTGGAAATTCCTTTGAGTTTAGGTGATTGTGCTGATTCCTTAATCTGGCATTTTGATAAGACTGGGGAGTATTCTGTGAAGAGCGGTTATAGAGTTGCAGCGCAGGAAAAACTCTCCCTTTCTGGTTCCTCCTCGAGTCCGGATTCGAAATGGTGGCTTGCACTTTGGAATCTCAACATTCCCCCTAAAATCAAAATCTTCATTTGGAGAGTTTGTCACAATGCCATCCCGTCCCTTTGTAATCTTTGTTCTAGGAAGATTGTGGTTGACCCGTGTTGTTCTAGATGTGGCGATGCTCCCGAGAGCTCAGCCCATGCCCTTTTTTGGTGTAGCTCCGTGCGCCCTATTTGGGAGTCCACTGTTTTCTGGGACGTCCTCAATTTGCAGCGCCATATCTCTTGTTTTGATTTGATTTTGTGGGTTTTTGTTAGGGCCAAGAGAGCAGAGTTCGAGGAGTTCTGTATGATTCTGTGGGGGGTTTGGTCTTATCGGAATGCCGTGTTTCATTCTAAATCCCCCAGGGTTAATGCTGATTTGGTTTCTTGGTCTCTTTCTTTGCTTCGTGAATTTCAGGGCACCCAGAAGGTCTTTGGCTCTCCCTCTCAGCCTCCCAGGCAGCCTTGTTCTGCTTCGTGGTTGCCTCCTCCTGCAGGCTCCCTGAAGTTGAACACCGATGCAGCAGTGAAGTCTGGTTTTTCTGTGATGGGTTCTGGTGCTGTGGTGCGTGATTCTCAGGGCAAGGTTGTTGCAGCTTCTGCTAAGCCCCTATTGGGGTTCTTTCCTGCTGAGCTTGGCGAGCTGCTGGCGTTGCGAGAGGGGTTGCTGGTGGCTAAGGAGTTGAGCCTTATTATTGAGTGGGTTGAGTTAGATGCTGCTAATGCTGTGGCTAGGATTTCTAACTCGTGTCCTAGTTCTTTTATGGACCCTATTGTTTCTGATATCAAGGCTCTGTTTAGGGTTGTGGGAGTTTCCAACTGTCATGCCATTCCTCGTTCAAGGAATGGAATGGCACATTCTCTTGCTTCCCTTGCCTTTTCCTCTAAGGAGGATTTTTGTTGGTTCAATCCTGAACCTAGCTTTCTTGTTGGTCTTCTGTAATAGAAGTGTTGTTGAAATCAAAAAAAAAATATATATATATATATATATATTATTTTGGGGGTATTTTGGTATTTTTACAGTCAAACATGGTCAACTATTAAATTAAATGAAATTTGACTAACAATAGAGGAAGTCTTTACCAATAAGCCTAAAAAGTTATTTCCACTTGTAAAAGAGCAAACATCATAAGTGTGGGTGTTATTTGCTCTATTTTATATGTAAAATTTATCAATTTTTTTATTTTTTTATTCCGGCCCTACGGGTTCACAGGCTTCGATAGTCACATTTGAATGAAACACTAGATTTTTTTTTTTTTTTAAGTAAATTTAGGATTACCACTATCTCAATGTGTGGGTATGAAGGGTTTACCACACTGATCCACGTCTAAGTTTTATTAACATTGGACGAAATTTTAACCATTGTCACATATGATCTAACAATCTAATATGTTATACAGATGAGGAGTTAATGCAATCTTCATGATACTTCAAATCTGAAACTTCTTTTGACACCTTGCAAAGAAGATAGTTATAGTTCATCTGATTATTTGGATGATTTAAGTGATTATAATAAGTTCAAAGTCATCAGGAAAAATTCAGACAGAGCCAGCTGAGATGCCTAACGAAATCAATACGATTGAAGTTGTGACTGAAAATTGAAACCAATAACGAATCGAAAACTCTGAGAGGACTGTCGAGACCTACCGAAATTAAATCCTACTAGCACGGTCCGAATATCTACTTTTATATTAAAACATTATATTGGAAGACATCTCTATAACTCAACATTTTGATAAGTATTAACATGACTTTATAATAGTTAAGTTTTTTTTTAAAAAAAATTATTATAATAGACAAGGATTGATTAACTATAGAAAGAAACCGTACACATTCTTCATACAATTATTTAAAAATAAATAATTGTTCAAACTTTCATAATCCATGAACACAATCTAGTTACAACAAAAGTGTGAATTTAATTCGACGCGTTTAACTTTTTTTGTTTAAGGTATTGTAGTTAATTCGAAATTTGGGAGAGGAACACGCAATTCGAATTTACAGTCTCGAAGTGTAAATGTGAGGAGTATAATACTATACTAACCTCTTTTTATTATTTTCATTTCACAAGCATATCTTGTAGACTTGAATTATATAGCTAGTAGCCTTCACTTTTTGTATCTAACACATCTAAATAATATCAGATTAAGTAAATAACAAATTAATTTTAAATACTTTTTTTTTTTCGAAAATTAATTTTAAATACTTATAAGCAATAACAATATATTTTTTTGATAATGTGATTTGTAGCATATGTACCCAAAAATCACGTAACACTCTTACATCTATTTTTTTAATTGCAACGTGTATGATTAACAAAAAAAAAAAAAATTAAAGTGTTTGCATGATAATTTATTCTAATTCGAAAAAAAATAAAAATAAATAAGCACTCCATAAATAATAGAAAAAAATATTTATTAGGAATTAAAACTCAAAATAACATGATTTTTATTAAGTCTAATAAATTATTGAAAAACAAAAGGTGCTCTAAATTCAAAAGGTGCTATAGAGAAAAAACCTAAGAAAATCATGACCTCTTATGGCCATTTAAAAATACTTTTCAACAGCATTAAACATCTATTTCTCATTCTCAGGTATCTCAGTCTTGTCGGGATGATAATTCCAGTCAGAATAAATAGATGGATAAGAATAGTTTGATCAGTAGGATGACCATATCCCTGCTGTGGGTTATAGTTATGAGGATTATATTGATTATATGTAGAATTACGATAATCATTTCCCAAGGGTGGATAGTTAGATAGCTGTGGATTGTGTTGTGGAGAAGGTTCTGATATATCAGAATGTAAATTGGAGTTGCTATCCGAAGAATACTGCTCATTTGCATCTTTAATCACAACGCTTTTTCTTGTGTTGCGAGGAGGACTAGACTGACGCTTCCAAGAACTTTCAGCCATAATGTCCTTTCCTTTGTCAGTACGAGCACGAGATGAGATAGGGACAGGAGGTGGCGAATGCTTAGGTGGAGATGTCACAGGTATGGAACGTCGACGTGACTCGGAAACCAAATTAGGGGATTGTTGTGGTGACCCATTATCACGGATACCTATTTTTTTCTTGATTCTTTTTCTACTCAAATTTCTCTATTAGAGGAAAACAAAAAAGCATGTCAACATCAAATCAACGTAACACTAAAATTTAACTAAATATGTCATTACTAATGACCACTTTTTTTATTATAAAATAAATAAATAAATCAGAACTGAGAACACGTCATATGTGAAATAACAAATTAAAAAAAAATACATACCAAGAAAGCTGCCAAAACCCATCTTAATTTGCCAGAGAAGTTTATTGTAATTGACTAGTAGGGCTATTTATAGCAAAGTAATTTCCTTCAATTATAGGTAATTAGAAATTAAAGGAAATCTGCAAGTTCTTTGAAGTGTTAAAGTTTTTAAGTTTCTATAAAAGTAAGTGAAAAGAAAACACTTTTAAGGAAAACAAATTTAATCTGGAAAACAAAAGGAAGAAAGATTCTATAAGATTCAATAAAAATAAAAAAGAAATTAGAGAATATGATCATCTACAAGATCTTTGCAACAGTTTGGAAATTCAAACGAAAAAGGAAAACTCCATGTTGGTTTGTAATTAATTCTGAATAATTTTTTTTTTGTTAGTTGAGGTAAATTAATAAGGTTTTTTTTTTAAAAAAAAAAAATCTGACATTTTTGCTGATCAGAGGACTACTGGGACCAATCGAGATTAAATCATATAAGTACGGTATGGACAACTACTTCCAGTAACGGAAGATGAGAACTACCGGGACTAACAGTCCGGACAACTACTCCCACCAACGGGAGGGGTCTACTTCCAATACGGGAGAGGTCTACCCACACAATTGGAATTTACAAAAAAAAAAATAATAATAATATTTTAGTACGTTAGTTTCCAAAAATAATGCATGATATTAATATACATACGTACTAGAGTAAATAATGCATATCTCCCCTGAGGTTTGAATAATTACAGGCAGAGTCAACTTTTGAGTTTATTGATAAAGACTTCCCCTCCCGTTAGTTAACTTTTGAGTTTTTTGACAAATACCTCTTCAGATCAACTGTTATATTTGACCAAATTTACTAAGGACATAGGAGGTGTTTGTCAAGAAACAATAAAATTTACTCCGTGAAATTTATTTTTTTGAAATTAGCTTTACATACTAATATGTGAAATTTATTTTTTTGGTCGTCACTAATACTTGAGGAAAAACTCATTGAGATAATTTTATTTTCAGCAGTAGAAATTGAAATGGATACATTCAAATATTTCAACCCTATTTTCAGATGTAATATATTTGTTCGAGCGTAAATTTTATCGATAGGCTCTAATAATTTATTTGTAATGATCACTTTTCAATACAAATATTTTCTACAGTATACTCCTATGAAGACATTGCACCCTTCTTCGTCTTTCTTTTTTTCCTTTTTTTTAAAAAAGGCACTTGTACCGAAATTAAGATTTCCCTTTTCACTTATATTAAGAAGAGTTAATTTTGCCTAAACATAACTAACACTAATTTTCACAATTAATAACTAATATGTACAATTAAATAGAAAAGCAAATAACATCCAAATTCCATAAGGTTTGTTTTTCTTCAAGCGGAAACAATCTTTGAATTCATTGATAAAGACTTTCCCCAGTGTTAGTCAAATTTCATCAACGATTAATCAGGTTTGACTGTAAAACAAAAAAACCAAAATACTCACAAATATTATATAAAAATACTAACATTTGTAAAATAAAAAAAAAGTTAAGATAGACGATGAGATCTTAACTATTTTTTTTAATTTAACAAATTTTAATATTCTTATAGCCTCCGCCGGCCGGAGCTATTGGAAAGTAGAAAACTCTTCATCTATTGTATGTACAGCCCCAACGAGATGCAGAAAGTTTGAACTATTGTCTGTTCGTAAATCGTAATTTTTTATTTTTCACGTCATTTTTTCTCTTTTAAATAATGATATGGTTTACTTTTAAATAGTATTAAATAATTATTTTAAAACAAATAATTGTTCAAATTTTCATAATCCATGAAGACAACCTTGTTCCCTAATTATTTGAGTAATTATTTTCGAAAAATTTAATGATCTTTTCGTATATATTCACATATTTTATTTGTCAGCCGTGGAGAACCATTGCTCAATCCTCAATGCATTACAGGGTCAACCAACTAGCTTTGGGTTCGAGTTGCTCTATGGTTGGTCCGCAAACTTAGACACAGAAGGCGATAGCATAAATAGTTCTACGAACTAATAGATTGGATCAAACAAATATTTTTTAGCAATATCAATATATTAATTTTTTTAATAATGTGATTTATAACATTTGTACCCAAAAATCATGTAAACTCTCTACGCCTATTTTTTTAACAGCAACTTGTATGGTTAACAAAAAAAAAATTAGGAATTAAAGGTCAAAATAACATGATTTTATTAAGTCTAAATTATTGAAAACCAAAAGATATCCTAAATTCAAAATAAACTATCAAAAATAACATAAACCCTAGAAAATCATGACCTCTTATGGCCATTTAAAGATACTGTCAGCAGCACTAAACATCCATTTCTCATTCTCAGGTATCTCGGCCTTGTCAGGATGATAATTCCAGTGAGAATAGACAGATGGATAAGGATAGCTTGGAGTAGGATAACCATATCCCGATGGTGGATAGTTAGATGGTTGTGGATTGTGTTGTGGAGAAGGCTCTGATGTATCATGTAGATTGGAGTCGCTATCCGAAGAGTACTGCTCCTTTGTATCTTTAATTACAACGCCCTTTCTTGTGTTGCGAGGAGGACTAGACTGGCGCCTTCGAGAGCTTTCAACCAAAACGCCCTTTCCTTTATCAGTACGAGCACGAGATGACTCATTATCACTGGTACGTGCTTTTTCTTGACGCTTTTTCTTCCCAAATTTCTCTGTTACAAAAAAAAAAAAAAAAAGCATGTCAACATAATCTCAACTTAACACTAAAATTTAACTAATCAGAACAAGTCGTGTGAAATAACAAATTAAAAAAAAATAACATACCAAGAAAGCTACCAACACCCATCTTAATTTGCCTGAGAGAAGTTTATTGAGTCAATTTTATTGGTAATTAACTAGTAGGGCTATTTATAGCCGAGTAATTCCTGCAATTATAGCTTAGAAATTGAAGGAAATCTGCAAGTTCTTTGAAGTGTGAAGTTTTGGAAACGTTTTTTAGTTTCTATAAAAGTAAGTGAGAAGAAAACACTTTTAAGGAAATCAAGTTTAATCTGGAAAATAAAAAGAAGAAAGATTTTATAAGATTCAATAAAAATAAAAAGGAAATTAGAGAATATGAATCTACAAGATCTTTGCAAGATCGACTTTGGAAATTCAAACGAAAAAGGAAAACTCCATGTTGGTTTTGTAATTAATTCTGCATAATTTTTTATTTTTTTTAGTTGAGGTAAAATAATAATTTTTAGAATTTTCATAAAAAGAAAAAAATAATTTTAGTACATTAATTTCCAAAATACAATGCATAATAATTTATTTGTATGTATCACTTTGCAATACAAATATTTTCTACAGTATACTCCGATGAAGACATTTCCCTTTTCACTTGTAGTCGGAATAGTTAATTCGCCTAAACATAACTAGCGCTAACTTTCACAATTAATAACTAATATGTACAATTAAATAGAAGAGCAAATAACATTCAAATTCCATGAGGTTTGTTTTTCTACAAGGAAACAACCTTTAAATTTATTAGTAAAATTTTTCCTCACTGTTAGTCAAATTCCATCAACAATTGACCGAGTTTGACTTAAAAAAAAACAAAATACCCTAAAATAATATATAAAGATACAAAATTTTGTTAAATAAAAAAAAATAGTTGAGATAAACGATGAGATCTTAACTATTTTTTTAGTTTAATAAATTTTAATATAATTATGATCAATATCGACATCAAGAACTTCTGCCTCAAAACGTCCAGACTTCACCACCACCACTCTGAAGTCCGATTATTGGAGCTCTTGCTCGTCAATATCCCCTGATCATCTTCTAAAACCTTTTGAATTTGGTCCAACCGCTGAGCATTCACCGCCTCTTACTAACTCTGGTCATCATTGCCTGAGCTGGCCCCGGGGTGGTCAAGGCAATGCCGCCGTACAAGGCCCTCGGCCGGCAAGGGGCCCCGGAATTTTTTTTTTTTTTTAAATTTCAGGGAAGTAAAATATGATATAAAATTATCATATCACCCATATGAAACAACATGTATACTGGCATAGATGGTTAAAATATGCGTTTAACAGAGAATGTATTACATCAGCAGGGTTTGAATCCCCTTGTTGCTCCGTTTTTTGTTGTTTTTTTTTTCTGTTTAGTTTTTTATTAATTTGTATCGGGTCGCATGAAACCCTCTTTTCACTTCCCAGGGGCCCCCAAATCCCCAACAAACCCTTTAGTCTTCTACTCTTCTCCTTCTATTCCATTTATTCTTCTTTTTCCCCCTTTCCCATGTACAACAGATTTGTTTTTGGCTTAAATCCTCTATTTCCCTCAAATTTCTTCCATCATCTTCATCATCTATTTCAAATTAAAAGGCAAGACTCAAGACTCAAGAATCAAGAATCATGCTCTGGT
Organism: Xanthoceras sorbifolium; assembly: GCA_003430845.1. Classification (NCBI taxonomy): domain Eukaryota; kingdom Viridiplantae; phylum Streptophyta; class Magnoliopsida; order Sapindales; family Sapindaceae; genus Xanthoceras; species Xanthoceras sorbifolium. The sequence goes on from CM010621.1 coordinate 30,053,747, forward strand.
ATGAATTGATTTTCTACTTTCTACAACTAAATACATAAAATTATATATGAATTCATGATGATTATTGTTTAACAATTTTTTTTTTTTTTTGTAAACTTAGAAATTTGAAGGATTGTATGTTTGATCAATTTGATTGGAGGCTTGGAGCAATTGAGGCTTGAAGGATTTTAAATCGAAGAGGGGATTTTCAAGGTTAGTTTGTTGTTTCGCTTATTACTTTTTCTAATTCAAATTGATTATATTGAAGTAATGAAGTTTATATTTTCTCATATATAATATCTTGTATTGGTAAAGTAAAGATTTTGGCTTCTTGTTGTTTAACATATGATTATTTATAATCTATTTATCTTGTATTGATAATTTGGCCTTTTGTTGTATTAGGATTTAGGAATGCCTCCTCGTACTAGTAAACATTCTGCTTCAACTAGAAAATATCCGTCTGAGTATGAAAAACGTAAAAAAGGCAGAAAAGATGAAGAATTTATTGAAACTCAAAGAGGGGCGATGAACAAATTTGTTTCGAAAGAATCGGGAATTCCGTCGCTTGAAGATTTAGGTAATGGACAACAAAATGATGGTGCTGATTGGTTAACCTTGGAAAATCAATTTTTCATAGCTAATTGCACTACTTGTTTTCCCTTTTCCTATGATGTAATAATATATAACTATCTTTTTTGAAACTTTATCTTGACTTGATCAGAAACTTTGAATTTAATATTTTTCCCATCATTATAATCTTTATATATGTATTTAATCAAGGAAATCATTATCATTGTATTGATTTTATTATTTTTTTTCAATTTTTTTTATATAAGAACATGAAGGGCTCAATTTTTTTTTTTTTGTATCGAACCCCTAAAACCTTTGGACCGACTCTGATCATATCTTTGATTGTGCTTCGAGTCTAGCAGCTTCAAGCTACCAAGATCATCCCCAACACACGTTAAGTCATTTGATCATGGCGGCCATCATGGCACGATGAGTCTACCACCTGAGCATTAGCGATATGGATCTATTGTTTGTTCCAACTAATACGATAATAAAATTTACAATTATCACAACTATAGTGGATATTCTAGGGATCATAACGTGACATATCAATTAGATATATGATCTCTTAGTTTAGATGTCATTAATTAATTTTAATTGTTCGGACTTAGGCTTAGAAAATGTGATTATATGATTTCTTAATTGAAGAGTCATATTATATATATACATATATATATATATATATATATAATTTGTCTCAAGTTATGCATCTATTTATTTTTATACGTGTGGGATCTCGGTTTGGTTGTTTGCTAATATTATGAAATTAAAATTTAAATGTTTATCTTCATAGTATACTCCGATGAAGACATTGCACCTTTCTTCTTCTTCTTTTTTTCTTATTTTAAAAAAGGCACTTGTCCCGAAATTAAGATTTTCCTTTTCACTTGTATTAAGAATAGTTAATTCGCCTAAACATAACTAACACTAATTTTCACAATTAATAACTAATATGTACAATTAAATAGAAAAGCAAATAACATCCAAATTTCATGAGGTTTGTTTTTTTACAAGTGAAAACAATTTTTAAATTTATTGGTAAAGACTTTCCCTAGTGTTAGCCAAATTCCATCAACGATTAACTAGGTTTGACTGTAAAACAAAAAAACCAAAATACTCATAAATAATATATAAAAATACTAAATTTGTTAAATAAAATAATTAAGATGGACAATGAGATCTTAGCTATTTTTTTTTTTAATTTAATAAATTTTAATATTCTTATAGCCTCTGGCAACCGGAGCTATAAGAAAGTAGAAAACTCTTGATTATCTGTCGTATGTACAGTCCCAACGAGATGTGAAAAGTTTGAACTATTGTCTGCTCGTAAATCGTAATCTTTTATTTTTCACGTCATTTTTTCTCTTTTAAATAATGATATGGTTTACTTTTAAATAGTATTAAATACTTATTTTAAAACAAATAATTGTTCAAATTTTCATAATCCATGAAGACAATCTTGTTCCCTAATTATTTGAGTAATTATTCTGGAAAAATTTAATGATCTTTTTGTTTGTATTCACATATTTTATTTGCCAGTCGTTAAAAATTATTGCTCAGTTCTCAACGCATCTTAGGTTCAACCAATTAGCTTTAGGTTCGAGTGGCTCAAAAAGTTGGTCCGCGAACTTAGACACAGAAGGCTATAGAATAAATAGTTTTACGAACTAATAGATTGGATCAAATTGGAAAATTTATGGTCAATTTCACTCTTATGATTAAAGAAAGTATATTATCTTCTAACAAAAGCATGAATATAATTGATAGTTATTTTGCAAAAGAATCTTCCAAAAAGACCATAAAAGATAGATTTTTATTATTTTCGTTTTACATGCAAATTTTGTACACTTGAATCATATGGCTAGTAGCCTTCACTTTTATATCTAACACATCTAAAAAAAATATCATATTTTGTAAATAACAAATTACTTTTAAATACTTATTAGCAATATCAATATATTAATTTTTTTAATAATGTGATTTATAACATTTGTACCCAAAAATAATGTAAACTCTCTACAATTATTTTTTAACAGCAACTTGTATGGTTAACGAAAAAATGTATTAGGAATTAAAGGTCAAAATAACATGATTTTATTAAGTCTAAATTATTGAAAAACAAAAGATATCCTAAATTCAAAATAACAGTCAAAAATAACATAAACCCAAGAAAATCATGACCTCTTATGGCCATTTAAATATACTATCAGCAGCATTAAACATCCATTTCTCATTCTCAGGTATCTCGGCCTTGTCAGGATGATAATTCCAGTGAGAATAGACATATGGATAAGGATAGCTTGGAGTAGGATAACCATATCCTGAGGGTGGATAGTTAGATGGTTGTGGATTGTGCTGTGGAGAAGACTCTGATATATCGTGTAGATCGGAGTCGCTATCCGATGAGTGCTGCTCCTTTGCATCTTTAATCACAACACCCTTTATTGTGTTGCGAGGAGTACTAGCTTGACGCCTTCGAAAACTTTCAACCAAAACGCCCTTTCCTTTATCAGTACGAGCACGAGATGACTCATTATCACTGGTACGTGTTTTTTCTTGACGCTTTTTCTTCCCAAATTTCTCTGTTACAACAACAACAACAAAAAGAAGCCTGTAAACATAATATCAACTGAACACTAAAATTTAACTAAATCAGAAGACGTCATGTGAAATAACAAATTAAAAAAAAAATAACATACCAAGAAAGCTGCCAACACCCATCTTAATTTGCCTGAGAGAAGTTTATTGAGTCAATTTTATTGGTAATTAACTAGTAGGCCTATTTATAGCCAAGTAATTCCTGCAATTATAGCTTAGAAATTGAAGGAAATCTGCAAGTTCTTTGAAGTGTAAAGTTTTGGAAACGTTTTTTAGTCTCTATAAAAGTAAGTGAAAAGAAAACACTTTAATCTGGAAAATAAAAAGAAGAAAGATTTTATAAGATTCAATAAAAATAAAAAGGAAATTAGAGAATATGAATCTACAAGATCTTTGCAAGATCGACTTTGGAAATTCAAACGAAAAAGGAAAACTCCATGTTGGTTTTGTAATTAATTCTGAATAATTATTATTATTTTTTGTTAGTTGAGGTAAATTAATAATTTTTAGAATTTTCAAAAAAAGAAAAAAATAATTTTAGTACGTTAATTTCCAAAAACAATGCATGATATCGATATACATACATACAGATGTGTGAATTTTATTTTTTTATGAGTTAATTACACTCAACCTCCCTGAGGTTTGGCTAATTACATTCAGAATCAAAGTTTGTATTAATGGACACTAACCTCCCCTCACGTTAACGTTGACCGTTAAAATAACCGTTGACTTTTTTCAAATTTTTTAAATGACCAAAATACCCCTGTCACAATTTTTTACTATTCATTAAAAAAATTTTAAATCTTCATCATCGAACCCTTCTGGGTTCGATCTCGAACCCAGAAGGGTTCGAAGATTGAACCCTCTGGGTTTGATCTCGAATCCAGAAGGGTTCGAAGAGAGGGTTCGATGAATGAAGATCGAACCCTTCTGGGTTCGATGAATCTCGAACCCAGAGGGTTCGAAGATCAAACCCTTCTGGGTTCGAGATCGAACCCAGAAGGGTTCGAAGAACGAACCCTTCTCTTCGAACCCAGAAGGGTTCGATCTTCGAACCCTCTGGGTTCGATGATGAAGATTCAAAAAAAATTTTTTTTTTTTTTTTTTTCTTGGTGGAGATCCAGATTGGATTTCCACCGTCCATCATTGTTGATGGACGGTGGAGATCCAATCTGGATCTCCACTAAGAAAATTTTTTTTTTTAATGAATAGTAAAAAATTGTGACAGGGGTATTTTGGTCATTTATAAATTTGAAAAAAGTCAACGGTTATTTTAACGGTCAACATTAACGTGAGGGGAGGTTAGTGTCCATTAATGTAAACTTTGATTCCGTATGTAATTAGCCAAACCTCAAGGAGATTGAGTGTAATTAACTCTTTTTTTATCGTCAGTAATACTTGAGGAAAAACTCATTGAGAGAATTTTATTTTCAGCAGTAGAAATTGGAACTGATATATTCGAATATTCGAACCCTATTTTTGGATGTAATATATTTGTTTGGCCGTAAATTTTAAGAGTACGTTCTAATAATTTATTTGTATGTATCACTTTGCAATACAAATATTTTCTACAATATACTCCGATGAAGACATTTCCCTTTTCACTTGTAGTTAGAATAGTTAATTCGCCTAAACATAACTAGCACTAATTTTCACAATTAATAGCTAATATGTACAATTAAATAGAAGAGCAAATAAAATTCAAATTCCATGAGGTTTGTTTTTCTATAAGGAAACAACCTTTAGATTTATTAGTAAAAACTTTACTCACTATTAGTCAAATTCCATCAATAATTGACCAGCTTTGACTGTAAAAAAAAACAGAATACCCCAAAATAATATATAAAAATACAAAAATTTGTTAAATAAAAAATAATAGTTGAGATAAACGATGAGATCTTAACTATTTTTTTAGTTTAATAAATTTTAATATGATTATGATCAATACCAACATCAAGAACTTCTGCCTTAAAACGTCCAGACTTCACCCCTACCACTCTAAAGTCCGATGATTGGAGCTCTTGCTCGATATCCTCCTATCATCTTCTAAAACCTTCCGATTTTGGTCCAATTGCTTAGCATTCGCCGCCTCCTACTAACTCCGGTTATCATAGCCAGAGTCAGTCCTGGGGCGATCAAGGCGATGCCGCTACACAAGGCCCCTAGCCGGAAAGAGGCCTTGGAATTTTTTTAAAAAAAAAATTCAGGGAAGGAAAATATGATATAAAATTAGCATATCACACATATGAAACAACATGTATGTTGGCATAGATAATTAAGATATGTCTTTAACAGGAAAGTTATTAAATGAGCAATAATCGAACCCCCTTGTTGCTCTATTTTTTTATTTTTTATTTTTTTATCTGTTCAGTTTTTATTTTTTTTATTAATTTGTATCGGGTCGCGTAAAACCCTATTTTCACTTCCCCAAGGCCCCCAAATCCCCCATAGATCCTTTAGTCTTCTACTTTTCTTCTTCTATTCCATTTATTCTCCTTTTTTCCCCTTTCCCATGTACAATAGATTTTTTTTTGGCTTAAATCATCTATTTCCCCCAAATTTCTTCCAACATCTTCATCATTTATTTCCAATTTTTTTGGCTTAAATCCTCTGATATGGATTGGTTTTCTACTTTTTACAACTTAATACATAAAATTATATATGAATTCATAATGATTATTGTTCAACAATTTTTTTTTTTTTTAAACTTTGAAATTTAAAGGATTATATGTTTAATTAATTTGATTGGAAGCTTGGAGCAATTGAGGCTTGAAAGATTATAAATTGAAGAAGGGATTTTAAGGTTAGTTGGTTGTTTTGCTAATTTTTTTTTTCTAATTCAAATTGATTATATTGAAGTAATGAAATTAATATTTTGTCATATATAATATTTTGTATTGATAAAGTAAAGATTTTGGCCTCTTGCTGATTAATATATGATCGTGTATAATCTATTTATCTTGTATTGATAAAGTAAAATTTTTGGTCTTTTGCTGTATTAGGATTTAGGAATGCCTTCTCGTACTAGGAAACATCCTGCTTCAGCTAGAAAATATCCGTCTGAACATGAAAAATGTTAAAAAAGAAGAAAAGATGAAGAATTTATTGAACTCAAAGAGGGGCGATGGACAAATTTGTTTCGAAAGAACCGGGAGTTCCGTCACTTGAAGATTTAGGTAATGGACAACAAAATGATGGTGATGATTGGTTAGCCTTGGAAAATTAATTTTTCAAAGCTAATTGCACTAGTTGTTTTCCCTTTTCCTGTAATGTAATGATATAACACTATCTTTTTTGAAATTTTATTTTGGCGTGATTAGAAATTTTGAATTTAATATTTTTCTCATCATTATAATCTTTATATATGTATTTAATCAATGAAATCATCATTATTGTATCGATTTTATTATTTTTTTTTAATTTTTTTTATATAAGAATACGAAGAGCCCAACTTTTTTTTCGTATCGGACCCCTAAAAACTTTGGACCGGCCCTGATCATAGCTTTGATCCTGCTTCGGGTCTAGCAGCTTTGAGCTACCAAGATCATCCCCAACACATGTTAAGTCATTTGATCATGGTGCCCATGATGGCACGATGAGTCTACCGCCTGAGCATTAGCGATATGGATCTATTGTTGGTTCCAACTACTACGATGTTAAAATCTACAATTATCACAACTATGGTGGATATTCTAGGGATCATAACATGACATATCAGTTAGATATATGATCTCTTAGTTTAGATGTCATTAATTAATTTTAATTGTTCGGACTTTGGCAGCTGGATGTATATACATTCATTGTAAATAAAAATAAAAAAACTATAATAGCTTTTACGTTAAAAACCGTCAAGGGCAATTCCGTCATTCCGGGAGCTTTTCCAACAAACCCTCATAACTAACTTTTCCACTTACCACCAAAATTAACAAACCCCATAGCGACACGTATCAAACCTTTCCCGCCAAAAAAACCGTCAACCTGTCCTCCTCTATCACACACTACACTCTCTGAAACCAAACCTTGAAAAAAAAAAAAAAACCTCGAATTCTCCATTAATGGCGTCCAAACTTCCTCTCTCTCTCGTCCTGCTCTCTCTCCTCTCTCTCTCCTCCCCTCTCCCCGACAACTCCATCCGCAACGCCGCTGAAATCCTTTCAGATTCCGGCCACGTATCCATGGCTCTCACTCTCGAATTCGCCTCCCATACCCTGTTCCCGCAGCTCCAATTTCTCACCATATTTTCTCCCTCAGATTCTGCTTTCGTTTCCTCTGGCCAGCCCTCGCTTTCCCTCCTCCGATTCCACTTCTCCCCCCTCCCAATTTCTTCCCAGACCCTCAAATCCCTCCCCTTCAACTCCAAGATCCCCACTCTCTCCCCTAATCGCTCCCTGATAGTCACTTCCTCGCCTTCCGATCACCGCGTATCACTAAACGGGGTCGAGGTCAACGATGGGAACGCGATATACGATGATGGGTCGTTGAGGATCTTCGGGATTGACAGGTTTTTCGATCCGGGTTTTCGTGTTTCGGTGCCTGATGACGGGAATCACAGCAGCCCCAATCTTGGATGTGCACCAATGGTGAATGATGGTTCAATGAGCTTCGATAGGGCCCGTAAAGTCTTGGTTTCGAAAGGGTACTCTGTTATGGCTTCGTTTTTGGGTCTGCAGTTGGGGGCGATAAAGGAACGGACTTTGCTGACTGTGTTTGCTTCTGTTGATGAGGTGATGATGGGAAATTTTGGGGATTTCAAAGAGTATCCATCGATCTTTCTCGGTCATATTGTGCCTTGCCGGATTTTGTGGACGGATTTGCTGGCTTCCGATAATGGAACAGAGTTATCGACGTTCTTGGAGGGGTTCAAGATCAAGATCAAGAGATCCGGTAATGTCTTGACAATCAATGAAGCTCCCGTTACTTCTCCTAACCTTTACTACAACGACTGGCTCGTCATCCATGGTGTTCGTGATGTTCTCCGCCCAAAGATGCGCACAGAAATGGCAAAATTCTCATCTCAGACAAGCAGCATAACGGTGCATACTAAGTTGACTACTTTGGTAGCTTTTTCTTCTCTGATTCTTGGTCTACTTTGCCTTTAGTCTAGGAACCATTGCATACTTCTGTTTTTTTGGCAAGGAGTTCGGTGTTTTTAGATGCCTAGTGTTCTTCAATTGACCTGATATATTTCAAGGGAGCCTTTTTGAGAAAATTTGACAATCTGCTTAATGAAACCAAATCTACAATTGCTGTAAATGTTGACAAGCCAATGTCGGTAGGAGGTTATAATCAATCGAAAAGGGATCAATTTCTGTGCTTTAGCTTCAAGTATATGTAAGGTATAATTGAAAAACAGAGTCATTGCATCTGACTAATCGATAGTCCTCCTCCATTAACCATCTCTATCGTCTTCAGTTTGAGTGCTTCGACTAAATCAGTTTTCGTTCATACCATAAATCAAACAACATTGCAAATTCCACTCGATCTATCACTTAGTGAGTAAACAACTAGCTTCAAATAGCTCATCAGGCAATGTTTACAAAATTGCAATTGCAAGTGGAATATGACAAGTAAATTGAATGGCACCTAACTCCCATATATAAAGCAATAGTTTGATAAACAGATTTAAGGGAAAAATCTCTTCCGTTGAAACTACAATCATGACAACATACGTTTAGTCGATAAAGTATGCAATATTGTGCTCAGATGCTTTATCTAGCATCCTTGCATCATTTCTAATGGTTTTAAGGTTATGATAACATATCAGCAATCAGTGTTTTCTCATCGACCATTGCCAACTAATGGAGTTTTCCGTAGTTTATCAAGCTTCTGAGCCAAAAGAATAGCTGTCTGCTCCCTCCCCTCATCTAGAAGAGCTTGTTTGAGATTACTAAACATCTGGGCTGCTGGCCGAATACCGACATCCAACATCTCTTGAAAGTACTTACAAGCATCATCTAGTCTATTCTCATGACACAAACTATTAATCAATGTCGAGAACATGTGCATCCCAGGAAGTACTCCCTTTGCCTTCATCTGATCCCAAATCCTTACCGCCATATCCACTCGGTCCTCGTTGCAAAACATCCTCACCACAATTTCATACGTGCTCACGGTCGGGTCACACCCTGGATCTTCACTCATTTTCTGAAAAATCGAGTAAGCTTCTTTCGTTCTTCGAGCCTTAATCAGATGATGAAGAATTATATCATAGGTTCGCGAATTTGGTCCTACTCCACATTTTCTCATCTCATCAACCACATTATAAGCATCATTCACCTTCATAGACCAACAGTACGCTCCCACGACAGCATTGAAAGTAGGTGCCTCTGGTGCAAAACCACTCTTCTTTGACAGGTCGAAAAACCCCAGAGCTTCACTCAGCCTCTTCTCTGACCCCAACCCGTTAATCAAAGTACAAAAAATATGAGGACTAGGCTTGCAATTCTTCACTTCCATCTCTCGAAACAACGCCATCGCTTCATTATACTTCTTAGTCTTACAATGAGCATTGATCATGATCCCGTAAGTCACAACATCTGGTTCGAAACCCTCATCTTTCATTTCCCTATAAACCTCATTCAATCTCAACAAATTCTGCTCTTGTCCCCATCCTTCTAGCAATATAGTGTACGACTTGATATCGGGTTGGAACCTTCTCTTTTTCATTTTATCAAACACCTCCTGTGCTTTTTCTACTTGTCTTGACTTACTCAGGGTATCAATCAATCTGTTGAAATCCGACGATTCCAGCTTCAGTCCAAACTTCTCCATCTTCTCGAAAGCATCTATAGCTTCTTTGACCTTCCTGGCTCTCGCGTATCGCCGCGAAATCAGAGCAAAAGTGTCCTTTGTAAGCAGCCTTTTTTGCTTCATTTCGTTGACCAAATCCCATATCACCTTGAACTGCTTGATCTTGCCCAGAGATTCAATCAACGCATTGTAGCTCTCTGTGCTGTGTTTGAACCCGTTTTGTTTCTCGGCCCACCTGAAGAACGACAAAGCAAGAGCGCCTGCATTGCTCAGCCTCTTCAAAACCTCGAAAACAAGCGTCGCCGAAACGTCAACCGAAGCCTTGTCGAGAGAGGAATCTATGTTGGGAGTGTTCTTGGACACTAATTTGCATATTCTCTCGGCTTCTTCGGTGATTTTGTCGCTTGAATTCTCTGTTTCGGCATCTGGGTTTGTTGTGTTTTTGGCGCCGTGGATTGATCTGTAGAAGCTGAGATGGTGATCTGAAAGAAACCCACGAGAGGTTTCGCGGTTGGGCGTGGAATAGATGACGAAAACAGTTTTTGCATTGAAAGTAGAAGAGCTTGAAAGATTGGTTTTTGTGGGTATTTTCGAGAGAGATTTGAGAACCCGAAAGAGACCCATTTGAGAGTGAAAACTGAGACTTGAAAATAAAATTGAGGATCTATTTATTGTGGCGGGAAACTACAAATGATTTGCAAGTGTAGCTTAAGCCAAGGGTTACACAACTTATGTTTGGTTTCGGTGGAATATATCGGAACCCAAATTTATAAAAATATTAAAAATATTTTTTGTATTTTTATAAATTAACAATTCCAAGCTTTTTGGGATTCTGACCCTGCCATCTATGGAGAAACCTTCGACAAAATCATGAACCAATACATGCAACTTTCTGATAATCAAACAACAGGTGTTGGGGAAATCAATATTGTTCAAGGAGATAAATATGATTGTTTGGTCTACGGGAGCTTCCCTGCTATGTCATTTGATCTTTTTCCAATTACTACAAGCACAAACACACAGCATATTATAGACAGACAGACAGACAGAGAGAGAGAGAGAGAGAGAGAGAGAGAGAGAGAGAGGTTGATATGAGAAAAATACAACAAATTAGAACAACGAATGAACAGCTCCGCTATCCGAAGTGTGTCAAATAAAAAACATTGGTAAAACATACAACAGCGTGGAAATTGGCAGAACAGAGGGAGATCCTCTCATCGATCAGGTGTCGTGGGTTCTGAATAGACACTAGTTTCCAGAACCAAAATGCAGCAAAGAAGTCTCAAATGAAATCTTGTCTCCCCTTCGTATCTGCCCCTCCTCTTGTAAACACTATTACATTCTATGAGTGTAATCCCAAAAAATAGGCCTAAAGACCAAAGAATGCCTTCACTAACAGCAGTCTATCGAACACTAAATGAATTTTGATGCCAAAAAAATTTGCATCAAAGACTTGAAAACTCGTCCTTCAATTCGTGCAACTTCATTTGCACATATTTGTTTGCGAGCTCCAGTCGTCAAGAAGGTTCGTAATGGTCTCCTCTAACTTTTTGGCCTGCGGCCCAGGTTTAAAAATGTTGACATCGCCCCATTGGGAGCAAGGATCCATCCAGATACTCCTCCGGCCAGTGCACCATGCTCCTGGGGCAGCTCGATTACGTCCACGCTTAAGGATCTTTTCATCAACCACGTTCAACACAGGGTCATCCATCGCAAATTGTCTTGCAAAGACTGCTCCACTTTGAACCATTTGATCATAATCAGAAACATTGAGGAAGTGCGGTTCCATTTTTGGAGGACTATCCCATATCATATACCTTAAATCACTGTTTACTGTTGTATTCTTAAACTCTGGCACATTGCAAATGACAGAGTGGAAATAACCTTCCTGAGATAACATTACATTGTTAAAATACATAAGAAGGGTTCGAGGTAGGTTATCCCATCCAAACACACAAAATTCCAGAAAAGACCGACTCAAGACGAACCACTGGGAACCTGCAATACCAGAAAAGAACAGCCATTGAGTGTAACTTTCCACAAAAGTACAGCACACCATTAAGTGTGACTTTGAACAGCACAAATAGCAGACTATCAAGAATAGACTTTGCCTGTGAATACTTTGAAAGCATCAGGTGTTGGTCGCTTCTCAGTAGCATGAAAAATTTGACTCTTCCTGGCTAAGTAGATCCCTGGATCAACCACAATAGGCTGGAACCTATGAATTCTGCATCAATAATATACTTCAAAATTTATTTTAATTCTGCACAACATAAGTATGATACAGATTTAGCAAAAACGAGTTGCCTACTCTTTCCATCCAAGGTCACTGGTGTGATCAATGAAATTGAGGTCTCTCCTAACAGAAGAGAACACATGGGCCAGGTCTGAGAGCAGAAACAAAACCAAAAATATTAAAAGATTAGCACAGTGTAAACTTATGAATATATAGAATTTGAAAAAATACGACAACAAATGGCCCATATCAGGATCAGTTTACGACGTGGAAATAAATTTTAAAAAAAATTAAAAAAATTGAAAGCAATTCAAATGCCTGTACAAGGATCAGAGATGTCTATGTATCATCCAAATAGTTATCCACATCCAACATTTTAATGCAAAATCCAACTGTAACATCAAGGAAATAACCATATAACTAAAAACATAAGCTCCATATGTCAATCTAGGGCAGTGAATCTTGTGGCAATAAATCACTAGCAAGTAGCAACATCTAAGGTTTCAATATAACATCAGAATCAAACAGTTATAAGATAACACCACAAGCTCCCGAAGCAAATCTGGGGTGAAATAAACTCATCACAACCTTTGAGGCCGTAGATTAACCCATCCATGAACAGCACCATTGACTATTCGTCTCACTTAATTACACCCCGCTTGCACAATAATCCAGGAAATCACTCCTTTACGCTGCAACACAGTGGTTCCCATGCCTTAGACATAAACACTACGTACCAAGTTGAAAAACAAATACTCATCATATAATGTCCATGAGAAGATATGAAATGGATAGCCAGCTCAATAAAATGGAAATATTGAGGTTAGGAATTTGTGTCGAACATTTCACTATATTTTATTAGGAGCTTTTCTACCAATTGTGCTCTAATTTTCTTCATTTATCTCGAATAAATTTCCAGGCCTTTTCCTACTCTAAGGAACACCATGCAGATAGTGTACTCTGCTGAAACATCTCTCTCTCTCTCTCTTTCTCAATATATCTCTGCAGGCTACATTAATAGGTACTTCAACTATGATCAAGATGTCACAGTGCTTGCGTCTTTCAGGATGTGGCTTAGCAGTGTGCAACTTCATTCTACTTCCAAATTTATGCCCATAATCATAAAGTCTAATTTAAAAATTACATTATCAACAAGCCTCCCTTTGCATGAGAAGCATACGCGTGTCTTGCACATGTGGGTGTGGCACTCTCATGCAAGATACAGCACCTGTCAGCTTATATATATAATGATTATGATTCTATATACATCTTATATATACGAGCAACTCAGCAAATTATAATACAACATAACCAAAAAAAATTGAATACTGATCGCAACATTATGATGGGCTAGTGATTGACAATACATTTATCAATTACCGATAAAACGTTTGTTGCGGTATAGTAATTCAAGACCATTGTAAATACCAATCTTACAAATAGTTGGACTGGCTCATAACTCAAACATCCAATGCAACAAAGATTGATTTGACTGACAAAGATTTTGTCCAACTGAAAATATGAGTCCCCACTCCCCAACCTATGCAAGAGTTGAAACCCCAAGGCTCTATCAAGCCAACTTTGCTCAGACGCAACTACTTGTCGTCCATGTCTCATCACAGCTCATAAAAATATAGCCCTCACCACATTCATATTGAAACTCACCCCATTATCTCTTTCAGATCATAACTGAAATTTACAAACGACAAACATAGTAACTTCGGTATGCCTCTCAAAGTCAAAAATTTTCTAAAAAAAAAAGTTTCAGATTTGCTTTTGAAAGATGCAAGTAATCTGATAACACAGCCAAACTTAAATTGCAATCCTAAACATGACCCCAATATACACAAAGATCTAAGAATGATAACAAAGTTAATTTAAGCAAACAATTCTACACTACCTAACTTGGTATCCTAAAAAAAGTCGTAAACTGTCTATTCTTCACACTAAAACCAAACAAAAAACCGCAATTCAACTACCATCAAAACACGGAAAAAAAAAAGGTGAAATTACCATCCTGTGTGACCAGTGGGTAGTCCACAGCACTCAAAGCAATGAACCAATTCCAACCCTTATCAACCTTCAACAGGATCGCGACCGCCCTCAGGACCGCAGCCAGGTTACTGGACCCCATGTAGGTGATTCTGTCAGGCTTCCCCACAACGTCCACATTCTCGAAAGTACGAATCGCCGGCACCGACCTGATCGCAGAGGCCAGCCGCAGCCGCTCCTCCTCCGACGCCTCCGCACCCAGATGCAGCAAGTACCGGTTCCTCGGATGGTAGACGGCGAGGAGCAGCCGGAAGATCCGGTCCTTGTCGCCCCTCCCGCCGGAAATGTAGTACGCGAAGGCCGGCGGGTAGTGGGTCCCGTGATGGATTATCGACGGGAAAGGTTTCGGGGAGCTGACGGTGGAGAAAGAGTAGAGTAATAATAACAGCAGTGACAGTAACGTCGCCGAGAACAGAGTGAAAAGCCATTTCTTCTCTGCCCCCATTTTGTAACCCACATCAGATTTTTTTTTTTTTTTCCTTTTAACGAATAACCATATATGGGTGTCTCCCAAACAGCCCGTAACTGCTCTTTAAACAATCAATTTAGGGTTTTGATGGAGTTCGGCGAAGTGGGTCAGTTCGGGATCTCGTTGTCTCTGATTAAAAAAAAGAAAAAAAATTTCTTTTCTTTTTTTTTTTTCAAATCAAATCTCGTTGTTTACGTATCTGTGCCAACAAAACAGCTTTTGAGTGGAAAAAGCTAGGGTTAGGGCTTCTCTGTCGTCACAGCTGAAGATCCCTGTTCATCAACAAAAACGAAAACAGAGTTTTGAGATTTGATTTTGATTGTGTTTTTGTTCTGATACTTTTCTTTTTTATTTTTTGGTGTTTCCAAAAAATAAAAAAACATAAACAAAATCGGTAAAACTATAAAAGTCACATTTTTTATTATTACGAACTAAATCCCACGCTCTCGTTGGAGCGTGCGCGTACGCGCTTCTGTGAGGACGAGACGATGTGAGGCACGCGCTGATTCGTGAAGCGGACGGTAGGATGCGGTTAAATTTCCCGTGATCTGCAACTGCTGTTTTCATTGGAAAAATTAAAATGAAAAGTGATTTGGCAAAAACAAAATGGAAAACAAACTTATCAAGTCATTTTTAATCACGTTATTTAGGACTGTTACAATCCTCCAATTCGATATAAATTCCACATAAATAAATAGAATTTGAATTGATAATTGACTTGTCCGTATAACCCGTTTAAATAAATAAGTTATGTTCAGTTTAATTAAATGAATTGATTCGTAGAATCGGTTTAACAGAAAAAATTATAATTTAAATAATAATATATAATTAACGGCTTAAACGGATCAATCCGTATAACTGTTTAAATAAACAGATAAATGTCAGATTAAATATAAACGGGTTCATATCGTGTCGGGTTGAGTTTCATCAAACCTGTGAATCCGTTTTACCAGTCCTAACGTTAACCTATATATTCTCATTAAAAAAAGCATTAGTTATGAATTTTATGACGATAATTTTAAATTTTAAATTTGTAAATAAATACATACGTGAGATATACATGTTACATTAATATAATTCGTCCGTTCGAATTGGAGCAGGAGTTCAACAGTCATACCTAACATTTCTAGAAAGTGTAAAATAGGTGATAAGTCTTGATTGGAAAATGTTAGTTTATATGAGTATGAGGATTTATTCATGGTAGGTTTAGATTTTGGAAGACTTGAAAAGGATATTTAATGTCTAATTTTTGATATTAAATAGAGTTGAAAAGGATCTATTATTTTATTTGTTATTTGTAACTCAAATTTATAATTTATTAGCTTTGAAAAGGAAAAGTAAAGGGGATTTTAGCTGCAATTATTGTAGTAGGGGAGGGCATTAATAAAAAAATGTCATTTTTTTATTAAATAGAAACAATAGTCAAACATAGAGGTCTACTATACTACTAAATGTCAATTTAAAAAAATGTGTACATATTAATGATATACTTTGACTATTGCAAATAAAGAAAAAACTGTTTACTAAAAATCTTAGATTATAGTATCATTATGTAGATAAAAGCTCTAATTTAGTGATGGAATTCATCACAAATGTACAAGAAGTATTGTGACCAAATCTTACCCCTAAAATAATTTGATAATATACACGTTTTCTCATTGTTCAAATGATATATATCTAATCGAACCGCGGTAATAATGCGATTCAATGCTCATTATACACATAAACTAATATGTGTAGATAATTTTTTTCTTCATTACGTGGAAGTAGATATCTCCCAATTATAAGAGTAGATATTCGGACCGTATATGTAGTGATTATTCTGTAAATCTCGACAAACTTCTGACTAGGGATGGCCACAGTTCCGACGGTACCAAAACCGTGGGGTACCGGTTCCAAAATCGGTTGTTCCACGCCGGTTCCGGTTCCAAATTTTTTTTTTTACTTTATTTATAAAAAAAATTGTTGTTGGACCAGATAACTGTTTGGACCTGATTATATTATTTTTTAAAAAAATTTCAAAAAAGCTAGAACCGGAATCGGGACCGTATGATCCCAACCCCTAATAGAAACCAGAACCAGACCATCTGATTCCGATGAGAAACCGAATTGTGGCCAACCCTACTTCTAACTCATTCGACGCATTTGGATTCCACTTTTAATTATTTGTTTTAACTAGAAAAACATAATGATACATACTGACATAAAAAAAAAAAAACCTTTACTAATTCATTATAGGTAAGAAAGTGACTAACATTGTTGTTTTTTTTCCTCTTTAAATCGACACCAACACCAATTTAAGGGTACGTAGAAATTTATCGAAATTAAACACTAGTATTACAATTTGAATAATCACTACACTTGACAAATATAAAAAGAGTATAATAACATTTAGAGTAAGTTTTAATAGGTTAAATTTAATGTAACACTTTTACCAAGAAATAGTTTTTTTTTTTTCTCTCTTTTGTTATTATTTATTTATTTAATGTTGGGAACATAATTGAGGTATTAAGGTATTAATGAGTTCAAATCTTTGTTGGGAATGTTGTGATTTACCAAGGCATTAGTGATTCATGCAACTCCATTACCGAAATATTTTGTTCCATGTTTTGGTGTTGTGAGCTTTTCAATAAGATTTTGTATTTTTTTTAATATTCCCCACCTGAGTATACTAATTTTTTTATTGAGCTTTGTTTTCCATCAATTCTTATTTATCTGGTCAATATGTAATTTGCAAATCAGTTCAATTAGTGTAAAATTAATTCAATTTACAGTTCTAAACCAATTCTAATTCTAATTCAAGAACCCAATAAATTGAATTGGAAAAATGTTAGAAGATTGAAAAAGTGAAAAGAAGAAACAAAAAAACTTCTTTTAGGATAGTTGCAATCCCCAAAAATGTATAAAACATAACAGTTGTGATTGTATTTTAATGGCACCATGACATTGTTACAGCTTTTAGGAACCAATCTCTCCCACCACAGCAAGAAAATCCCCACCACAGCAAGAAAATCAAACATATACCCTTCCCTAAAACAGGGGTGGTTTTATTGCTTTATGTATGTATGATACGCATACCATGTGAAATATCAATTTCGTATTCTCCGAATACGTTGGAACTTTTGGTTACCTGTAGGCAAAAGTTTCAGACAGTTGGTTCGACTTCTCAGATGGAGTTGACTGAGTCTTCGTCGCTGCCATCACTGTCGCTGCTGCTACTGCTCCCGCTAACACTTCCGCTCCCGCTGCTTCCGCTACCACTGCTACTGCTTGAACTTGAACTCCTCTCCTCCGCGTTCACCTGGGCTCTTAGGGCTTCTGCGGCATTTGGCCCCTTGTTGGCTTCATCGTCACTATCATCAACATCAGCAATCTCATCATCAGAGTCATTATGTCGAGACTCATTAATGGCAAATCCAGCATCGGCTTTCTGTTCAACAGCATCCCCATCATCTGGTTCAGCACCGAAAATGTCCTCAAGATCTATATCTTGATGATCATCGCCTTCATCATTCTTCTGGCCCGGTGAGCCAGTGGATAGATTCGGTTGATCAAACGGATCAGCAATCGCCTTACCAACAGGTTTTGCACCTGTCATATGATTACCCTAGGATTATAGTGACCACTCAGGAAAATAGGGAGACTACAGCAAACTGCCTCAACCATTGATGAACATAATGCCATTTACTTAGTATGAAGTTATATAAAAACTGGTAAGTAAGACCCACAAGATAGAATTTTCCGCTCTATTGGTTCAAATAGATATTTCAAGGATTGAAGACAGAATAACATGGAAAAAATAGATGAA
Organism: Xanthoceras sorbifolium; assembly: GCA_003430845.1. Taxonomy (NCBI): domain Eukaryota; kingdom Viridiplantae; phylum Streptophyta; class Magnoliopsida; order Sapindales; family Sapindaceae; genus Xanthoceras; species Xanthoceras sorbifolium. Next base: position 30,072,209 of record CM010621.1, read on the forward strand.
ATAGGCAGACTGGCAAAAGGTCGTACATCCTCGTACCACAGACTACACACAATATCATTTTCTGGATGAAACAAATTAAATAAATCCTGAATAGACATGTACAAGCTTACACGTTAGAAGTTAGACCAATGAGAGCAACACAAGAAATTATCAATAATTACTCACTAATGAAAGAATATTTGTCTATCCTTGAATACATAATTTAGTCATTTCAACATGTATAAAGAGATCACTCTCTATTCGAGATCGAAATAAGACCAACACTAAACTGCAGACAGTTCAAACATTCTACTTATTTTGATTCGGAAGGTTTAGCGTAACATAACAACAAAAGGCAATTACAGAAGAGACGTAGACCGACAGGATTATGTCAAATAATGAAAACCGAAGAAAATTATTGAAAGATGGTTCAGAAGCAGATTTTTAAAAAGGCCCTAAGAATCACAACGAGAACACAGTTTTTATATTCCATATGTCTTTCGTTACCTTTCATGTAACTCTAAGTAGGTATTCTAAGATAATAGTTTGAATTTCTAATCAGGTTTATACTGTCTGCAACAGAACTAATGCCAGAAAACTTTCAGCCGATTGACAGAAATTATTGCCTCGATCCAGAAGATTAATGTTGGAAGCACAAAAGAAAATTACACAAACCTGAATTCTCTTGCTGACCAATATCAATTCTCTCCACCTCAACCTGTTTAAATCCAAAACAAAAAACAAAGCTTCAATCATAAAAAAGCAGAAAAGCGTATTGACGTGTTTATTCTTTTTCTGCATAAACCTAGAGCAACGGAACTAGAAAACACATAAATTTGACGCCTTTGATAATGTTTCAGTTCAAGCAAGCAAGTCATTGCAGATCTAAATGCTTTAAAAACTTATAAAACTCAAGACTATTGCAGACCCACTCCAATCAAAGCCCACACAGTTCATATAAATCATAAACGAATGCCATGTCCAAGCAGAATTTGAAGTTACCATTGCATCTCAAATTGATCATTCTCTCACAAACGAGCTTACTCGTGCAAGCAGAAGATATCAAACAACAATCATAACACCTATTAAAATCATGCTACCATCCTTAGTTTTTAACATCAAGGAAACCAATGGAACAATAATAAAAACTTGGATAAAACCAATAATGAGAACTCACCGGCACAGGAGGCGGAATAGAACTTCTACCCATCTGCATTGGCTTCGAACCCTTCCCAACCGGAGACAATCGCGGTTCTACTGCTGCCCCAACCTGAGATGCTGCAGCTGCAGCAGCAGCAGAAGCAGACTCACCAGGCATCCGAAGATGCCGTAGCTGCTTGACTGCCCGGTGAAGCCGCTCCAACCGAAAAGTCTGTCCATCGAAAAACAAAACTGCATCGTTCTCCTTGTAATCCTCACTGCTTCCCTCAAATGTTACCTTCGGTTTCCCTAATTGATTGTTTTGAAACTCCACAGAAACCCTATTGTCCTTGTTCTTGTGCAAAGTCCCCGGCTTCGTCTTGTCAATTGAAGCTGGCTTGAATTCATCTACAACATTCAAAACCCAATTTCAACAAAATTCAAAAAGAAACACACCCCAAAAGAAAAGCAAAAAAAAGAAAGATAAGCAAAAATCTACTAAACTGAATTAAAAAAAAAAAAAACACTCTGAACTTTCTATTTGATTTCAATAAGCCAATAACAATCGAAACCACTAATTTGCCAATGAATCAACAAGTCAGCAGTTAACTGAAATTAGAAACGTTTCGAACTTTCGACGTACATCGGAGGAAGTTTGATTTTGTTAAAAAATTTACAAAAATCGAATTAAAAAAATAACTGTTAACTTCCTATTCGATTTCAACCAATAACCAACTTAAAGAAAAAAAAATGAAAAAAGAGAGGCTCCGTTTGATTGCTAAACGAGAAACGTTTCTTGGACTTACATCGAAGAGTGCAGTACTTGTTAGACGAATCGTCGTTGAAGGAGGATCCGAGAGTAAGATTGTACCAGCGATCGGGTTGCGGAGCGGTCTTCGGTTCTTCTCTGGAGTTGTTCGCCATTTTTTTTAATGTTTTTTTTAACGACGACGATCAGGACATTGGAGGAAAACATAAGCACGACATCGTCACGACGACGACGAGGAGGGACCCACAGGGCCGAGCTGACATGGCGATGTCCTATTGGTCTGGTGGGGAGGCTAACCGGTACTGTAAAATAAATATGGAAGTACAGTATAGGCCGAGGAGTTGTAGGGTTTTTTTTTATTTTTTTATTTTTTTGTTTCTGTTGTTGTTGACGATACTGATTTTCTATTTGGTGTGGCGGGTTTTAGTGGTTTAAGTTGAGAATGGTGACACGTGTCGAGATCGGTGAATGGGTTTTGGGGTTCGTGTGACGTGGGTGTTGGTTATTGGTTCGGTGGTTCGGGAAGATTGGAGCGGGTAACAGGTGATAGATGCGGAGTTTGGGCTCAATAACTGAACTGGAGAGCACGTGCGCTTTTAAGGGCTGATACAGAGGGAGACAAAATGTGCTGGTCTTACTAGTCAGCGACAAACTTCGACCGATGTTTGTTTACTCTGATTATACTATTCCCAGCAAGAATGGGATGATACTCAACACCCACCTAAACTATTCTCTCTTTCTTTTTGGATATTTTAACATTTACTTTTCGATAAGAATGTCCCGTCCTGCCCCGCCGGGCCCTCCCCGCTCACCGCCGCACCCTTTTTTGAGAATATGTTCACAGGTGGTGTATACCTTCCGTTTCACGGTCATGATGACGAAAAATTTTAAATCTCATCGTATGTATTTAAATAATATATATAAAAATATTCGAGTTGCATTGGATTCCATATATAAAAATATTCGAGTTGCATCGGATTCTGACGGAACCGATGTTAATAAACTTCAAATTAACTAATGATATCAATAAACTGATACTGCGATAATAGATTTTTGAATCACAACAGGTTTTAATAAATCCTAATATTCAACCAATGTCAAAATCATACATACATACATATATATATTCATATTCATAGTTGTTAATGATCATAATTGAAATCCCTCTCGGTGATAAGTTCTTTTGGGATTTCATTGAGCTTGGAAGTGATTACTTTTAGCTCTTCAAACTCGATATTAAGATTCTGTTTGTTCATGTGCGAATTAACAAACTTGTTAAGGGGTGTCAACAGAGTGTTTATTACCACCCTCCGATACCTAAATTAGTGTTTTTGGATATAAAATAAACTCATAACCGCTATGAATTCAATCTTAACGGTAAAACTTTCTTACCTTTTACTTTGTTATTTCTCATTTTATATGTGTCTATCATATTATCGCTCGGCTTCTTAGGCCACCAGAACTTGTTGAGTATAAATTGACAAGTGTCTATTTGTATGTGTTTGATTTGATGTTTATACTGTTTGATCTCCTACCGATTAAATCGGTGGAGACTAAGAGTAAAAAGCTCGGTTGATGTGTTATGCGTCACTGTCATATTCGAAGCCATATGTCATTATCATATTGAACGGAGAATCATTTATATTAACAACATTCATATCCGTATTTGTGAATAATATCGATTATGACCATAATAACTTATGTTGTAACTCATGGAGCTCGGGACTACAATCAAGACTTATTATACCGTTAATTATGACCGTGATAGTTTATTTTATGACTCAGCTACTTATATACATATAGAAAAACAGTGTGAACCATCTGCTCTTGAGAAATTTATCTTCACAATATAACTTAAGAGGGATTTGTAAATGAAACATAAATGAAAAAAAAGAAAAAGAAATTCATATTAATATCTTGACAAGTAAAAGTTGAAGAAATTGAAATTAAAAATAAAAATAAATTAGATAGAAAACTATCCAATGGACAGAACTGAACTTATTGGGTTTGGTGTAATTTTGATGACTGTCCAATTATGTCATAGAAATGGGCCCCTACGGCCCATTAAAAACCCACCTTATCTTCAAAACGTTAACGTGTGTTACGTGTCTTTAATCCCCCCACAGCGAAATCTCAACTTCTACACTTCCACTTGACTTTTCAGACAAAGAGCGAAAACGATTTCATTTTGATTTTTCCACATAAAAACGCAAACATAAACAGACACGACGCCGTTTTATGCGTATAAATTTGTAATTAATTAATTACTGGCTTTTAAATTAACTCAGGTACTACACTACTCTACTATTAGTGGTCTGCTACCTACAAACAGCGAGAGCGATAACAAGAAGATAATAATAATAATAGATTAATAGATACAAAAATGGTGGTTTTTGGCGGGAAGAAGGTGGGCCAGGCGGTGGCCGGAATTGGCGGGAACGGTTTGGGCCAGGTCCTGGCGGCCGTCGCTGCGGCTCTGCTGGTCCGCTTGTTTTCCGGACCCGGCCCGGCTCTATTACCCGAAAACGAGTATTCCAGCGGCGACGGCGACGAGGACAAGAAAAACGACGCCGCAGCAGACAGCGACACTACCGGTGAAGCTCAGGTCCCCGGGAAAATCTTCCCGGTCACCATCCGTTGGCGCAACATCACGTGCTCTCTTTCAGATAAGTCGTCAAAATCAGTGAGTTTCTTCTTCTTTTTTTTTTATTTATTAGATATATTTTGCTGATATATATTTATTTTTTATTATTAACTGCTGAAAAAAAACTGGTAAAAATAATTTATTTCCATTGTTCTATATTATGTTTCAAGATTGCATGTTCAGTTTTTAGTTACATTTTTTTTATAGCTTGAGTTAAGTAAATATAATTTATGATTGTTAAAAATTTAGGGAAGAATTCTGGGACTGATTTTTTCATGAAAAATTGTAAATTTGAGCTACAAATTCTACTTTTCGCATTCAAAATCATAGAGTGGATGGTTTTAATCTATAGGTGCGGTTTCTGCTGAAGAACGTTAGTGGAGAGGCGAAACCGGGGAGATTATTGGCAATAATGGGACCTTCAGGGTCGGGGAAGACCACGTTGTTGAATGTTATGGCGGGTCAGCTAATGGAATCACCCAGATTACATTTATCCGGGTTGTTGGAGGTCAATGGAAAGCCTAGCTCAAACAAAGCTTATAAGTATGTTTATGTTTTTTTGACATGAATGTTTTCAATAGATAGATGAATGTGGTCACCATAAGATTTTGAGTGATTGGTTGTCATTGCAGGTTTGCTTATGTGAGACAGGAGGACCTCTTTTTCTCGCAATTGACAGTGAGAGAAACACTTTCTCTTGCTGCTGAGCTTCAGCTTCCAGAGATATCTTCGGTGGAAGAGAGAGATGAATATGTGAACAATCTCTTGTTCAAGCTAGGCTTGGTAATGCTGACTTGAATTTTGTGACATGATATTATGTCTAGAGCTTTGGCTAGAGTTTACTTTTATTTTTTTCTTACTAGAAATATAGGTCTTATATTATGTTATTTGTTTTCAATTAGAATTAGTTGAGTTAAATTGGTTGTTTCACCAATTTCTGGTGTCAATGTTCTGATATAATAATAATTTGATGGTTGTTTAATATTAGAAAAAAAATCAATAAAACATGATTAAACTGCATTTGATAAAGGTTTTCTTTTATTCTGATTCAGTTTTTTTCTTTTGGGGTTGCTTTTATTCTCTCTCTTTAAAAGGTCAGTTGTGCTGACTCCAATGTCGGTGATGCAAAAGTTCGTGGAATCAGTGGTGGTGAAAAGAAACGTCTATCACTTGCTTGTGAACTGATTGCAAGCCCATCTGTGATATTTGCAGACGAACCCACAACTGGTATGTGTGCTTCATGTAATTCTGCTTGTATGGTTTTCTGTATAGAAATGTTTTGTGTTTTTAACCAATTGAAAACAAGTAATAAAATTGTACGTAATTAAATATGGATATATTCCTTTTGGATTAAATTTGAATATACTTGAATCTGATTTGCATTCAATTTGAATTTAGTTTTCTATAAACTTATGATAGGAAAGAAAATTGAAGCTAGCAGATGGTTGAAGCTCAATGGTTTTTGTTTCCCTGGTCACTCGGTTAATTTTCCTGCCCAATGACTCTCAAGTGCCTATATAAGACACAATTTTTATTAATTATAGTTTTACCAATTTAGGTTGGTAATACTTAATAATAAAAATCCAGATTTAAAAAAGCAAATTGCTGCAATTTTTCCCGCAATAATCATTAAGTTGTCAATTGAAAGGGTTGACTGTTGAAGTAATTTTGGGTTTCACAATCTGTTACAATATTACCTATGGTGCATTCAGGGCTTGATGCCTTCCAGGCTGAGAAAGTAATGGAAACTCTGCGACAACTTGCACAGGATGGGCACACTGTAATTTGCTCCATACACCAACCTAGAGGTTCAGTGTATGGTAAATTCGACGACATTGTGTTGTTAACAGAGGGTGCACTTGTTTATTCGGGTCCTGCTCGTGATGAACCATTGGAGTACTTCTCAAAATTTGGGTGATTAGCTGAACCTTGTGTTATGTACTTATTATGTCAATGCTTTATTTGCATGTGTAATAGGGTCATAATTTATGATTTCTTCCAAAACTCTTTAGCTTTTGCCATGATATTTCTCTCTCTCTTTCTTTTTTCTTTTTTTTTTTTTTTTTTTTTTTTTTTTTGTCTAAACTACCAGTTAGCAAGGAGATGTAATATCCAGAGCTCATAATAAATGAGAGTACTTTAAAAGATATGAGATAAAAAGTCACACAAGTAGAAGCATTAAACTACCTCCAAAATGAACCTGCCGGCAGTCTTTAATCTTACTTACAATAAATTGGCGTGGCTCAAACTTCGCTCAGGGGTTATAAACTGTCTTCAGATTTTCTTTGGCATTTTTGGCCTATACTCAGATTTCAATAGTTAACTGATATATGCTAAAGTTATGCTCTGTGAGTGATAAATTAACAGTACTTACATAACTGTTTGTTGACCATGTAGGTAATTTACTGAAATGCATGTTAATGGCAATTTGTTAATGATAATGTATGTCTAGCTACAGCATTTTGACTCTTAGTTAGCTTGAAAACACTGCTTGAAATAAGAGATGGTTAATTCAACAGGTATCTCTGCCCAGATCATGTGAATCCTGCTGAATTTTTGGCTGACCTCATATCCATCGATTACAGTTCTGCTGAAAGTGTTTACTCGTCTCAGAAAAGAATAGATAATCTTGTTGAGTCATTCTCACAACAGTTGTCGACAATTATTTATGCCACTCCACTTTCTGGAAGGAAGGGCTTCAAAAGCCCGAAGAAAAATATTGTTAAGAAGAAAGGAGGTTGGTGGAAGCAATTTTGGTTGCTCCTTAAACGTGCATGGATGCAGGTTGGTTTTTCAACTGCCACTGTTATATTTAACTTTTTATTACTCTCATCCACTCAAGTCCAAAAAGTTTAATATATATATATGTAGTTTTTCTCATTGAATCACATGGTGGTCTTGAGCATAATGTATTCTTTCTTGCATAAATTGATTGAAATGGCAAAAAGTTAAAAGGGAAAAAAAAGAAGAAAAGAGCGAAATTGACTGAAATAATGACATTAGCTTAAATCAAACTTTTTGGTATGTTTGCTTAGATTGTTCATTTAGCTACTTCATTTATAACTTGGACAAAACCTTTTAAAAACACATTTGGAGACATGCCTAAAACCAATATAGTGAATTCTAAAGTTCATTAGGTTCTTATATGAAGTGCTTCAGACGAGCACTGATAATTATCATTAATTCATTATGCTCTTCTAGTTGTTTAGTTGGAAACTTCTAATCTGAATGAGTCGTTTTATCTCTTTATTGATACCTTCAATTGGCTGTTAGGCTTCTCGAGATGGACCAACAAATAAAGTTCGAGCAAGAATGTCAATTGCTTCAGCTTTAATATTTGGGTCTGTTTTCTGGAGAATGGGAAGATCGCAGACATCAATACAAGACAGAATGGGATTGCTTCAGGTATTTTATTTAATTGATTACATTCTCTATGATTGATTTGCAACAAACATCATCTTAGGAGATTATGCAGGTGGGTCAAATTTTAGGCTGTCTGTTGTACCATTTGTTTAAAAATACTAATAATAAGAAAGAATCTTTTAGATTTAAAAAAACCTTGGGTATTATAATTGAAGATGGTCTTTTAGGCTTTTCCTGTTGTAAATGTACGAAGTTGTTGCCTACATGTTCTTTATGTTTGATAGGAGATGTACCCCAAGATGTGGTCTGAAAGTATCATCCATTCAATTACTCTGCTGTCCAAAATGTACTGTTGAATATAATGAAGGTTTAAATTCCGTTCACATTATAACTTCATACATTGTTGCCAATGTTAATGGCACTGACACTATCACTATATTTTCTGACATTATATAATCACCCTTGCTAGTTCTGCCATTTTAAAATTTGTTGCTTGTGCTCCTATTGTTCAAAACTGGTTGCCAGTTATTGGATTATTAACCTTGTTATTGAGTACTAAAATTGTAGCATAAAAATCACTGTTTTAATTTATGTGCATTTCTTTGAATCTCACAATATGCAATAACCTGGCAGTTTATGTCAAACTGCACCATTTGATGACTAAAATTATTTGCACGAGTCATAACAGAGTGATTCTTATTTGTGGTAACATTGTGTTATTCTGGGTTTCTTTTTTCTCCTTCCTTTTGGTTTTCTTGGGTTTGTCCGTATGTGCGTCATTTTTTTTATCCGACACATTTGACAAAAAATAATGAAAATTGCCCCAGCCAGTTAATTCAGTCAGTCAAGAGTTAATAATGCGGAGGGTCCCTATTAAATCCTCTTTCACATAAGAGGATAATCTATATCTAAAGCCGTCAAGCTATGGAAAGGATGTATAAGTTGTCTGCTTTTCATTTAGCTAACTATGAATATTTTAATTAATTTTCTTTGAATTTTATTTTGACATTACCAAGTGCTCTTATCTCCCTGACTCCCTCTTCTTCCCAAGGTTAAGTCCATGAAACACCATCTCAGAACCTGCAGCCAAGAAGCCATTAATGAAATTTTGATTTCAATATTACTGTATTAGATGTTGGAACGATTTTTACTTTGGCAAGAATGACAGTATATTTCCTGAATGACAAACCTTGATGGCTTGAACAAGGTAATTTGATCCTCTGCACGATCATTTTGTGCTCTCTCAGGTTGCTGCTATAAACACGGCAATGGCTGCTCTGACGAAGACTGTGGGTGTGTTTCCCAAGGAACGTGCAATTGTGGACAGAGAGCGTGCGAAGGGATCTTATGCACTAGGACCTTATCTGCTCTCTAAGCTGATAGCCGAGGTTCCCATTGGAGCAGCATTTCCACTAATGTTTGGAGCTGTGCTGTACCCCATGGCTCGTCTTCATCCTACATTGTCCAGGTGTGTTTCCAAATTAAACCATTTTGATTTCTGGCACTGGATGTTGTAATGAAATTTCATTACATTTAAGATTTAACAAATAACAGTATAGAGGTCGTTATGTTCAACAATATCATGTAGATTTAACTTTTGCAAGTGTAATTGAATTTGGTGATGAATCGGGAAAAGTTGAGGTAGAGAAATGAGTGGTTGGACACACGCGCATGTCGAAGCTGAAAACTCAGATACTAAAAGCAATTTCCCCACTTAGATTATCTGGAATAATTTAGAATTATTAAACCAAGTTGCTTCATTATCCTCATTATCATGCTTAAAAATTTCAGAATTACATAGAAAGGTGGACAAATAATTGCTTCATTATCCTCATTATCATGTTTAATGTTGGTGGGTTTGAGCGGGATAGCATGTGAAGAAAGCTTTATTGAGCACAATGAAAGTTAACTCCAAGTTCTTGGTTGATATACAATTAACCTTAAACGAATTATTCTTGGTCAATATACAATTAATTTATCATGATAAGTACAAGCCAAGGCATTAACTAAATATTTTTAATGAATTCAAGCTGTTTGGAAACTCTGACATGTACATGGAAGGCTCGGAGAAGGGATAAAGAAGAGATACATGTGATTAATTCTTAAATAATAAGAGTTATAGTGTCATAAAAGTTTACCATGAAATCGGAGAAATAAAACCTAAATTGTTCCCCGCAGCAAACCGAGACTATGACAAAATGAAAATGAAAAGAGACATTTCTACGCACTGGCAGTGTATATGTGCAGTTTTCTTGTTGCTAAACTCTGTGAGAGGTAGCTAGTTGATCATATGACTAGATTGGATTGGCATATGTGATTCAATCTTGAAGAAATATGGCAGTCAATGACTTGGTTGTTTCATCATAAATTCATAATAGGTGAAGGTACTGACTTGAAATTCTTTTGCTTTTTAGATTTGGAAAGTTCTGTGGAATTGTGACCGCGGAATCTTTTGCTGCATCTGCTATGGGTCTAACTGTGGGGGCTATGGTTCCAACAACAGAAGCAGCAATGGCTGTGGGTCCTTCTCTTATGACAGTTTTTATTGTATTTGGAGGATATTACGTCAATGCAGATAATACACCTATTATCTTCCGTTGGATTCCACGTGTTTCTCTGATAAGATGGTAAATAAAACATTACTTGTCAACGGAAAAAAGACCTTGGTTACATTTACATTTTGCCTTGATGATACAAATGAATAATCCGTTTTCCTTTTTATTTTTTTTCCTTTTTTGTTGGTTTCATTCTTTTGACTCCTATATTTCTTCACATATTTTCAGGGCCTTTCAAGGACTTTGCATCAATGAATTCAGTGGTCTTCAATTTGAGCATCAGCATTCATTTGATGTTCAAACTGGAGAACAGGTAAGAGGAGTCGTGGAACACTTTTTTAACTTGAAAAAGAAAATAGAAAACAAAAAAATTAAAAAGATGGAAGGTACTGTTTTTTTGTAAGAAATGGAGAATCTGTAATATCCTGTTATGGTTAAGCAAAACAGAAAACTATCAAGAACAGACACATTACATACAACCATTGAAAATATATTGTAGAAGACTAAATCAGAAATTATTGTTCATGTTACTTGGGCAATGGAAAAAGTTACAGGTGGCTAGGACTAATATTTTCATAAATTAAGACATAACAATGGTGGTATCGAATTAATTTCGTAAGGTATTTGATCTCTATTTTACTTTGAAGCTTCCAAGTATTATGATGACCTTTAATGTATGATGTAGCCTGTGAATCCGCGCTTCTTGGATGCATACTGAGTATGGTTCAAGAAGACCTGGACATGCATGCAATGCTATTTTTCAAAATTAATGTTATTTGGTTGTTTGTTCATCCATGGTGAAACCAGCTAAGATGATTATGCTATCTTTTTCCCCTCTTGTTGTTTTGCAGGCACTTGAACGGCTTTCCTTCGGAGGAAGCCGTATTAGGGACACGGTGATGGCTCAAAGTAGAATCTTGTTGTTTTGGTATTGCACCACTTACCTTCTCCTTGAGAAAAACAAGCCAAAATACCAGCAACTTGAGCCTCTGGACCAAATCCAACCAACGCTACAGCTTGAACCTTTAGAACCTGAGTCTGACCGTGACGTGCCTCCTCCAATGGAGCAAGTCAACTCACCCCAGAAGCTTGAGTCACCACCACCACCACCACCCCTACTTGATCCATTTAATCTAGAAGGTTTGTAACTATTTGGGCATTAAAAAAAAAGATCTCGTTATAAGATGATTCAAATATATTTATTGATCTGTCTCATACAGGTGCCAAGTAAAAGGAGAGATGTCTTTGCAATAAAAGGGAGGGTCTCACCTCTCAAATGCCCATTTCTTGAGCCAAAATGAGATGGTTTTGTTGAAAACATGACATTGTCATTGGTGATGATGATGATGATATCTGTATATTGAATTAAAACTAAATAAAAAATAATAATAATTGTCATGCTGGAATCTCATGTATTAGAGTGCTCTACTTGTAATTGGTCTCTTTTGCTATCTCAAATTGTTTCTAAGTCTATTTGGTTGTTGAAGTTAGGATGTGTTTACTAATTCGGAATCATAATAAGGGAAATGGAACTCGAGTCCTGTTTTGTGGTTACAGTATTTATTCTACACATAAAGGAGGTGGCTGTTAATATTTATTTAATTATTCCAAGCCAGACAAATTAATGAGGGTAACATGATCTCAACAAATAGCAACAGTTGAGAGGTTTCCAAGAAACAAATAAATTAACAATTTATTTTATTTTATTATTTTTATCTATTAGAATTAATTTGGGAGACTTTCACGTATAAATGTGAGGCACAAAATAATGTAACAATCTTATCTTATTTAATAAAATAATAATTAATAAGAATTATTAGGTAAAATTACATCTAATAATTATCTGTTTTTACCTGAAAAAAAAAATATTAAATGCAAAGAAAAGAAAAGAAAAAAAAAATAATAAAACCGTCTAACCAAATCCTCAACACAAACTGTAGATCCATTGTCTTAAATTCCTTCAAGTTGTCAAACTTTAATATATAGGTATTATTACTCATAAAACCACAATTGTGTGGGTAGATCTCTCTCCGTGTTAAGAATAAACCCCTCTCGTCGTTAGGAGTAGACGACTTTCAAAATAGAAGTAGATATTCAGACCGTACTCATATGATTTAATCTCGATAGGTTTGGATAGTTCTCTAGTCCGAGATGTCAAATTTCATTAAAAAAAAAAAAATTACTCAACACAAACTAATTCAATTAAGAAAATCAAGACAAGTCAAACAATCCTCAAACAAGATTTTTTTTTTTTTTTAAATACTATATATTTAAGAATACTAACCATATAAAAGGAGAACCGTCCAAACCCAAATTTGTTAGACAATCTATAAAAAAATTATATATATATATATATATTATATAATACATAGGAGCATCTAAATGGGAGTTTGGTTTGTCAACTAAGTCTTCCTTTACAATTCTCTAGTTAAATTTTTAATTTTTTTTAAAAACTCTGTATTAATTAATTGAATAAAATATGTATAGAACCTTGAAAAGCCATGATCATCATGAGTTATGAACATGGTAGATGCAATGGACTAAAAATTAAAAAAATCGCCGTCCTCATCAAAAGTCAAGCCACCCCAAAAAATCTTGATTATTTTTCAAGAGATGATTAATTAATTAATTATACATGTCTTCTCTCTTCAACAATATGCATCATTCTACATGCATGCATCGATCTCCTAGAAATTAAAGGCCATTGATCCAGATTGGTTCTAATTTAAGATTGATGAAAAATTCAATCCCATGAATTCAAGTCGGTTGATAATTAATATAAATTGCTTTAAATTTTTGTATTTTTTTTAATGTATGTTTTATCGTACATTCACTCATAGTTCAAATATTTTGTACACCTTCCTTACACTTCAATGGTGATCGTTCAATTCTCACTATGCACATTTAACAGTATGTGTAAGTAGTTTTTTCCTTCTTATTATGAGAGTAGATATTCGAACTGTGAGTTTAATAATTAATCTCAACAGGTTCTAATAATTATTAATCTTGTAATTATATATTTAAAAAAAACAATTAAATATACTCATATCACTGTCATAGAATCACACCCCCCCCTACAAAATTACGCGGTAATCTCATTATATGTTGTAGCAGGCAGCAGCTGTCCCTTAATACGCGGTTTAGCCACATCCCTTGTTAATTAATTTTTTCTTAATCACATGAGCCCCCACCACCCCACCCCACCCTATAAATACTATACGTTATGTGTCACACACACACACCCATTTCCCTAACACATTCATTTTCAAATCAACAACAATGTCATCATCATCAACATCAATTTCTCTATCTTCGTCTCTCCTTCCTCCGTCCTCTCAATCTCTGAATCGCCGGGAAATTCAGAAGAGGGCGGCGTCGTCGTCGGGGGTGAAAATATTCGCGGCTGCACGTGACCGGGACTATCGGGGAAGGGTTGTGGACGAGAACATGATCGTGCTACGTAAAAGAATCCACGAGATGAAGATGGTGGAGAGGAACTACGAACCTCCCGCGGAGTGGATGGAATGGGAGAAACAGTACTACACGAGCTACGATTCGATCATATGTGAAGCGATGGGGGTGTTGCAATCCCATTTGATGAATACTAGGCCAAGCTTGGCTTTGGGGATGTTGGCTTTGGTCATTTTGAGTTTGCCAACTTCTACTGCTATGGTTGGTTTTCAAATTCTGGAGACAACAAAAGGGATTTTAGCTGGGATCCATATAGTATAAGAAGTTGTATAATTACTTAATTTTATTTTTTGTAAATTAAAATATATATGTATTAGAACTTTGTCATGTGTGAGATTATTATCTACCGATGGCGTATTCACTCATAAGTTTAAGTAGTTAGTGTGCATTTCTTCTACAACGGTAGGGATTTAAATCTCATCATACGTATTTATCAGTCTGTGTATAGTTTTTTCACTCATTGTGAGAGTAGATATTCGGACCGCGAATTTAGAGATTAATTTTGATAGTTTCCAACTAACTTATTATTAATCTCTTGTAATCGTAGCCTTAAGAAAAAAGAAGAAAAAACTAATCATATGTTATTGTTCTAATCTAATATTATTTTTATCTTAATGTTTTGGGTTTTTCTAAGCTTAATTTGATTAGTAATATCTATATTTTAATTGACACCGGTCCTTGTTAATTAGCATATACGTGACCTTATAAACGTTCTAGAAGACAATAAGATCATTTTTTTTTTTTAGTTAAAACTGATGACTCGAGTTAATTTATATTTATCTTACTAATTCTAGTCTTATTGAATATTTTTAGAAGCAACGAGGGACATCACGGGATCCAATTTGAAAAACAACAAAAACAAATTACACAAAACCTACCTGATATTTATTTTGTTATAAGCAGAAAGCACTTTCTTTTCTTATTATTATTTTTTTTTATATATAACCTACCTGTCGTTATATGAAGGCCGTTAACGTTTAGTCACTTAAGGGCAATTTCGTACTTTTGACATTTATGAACATCACACACGACTAAAGCTGATATTTATTAAAGGAGTAAATAATGATTACCTTTCCTGAAGTTTGCTCAATTATAAACGAAATTAATTTTTAAATTTATTGATAAAGACATTTCTTCCCGTTAGTTAACTTTTAAATTTTTTAATAAAAACCTCTTCTGGTCAACTATTATATTTAACGAAATTTTATTAAGAACGGGAAAGGTATTTATCAATAAACGATAAAGCTGACTCCGCTTGTAGTGGATAAAACCTCGAGGTTTTATACTAAATTGATTCGACTAATTTATATTAAATTAAAATTCAAAATTAATTAATTAACTATTAGAATTTGAAGGTTTTTTTTTTTTTTCCTTCGCGCGAATCCAAAGCTACTCTCTTTCGTGGCTTGTAAGGTATGAAGACTCTGTTTCGTTTTTGCATGTCAACTCCTTTTTGGTTTTTTTTTTTTTTTTTTTGTGTTTTATGAGTTTTGTGTTTTTGATGGCTAGGGTTTCTGAGTTTATTATGACTGTTTAAGGTTTTTGTTTTCTACTTGTAAATCTTTTTTCTTTTTTTTCATTTGATTATATAAATCAGTAATAAAAACTGTTTTGTGTGTTACTAGGTTGTTTTACTTATTAAGTGTTTCTTATTTCAAAATCTAGGTTAGAGACAGGGGGTGTTTCAAGTGTTTTTGAAACTTTGTTTTTCATGGATGGGTGTTAATGTTGAAAGAAAATACAATTTAATGTGTTTTTTTTTTTTGAGATATTGTTTGTTTATTCTGCTGTTATGCTCTGCATTTGTTTCATATTTTACTGTATATTTTGCTCTATATTTGAAGCTCTGTTTTTGGCATGTTGTTTTGTTGTTTAATGAGCAAGATGTATGACATGCTCTGTTTTGTTATATGTGAAAATGTTATTGCAATGTTATAGTTTGATTATGATGTTAAATGCATGGTTTTGTTTGCAGGATGTTTAAATTATGTGCTACAGCAACATTCATGGGTAAGACCCATGAAATAGGTAATTTCTATAAGGATTTTATGTGTCTAAAATTTTTATGGGATTCTGTTCTAGATGCACATTTAGGACTTGAGAGTATTGTTGGGGAGAGATTTTATTAGGAGGTTCCAATTCCCTGGAGTGAGGAAGTGAGGGTGGTTTGGTAAGGTCAGATGCTGAGTTGATGGATTTGTTAGCAGAGTTTGATGAGAGGAGAGTTAAAAGTATAGGGCAATGCCTATATTAACCATGATGGAGGCTGTGAGGAGAAAATTTATGTTAACTGAGAGGTACCAAGCAGCCTTGAAATGGGAGTCAAATATCCTACATGCTGTGAACAAAATAATGCAAAATGGCCCAACAAAAGGGAAGGTATTTGGACCCTTTGCAGTGTGGAAATTGGGAGTTTGAAGTTGTAGATGGCAATAGGGTTTTTGTGGTGAGGCTGGATAACCATTCATGTGAACGTGGGATATGGGCTGTTAGTGGGATAGCTTTTAAGCATGCATTGGCATGCATATCCAAGAAGACGGAATCTGTTGAGACCTATGTTCACCATTGCCTCAAGAAACCATCATATTTGAAGACTTACTGTCACCTCATCCATCCAATACCTGATGAGCATATTTGGCCTCAGATGAAGTTCGAAACAGTTTTGCCACCTCTCAAGAGTAGGAAGGCTGGCAGGCAAAAGAAGCAAAGAAGAAGAGGGGAAAACGAACCAAGAAAGATGCAAAGATTAGTTGGGTTCAGGTGCAGTAAATGTCATGAGGAAGGCCATAACAGCAGAACCTGCAAAAAAAACAAAGAGAACAGAGGTAAACTAAACAACACACTGGTGTGAATTAAGTATATACTGCGTGATTTATAATTTTTTACCATTAACAATGTGTACTTGCAGGCTGCCAGCACTTCTGCACATATATCAAACATAGAAGGTCCAAAAAAAAAAAAAGGAGACTTGAGGTAAAATTACCTACATGCCTCATTGATATGTGGCAATGTTAATTACGTTGAATTGACAAATTTTTTTTCGTTTAACAGATAGGCAGTAGTTCAAATGTTGGTGCATCAAGGGGGTATCAAACCACAACGCAAGCAGTGGCATCTAGATCACAACCAGGCCCAACCAGATCACAACCCATAACACAAGCAGGCCCAACCAGCTCGCAACCAGGCTTATCCAGATCAGAAGCAGGCACAACATCTCAATCAAGACCGACAAGATCAACCTCACAATTAGGGAGGACTTACTAGGGTAATTTAAACAGACACCTATCCCTTTATTTTAATTTCTGCATGTGTAATAATCTTAACTACATTTAGCAATGATAGCCTACACCCTTATTATTTTTGCCTTTTTGACATTGCAGGTACTTTGGTTTCCAACAAATACACAACCACAAATACCAAGTCAATACCAAACTGCAGTTTCTAGTCAACCACTCACCCAACAAGCATCACAATTTTCTCAACAAACTCAATGTTAGTATGTAAATCATTCACAAAAAACTTTTAAATATATATGTGCAAATATGATTCTAAAGTTGCGTAATATTCTTCAACCAACAGGAAGTCAAGAGGCTGGCAATGAGAGTTACTGAAATTAAATTATGTTGCACATTAGGGTTTAAGTTCAAACACTTTTTGGATCTGCTGTGTGTTGATTTATTATGTCTATCAGCTAGGGTTGGCCGTGCCCGGACCGGGTAATCGGAATCGGGACCCACGGTCCTGGTTTCCCTTTTTTTATTTTAGGAACTGGAACCGCCGGTTCCGATTCCTTTTTTTTAAAAAAAAAATTGATTCCGGTTCCGGAATTGGAACCGGAGTGGAACCGCCGGTTTTGAGAACCGGATCCGGAACCAGCAGTTCCCCATCGGAATTGGTACCCATGATTCCAGTTTCGAAACCGGAACCTGCGGTTCCAGAACCACGACCATCACTACTATTAACTGTGTATTCTTTTCGGATAATTACCAATACTGTTTTCTGTTTGACAAATAGTTTGCACAGCTTTGATGGATTTAGTGGTACTACTCTTGTAATGGTATTGATTTTATAATGATACTGATTTTTAAATGGTAATGGCTGTATTGGTACTGAATTTAATGGATTTTGCAATATGACAGAGTTGCATTGTTTGTGTTTCAATGATTTACTTTCATTTCCATTGCTACATTTGGATCATTAGTTAGTTCCCACTGTTATGCATAAATTTCAGACAAGAACAAGACCATTATTGAAAATGCATCTACAAGAACAGGGCCATTATTGAACCCTCCATGGAAGAACACCATATTTGACCATCAATTTTAGTAAGTGAACCAAACTATTTGAACATGCAAAAATGGAAGCAAAACCCTTTTTATAGGGACATGAAATATTACCATTGGATGCCAACGGCTACAAACCAACCTTTCGTACTATATTACTTTTTTTCAAAAAAAAAAAAAAAAAAGAACATGTGTTATTAATTTTTCATTAAGGGTATTTTCGTCCTTAAAATTTATTGTCACTCTTTCCCGCTATTACAACTAACTTTGTCATCATTAAAGGATAAAGCAGCAAAATCAAGTCTTTTAAGTAAAAGTAGGGGTATTATGGTCATTGCAGCATCAGGGGTTAAAGTTAACAGAGGTTAAATGCTCTCCGCAGCAAGGCAAATCTCAGGTAGATTTTATGTAATTTGCTCCAACTAAAAGTGTTGTCTAAAAGCTCTTAAACTCTCTCCTGTGATCCTGTCTCTCTTCAACTTTTACAATACTAAAATTAAATTTTCGCCATTTATATTTGATCATCCCAATGTAAATAAAACTCTCTTTTCTCTCTCCTTCTCTCTTTAACTTTTATAATACTAAAATCAAATTTTCGTAATGTATATTTGATCATCCCAATATAAAGTACGACTCCGTAATTTATGTTGGTTGTCCAACATAATCATATAATTCACGTTGGTCAGCCAACAAGAAGTACAAAGTCGTACTTCACATTAGATGATACAACATAAATTACATAATTATGGCCAACATGAATTATGAGTAATTTTTTTTTAATTAAATTTTGAAAAATTTTCAATATTCAATAATTTTAGGAAAAGTGATTAGAGTTAAACATGTAATTCAATATAAGATGGCATGGGTTGATGAAGATTACATGAATGATGATCCTTTTATTGAGGTGGTAGACGATGTCATAACATACAATAAGTTATGCATCAATCGGTATTGACAAAAATATTATGATATCAATTATTATCATTAATAGTACTGTTAAAAAAATAAAAATGAAAATAAATTATGATATCCATGTAAATGAATGTCATTGGCAATGAAATCCTGTCATAATGTCGGCGCTTCATGATATTCTTTATATACTTCATCACAAACGCCCCACAACTTGTTCTTCATTCACAAATATATAAATACTTAATTTTCATTATACGACCTATTTAAATGTTAAGTATGAAACTAACTAAAACTAAACTAGTATGTTCTCACCTATCTGACTGCTGGGGATTGCAATTGGGATCGATGACAGAATAAACACTTATGTTTCACTTCAAATGTTTCCCACTTCAGTTTTAAAAAAAAAATATATATATATATATATATATATATATATATATATATATATATGAATTGTCACAGCGTGAAATGTGAAAGAAAAAATTTAAAATTAAAGTTTAAAGAAAAAAATAAAGTTTACAAATATCCTTAAGAATTCTTTTTTAAAAAAATAAAAATTTATCCAAAATCAGCAAAATTGATATGGGTTAAGGGTGCAAGCCCATAGTTTAAACCGGCACGACATTCGTGTCCACATGACGCGCTCACACACAAGTCTTTGGGCTCGAGATTAAAAATATATAGTCACTAACAAATGTTAACATAAACCATTTGACGTACATATTTTAATAATATTGTGGAATCAATTCTGTAATGTTATAAAATTAAATGTTTAATTTCGCAACGTTCCCAAAAGTTTTTTTTTTTTTTTTTAAAGGACTGTCCTAATTAGAGAATTATTCTCCGTCTTAAATGAGATGAGATGAGATAGTTTGAGGGGGTAATTATACAAACATCCCGAATTTAGATCTAATTGTACGCATATGGATATTTTGTTGAAATTGATACAAACATCCTCTATTGTTGGTGGTCAATAGTTAAGTCATAACAGTCAAATGATAAATGATTATTTTCTCCTTAAATTATATTATTAACAGTTTTAAATTAATGAAATTTAAAATAAAAAATTAATTGTGAAGATTTAATCTCTTTTAAAATGGATGGAGGAGATCTGATCTCCTTTATCATCTTTTCTCAACAACAAAAAAAATTGGAAAACTCCATTGAAGGAGCTCGATAGAGTCCAAACGAATGAGCTCCTTCGATGAACGAGCAATCACTCCTGCTGATCTTTGTCGAAGAAGCAGATGCTTTGATCTAATCAGATTCAATATTATTTCTTTTTTTAATTTTTAATTTATTTTTATACAATTTAATTTCAAATAATTATTAAGGGTAAGAAAATATTAAATAAGATAAAATATTAAGGGCAATTTAGATTTTTTATCTAAAAAATTTAGTCAACAGTTAATTTCGATGATGAAAGTTAATTAACGCTAAAAAAAATGTTTGTATCAATTTTAATAAAAGATATATATACTTTCAATTACCTTATGGTTAAGTGATGTGATCATAGAGTAAATAATAGCTAGATCTCCTGATGTTTATTTATCTACAAGCGGAATCAATCTTTAGATTTATTAGCAAAAATCTCTCTTATCGTTAGTCAAACTCCATCCAATTTAACTATTGACTATATTTAATTGTTAAAAAATCAAAATACCCCTAAATAATATATAAAATTAATAATATTCATTAAGATATATTTTTTATTTAATTAATATTATTAATTTTATATATTAAAATATGTGATATATGATGAAAATTTTAATTTTTTAATTTAATAAATGAACTAATTACACTCAACCTCCTTGAGGTTTGGCCAATTACACTCGGAATCAAAGTTTACATTAATTAACACTGACCTCCCCTCACGTTAATTTTGACCGTTAGAATAAACGTTGATTTTTGTTAAATTTATTAAATGACCAAAATACCCCTATTAATTAATATTATCAATTTTTTTTGCTCTGCATTAAAAAAAAAATTGATAGTGGAATCCAGATTGGATCTCCACAAAAAATAAACAATTTTTTTTTTATTTATTTTTGAAACTTGAATGTCTGGGTTCGTTCGAACCCAGACTTCGAACCCTTTGTGTGTTCATCTTCCAACCTAGAAGAGTTCATTTTCGAACCCTTTTGGGTTCGAAATCGAACCCATAAAGGTTCGAAGACATCTTCGAACCCTTATAGGTTCGAATCCAACCCACAAAAAGTTTGTTTTCGAACCTAGAAGGGTTCGTCTTCAAACCCATTGTGGGTTTGAAATCGAACCCAGAAGGGTTCGAAGACATTTTCAAACCCTTGTGGGTTCGAATTCAACCCACAAAGGGTTTGAAGTCTGGGTTCGAACGAACCCAGACATTCAAGTTTTAAAAAAAAAAAATTGTTTGTTTTTTATAGAGATCCAATCTAGATTCCACCATCAATTTTTTTTAATGCAGAGTAAAAAAAATTGATAATATTAATTAACAGGAGTATTTTGGTCATTTAATAAATTTGGCAAAAGTCAACGTTTATTCTAACGGTCAAAGTTAACGTGAGGGGAGGTTAGTGTTAATTAATGCAAACTTTGATTTCGAGTGTAATTGGCTAAACATCAGGAAGGTTGAGTATAATTAGTTCTTTAATAAATAGAGCTAATTGCACTCACACCCCCTGAGGTTTGGCCAACTACAGGTAAAATCAACTTTATCGTTTATTAACAATGACACCCCCTTGACTTTAGTCAAAGTGAACAGTATCAAGGGCATTTTCGTCTTTTTCAATTTTTAATTTTATTTTATTAAATAATAAATCAAAAAATTAAAATAAAATAATAAAATTATTTAAAAATTAATAAAAAATAAAAAATTAATTAATTTAAATCCATTTTTCAGATCGAATCTCAACCGTCCATCAAAATTAATGAAGGGTTGAGATTTAATCTGAAAATTGATCCAAAAAAAAAAAAAAATTTGGGATCTTCGAAGAACCCAATCTGGGTTCTTCGAAGAACCCATCGAAGAACCCAGAGAGGGTTCTTCGATCTCTGGGTTCAGATCGAAGAACCCTTCTGGGTTCTTCGATCGAACCCATCTGGGTTCTTCGAAGAACCCAGAAACTGGGTTCTTTGGGTTCGATCGAAGAACCCACAAGGGTTCTTCGATCTGAACCCAGAGGGTTCTTCGATCGAACCCAGATGAACCCAGTTGGGTTCTTCGATCTGAACCCAGAGATCGAAGAACCCTCTCTGGGTTCTTCGATGGGTTCTTCGAAGAACCCAGATTGGGTTCTTCAAAGATCCCAAATTTTTTTTTTTTTTTTTTTGATTGAATCTCAACCCTTCATTAATCTTGATGGACGGTTGAGATTCGATCTGGAAAATGGATTTAAATTAATTAATTTTTTATTTTTTAAATAATTTTATTATTTTATTTTAATTTTTTGATTTATTATTTAATAAAATAAAATTAAAAATTGAAAAAGACGAAAATACCCCTGATACTGTTCACTTTGACTAAAGTCAAGGGGTGTCATTGTTAATAAACGATAAAGTTGATTTTACCTGTAGTTGGCCAAACCTCAGGGAATGTGAGTGCAATTAGTTCAATGATTAACTCCATTTGACATTTTTTTTTAATAAATTCTAATATTTATTCTACTATAAGATGACAAAACCTCGTGGAATCGAGCTGTTATTTGCTCTTACACAAATATTGGTCACTTCCAATTGAAATGAAATGATTGACTCTTGATGCATTTGGCAATCTGCACAGAGGGCAGGTAAATAAATTTCCTTTTTCTGTTTTTTTTTTCTTTTGATTAAAGGCAGGTCAATAAATTGAAAGGTTTAAAAATCTGATGTGTATATATATAGATCTAGTTCAAAGTTGTCAGTTAAAGTGGATCAAAATATGGCTATATATATTATATATATAGCTGTACAAATATAGTAATGAAATGACAAGACATGAAAAATGTATTTCAGTTATGTCTGGTAATAATAAGTACATTGATTCTCTGATGCTTAGGTAACTCATAGGTCCCGCAACAACATATATCAAAACTGTAAGTGAGACTACAAGACTAGCAAGTCATCATCTAAAATGAGAAAAAAAAAATCTAAATATTATTAGATTAAATTGCATGTCAACAAAATATGCTCCATTTTATATATTTGGTATTGATTGGATAAGATAAAAATAAAATTAAAAAAAAATTTGACGGGTTGATGATAATATTAAAAAATAAATTAATTTTATTTATAAATATATAATTTAAAATATTTTAGTATAGTAATATGAGTTAATTACACTAAACCTCCCTGAGGTTTGGCTAATTACATTCGGAATCAAAGTTTGCATTAATGAACACTAACCTCCCCTCACGTTAACGTTGACCGTTAAAATGACCGTTGACTTTTTCCAAAATTTTTAAATGACCAAAATACCCCTCTAACAAATTTTTTACTGTTCATTAAAAAAATTTTACTGTTCATTTTCACAAAATTAATGGTGGAGATCCAGATTGGATCTCCACCAAGAAAAAAAAAAAAAATTTTTGAAGTTCGAAGATGAACTTCATCTTCGAAGTTCATCTTCGAAGAACGACGAACCCTCTGGGTTCGAGATCGAACCCAGAGGGTTCGAAGATCGAACCCCTCTGGGTTCGATCTCGAACCCAGACGGGTTCGAAGATCGAACCCTTCTGGGTTCGTGTCTTCGAACCCAGACGGGTTCATGTCTTCGAACCCTTCTGGGTTCGATCTCGAACCCAGAAGGGTTCGAAGATCGAACCCAGAAGGGTTCGAAGACATGAACCCGTCTGGGTTCCACGAACCCAGAGGGTTCGTTCTTCGAACCCTCTGGGTTCCACGAACCCAGAAGGGTTCGAAACCCAGGAGGGTTCGATCTTCGAACCCTTCTGGGTTCGTGGAACCCAGAGGGTTCGAAGAACGAACCCTCTGGGTTCGAGATGGAACCCAGAAGGGTTCGAAGACATGAACCCTTCTGGGTTCGAAGACACGAACCCAGAGGGGTTCGATCTTCGAACCCTTCTGGGTTCGAGATCGAACCCAGAGGGGTTCGATCTTCGAACCCTCTGGGTTCGATCTCGAACCCAGAGGGTTCGTCGTTCTTCGAACCCTTCTGGGTTCGAGATCGAACCCAGAAGGGTTCGAAGACATGAACCCTTCTGGGTTCGAAGACACGAACCCAGAGGGGTTCGATCTTCGAACCCTCTGGGTTCGATCTCGAACCCAGAGGGTTCGTCGTTCTTCGAAGATGAACTTCGAAGATGAAGTTCATCTTCGAAGAACGAAGATGAAGTTCATCTTCGAACTTCAAAAAAAAAAAATTTTTTCTTGGTGGAGATCCGATCTGGATCTCCACCATTAATTTTGTGAAAATGAACAGTAAAAAATTTTTAATGAACAGTAAAAAATTTGTTAGAGGGATATTTTGGTCATTTAAAAAATTTGAAAAAAGTCAACGGTCAACGTTAACGTGAGGGGAGGTTAGTGTTCATTAATACAAACTTTGATTTCGAATGTAATTAGCCAAACCTCAAGGAGGTTTAGTGTAATTAACTCATAGTAATATGCATGTCGGTTGTTTTTTTTGTTTTTTTTTATTATTATTATTTGTTTATGAAATTCATATGTCAGACTGTCTATTGACATCATCGAAAGGGAATCTAGTACATCTAGTTAGATTGAAACTAGTTTGGTTGAAGAAAGTTCACAGATAGAAGAGAACTAAAACTAGTTTGTTATAGGCTGGGAGAGTAGATCATCACTCATCAGTACCTTTGTTTTAGCATGGAATTGTCATGTCACAAAATGTACAAGTACATTTTTTGCTTTTAATTTTTTTTTTCTGGGCTGGTATGTACTATATATAATTGTCACCCCACCCACCAATGTCGACGTCAAAGATTATAAATTTTTAGTCCAATTAAGCTTGAGAACGTAGGTATATTATCTCGTCAAAAGTAAATATCGACATCAAATATTATGAATTTTCAGTCGAGTTGAGCTTAAGAACATAGATATACCACCTCATTAAAAGTAAGTATCAGGACGTTGAACTTGAAGCTCCCAAAATTTAAACTCAAAACCTCCGAATAGAATCAAGCGCTCCTTATCACTTTGAACCAACCTTTAGGGGTTAATTGTAGTTATTTCACAAGCAAAGAGTATACATATATTTCTATTTCTCTTATGCAAACTATTTTATGTTTTACATCTATATTTTGATAAAATTTAATAAATTTTGATGAGATTTTTTATATGAATATTAAGAAAAGTGAGATATACTTTTAAAAGTTTCTAAGTGTGGAAACTAATTTTTTTCTATAAACATATTTTATTTTTCTTAATATTTATATAAAAAAATTATATTAAAATTCATTAAATTTTATTATAGTGTGGATGGATTGAATATAAAATGATTTAGAGGTAATTGCATATAACTTAACTTAGGTTTGCCTCATTACATACAGAAATAACTTTTTAAAAAATTTACACCTAGTCAATAGTTGATTGTCAAAAAAGAGTAATTTAATCATTTTAATATTTTAAAATTAAATATAAACTTTAAAAAAGTTAAAAATGGATCTTGACCACCCTATATTTAATGGTGGAAATCAATAATGAATTGTAAGATAATAAATGGATCTCTATCATCCATACATTTATGAAGATTCAAATTGAAAAGATTGATCAACAAAAATGTTCAAATCCAATCTCAAACAAAAATAAAAAGAAAGGAAAATGTCTGGATCCAATCTGGACCGTCCATCAAACGATTAACTTTTAACTTCATAAATTAATATTAACTAAACATACATATAGTTATTTCACTAATAATATCACAATGTTACCATAGATACCATACCAAAACTCTAATTCTAACTATATATATATATATATATATATATATATATATATATATATATATATATATAACACTTCAATTCATCACACCTTAATATATTACAATGAGAATTTTTTTAATTCAAGCCCTTAATCAATGCAAGTCCTTGGATCAATTAGATTAAAAAAAAAATCTTTTAACAACAACCTATGGATTGAAAGATACTCATTATAATACACCAATAGGGTATTGACTTAAAATTTTCTATATATAATCTAAATATACGATGGTATGACAATGTAACTAGGTAATAAAATGGATAAGCTGATGAGAAATGATATTAAACTCTCCTCACTTTATCAACCTAACATCAAATTATTAAATTTTTTATAAATAGCACCAATTTTGTTAGAAACCTCACTCTGCCCTTAATTAAATCAATTCTATCTTATTTCACCGGATTTCATTTTAGGGTTCATTTGACTTCTTTTTTTCCGATTTTTTTTTTCTCTCTTTCCTTTTTACAAAATGTTCTCTCTTTCTCTCATAGTTTTCATTCGCAATTGTCTCTACATATTTACTAGATTATTTGGAACTCATTCTTCAAGAGTTTCAGAGATTTCTTTTTTCTTTTTCTCTTAAACATCTTCATTGTTGATTTCACTTTAAATATCTTTGATTTCACACTAAAAGTATATGTTTAGAGTTGAAAATCTACTTTTAGAGTTGAAACATGAATTCATGATATATTTTTTTGTTTTAACGGTGATCTGTTTTCGTGACCGATATCGTAACTGATGTTGAACAATTTCAAAAGGTCTTTAAAGAGAAAAATTCGGATTTCAACCCATAATATATCTTTAAAATCGTCTCGATAAAGAAGAGAATCTTCATCACCCTCGTCAGAGTCTGTTTATTTTTATCTCTAACTTTATTTATTTAACTGTCTCTCTAATCTAGGCCTTTGTTTCTCAACTTTAAATTTTTTGGGTTTTGAATCTTTTGATTTGAAATGAGAACTAGAATTGTTTTTGTCCCAAAGTTAATTTTAGTGCTATAAAAACTTAAACTACTAATACGGTGACAGTTACACAAGAAAAACGTATCAATATATGTGCCAGAAAATTAACGGACTCTAAATACATGTGTGAGAGAGAGAGAGACAGAGTTATTGTGAGGCTAGGGCAAATGCAAGTATGCAACAAAATGTGTGGTAGCGAGAGGGGCAGATGGGGGGCTTAGTTTGGTGGGTATTATGCTCTACTATTAAGAGATAATATCTTAGACCTAAAGGGAGCCATGCACATCCAGGAGGCCTCCAGCTGTAATGAAATGATATATACATATGCACATCAGAGTACGAAAACAGATTGAATTGTCTCCTTTATTTCGAATAATCATAATCATTGATCATGTGATATTATACACTTTTACTCATGACGATGATTACAAAAATATATTCAAACAACATATGAATATATATGCTTTGGCTTGTCCTTCCCCTAAATCTACAGATCAGCCTGCCTATAGATTTGCATGTTGGCCGCGGGCTGGCTGTAGCCTGTATCACCAACCACCCCACCCCCCTCTCTCCACCTCCCTTTTATTTATACCCTCCTCTCCCTCTTCTCTTTTCCTAGTACCATTTCCATATCTATCCCATTTCCCTCTTTCTCTCTCTCTCTAAACTCTCTTCATCAAATAGTTAGATTCATGGAAGCTAAAGCTTTCTTGTATACATAAAATGCTTTCCTTTATTGGATTAACCCTTTTTTTTGAAGGAAAATCAGTTGTCTTTTTTTTCTTTCTATTTTTGGGTGTCTCACAGTCTCACTCAAGCTTGCGGTTTGGTGAGAAGAGAACCCTAATAAACTTTTGTTCTCTCTCTCTCTCTCTTCCATGCTTGTTTTTGAGAGATTGATTTATTTTATATTGTTAGATGAAAGCTTTTTCTTGTATATAATAATATTTTTTCCCCACTTTGTGTACACTTTTGTAGGAAAATTTGTTGTGTGTTTTTTCCCTGATTTTTCTATATTTTTATCTAATAGTTTCACTCAATCTAGTATGTGATTTGGTGAAGAAAACCCTAAACCGCTAAAGACCCTTCTCCCTCCTTATAGAAAAATAGACAAAACTGAATCTTCCTTGAAACTTTAGATCTCTCTCTCTCTCTTCCATGGTAGTTCAAAGAGAGAGAGAGAGAGAGTGCGTGTGTTGTGTTGATGAAGAGTACAGTACATGTTTATATATAAGGACTATTAGGTAAGGGAACAAGTGAAGGAGCTTTCTTCAGTCCAGCTCGAGGCAGTGAAAGAGCTGACCACTTAGCTGCTGAGTCGTTGGTTCAAGAGCTCATCATCAAAATCTACAGGAAAAGTAATGGTGTGTTTCTGATCCAACGAACCAGGAGCTCAGTTCAGTTTTGGCTGTCACGTCTTGGACTGAAGGGAGCTCCCTCTCATACGTTCCCACAACCCTTCATATATATATATATTCATTTTATTTAATTATATCTACACTATTCTTCTCTCTCTCTCTCTATATATATATTATGGAAATCTTATTACAACTTTTGTATTTCATGTGAAATCAGATTCATATATATACCATATTCAAGTAATTTGCACACATGAAAATACACGTTTAGTTACTTGCTTCCATGACCTTTCTTTTTTTTTTTTTTCCTTTTTTTTTAACATTTAACAACATATAGTTGATCTCCTTATAATTTTTCAACATATAGTTGATATATATATATATATATATGTAATTAATTTGTACTAATATATCATGTATGATCAAGGCATTTTCTTTTTGTTATTGCTTTTCATTAAAATTAACAAATCAATGTCAAGTTTAATCTGTGTTTCAGGGTATGAAAATCACATCAAGCAATCGGGAATCATGATTGATCAATCGACAACTGTGAAGGAGCATTACAGCATATAACTTTTATGGTGACCAAAATTAATTGTTATTTCTATATATATATATATATAGAATCCCATTTTTTTTATTGGAAAAAGACTTGTAATTGTGTAATTGTATAAAATGTTGAGGAAGAATATATATATATATATATATATATATGTAGTCTCTCGTAGCTAAAATCCCATTATGGATTTGCTTAATTTGATATATTATCAATGTAATTATGTAAATCTATTATTGTTTTCAATGATGAATTTGGAATTCCTCGAGAGACCTGTTATATTTAATATGAAAATTTTGAGTTTAAATACTGCTATGTCATGGACTCACGAGCTTTTGCTTTGTTATATTATCATTTTGAGGACTTCTATGTTTGCGCAATTAAATTGAATTGGAAGGTAAAGAAGAGTGTTTTTCATGATAATATGTGTTTGTTGATATTATCAGTGAATTAGAAAAGTGAAAATTGTTTTTCTTTTTTCGTTCTTTAGGTTAATTTTTCCTTAAGTTTTTTTCAATTTTTATGAACTAAAATTGATGATGATAAAGTATATAGAAACTTGTAATTATTTAAACAAAAATTAATATTATATCGTTTAAAAATTTATTGTTTAAATAATATGTGAAACTGATTTGTATTTATTATATTATTAATAAATTATTTTATAATTAATAGCTGATTATAAATTAACTTGCCATATAATTATTTTGATAATAAATTTGATGAGTTTAATAATACTCTTTTAACAAAAGAATTAAAATAATATTAAACATGCGTTCATATTTTAAAAGTTTATGTCTAGTTTTCTCTTCACTCAAGTGATATTAATATTAACGTGTACCTCCTATTTTATGTTAATCGTGAGAGTTACATATTTATTATGCGTATTTATTATTACATGTGGAGAATTTTCTCTCCATGTTGATATTTTTTGATTATATAATCTCAATTATGTATATAATTAAATTGTATATATAATGATTAATCATAGTAGATCTTAATAGATTTTTATGATATCATATTAAAAGAAAATTAAAAAAAAATTAAAGAAAGAAAGTTTACGGTGCAATTTTGATCTTCTGCGCTAACACAAAGAAGAAGAAAAATGTTCGTTTTTATATGGTTTTATAGGTTTAATTTTTATTTATTTAGGAGGTATTTTGTAATTATTATTATTATTTTTAACCACATCCATCAATAGTTATGAGTTGAAAAGAAAATAAAAATATAATTATTAGGGTGGGCGTCGGTTGGTTTGATTTGATTTTGGTATGAACCAATAAAAATTAACAGTTAATCGGTTTTTTAAAAAGTAAACTGAAATAATTAAAAAATTTTAAATGCATCGAATTGAACTAAATCAAATTGGACCGATTTGATTTAATTTTCTTTTATTGGTGTATTTCAAAAACAGTGACCATTCACTCAATATGACCAAAACAAACATAAATTTTGGGATATATCTTTTTAAGGAAAAAAAAATTAACCATTCAAACAGACACAAGTTTCTATATCTTTATATAAATATAAAATTAATTTGCACAAGGTACAATTATATTGGTTGTGCACTAGTGTATAAATAGTAAGCATAATTTACACTAATGTATATGTTGTGTGTGAGGAAAAAGTAAGGAAAAAGTGAGCAAAAGAGACATATTTGATGAGAAGATGAGGGAAATTGAGAAAAAAAAAATAGTTTTTTTTTATAATATTTATATTGGTTTTCCTATTAGGTTTTCGGTTTGGATTTTTGAGAAAAAAAGGGTATCAACTTTTATCGATTTTTTAAAAATTAAACCGAACCGAACTGATAAAAAGGTATGAACTGATCCAAAATCAGCTGGACTCATTCTGTTAATTCGTTCGGTTCCCTTTTTTGGTTTTTTATCCACCCCTAATTATGAGTAGTTAAAATATTGTACGTTAAAAAAATAATTTTTACTAGTAGTAGATGAATATTTTTGACAATTTCCATAAAATAATATATATATATAGACACACACACATTGAAATCATTGGATTTTGAACAACTTGTCATGCCTTTTGATTTTTGATGGACAATTGATTTGTTATGATTACACTAGTTTCATATGAGTAAAATTACATTAGTCTCCTATTGATTATTATATCAATATTACATTATATTTTTTATTATCAAACTCTATAATTATTTTCTCATATGTAAAATCGAATATAATGTCAATCTATCTTAGATTTAGAGACCTAATTTTATAAAACTTCATATTAATTAACTATTATAGATGTTGGAATCTACGTTTAATGATTTGGCGGTCTGCGATGATTGAGTAGGGGACGACGATCTGTAAAACAACAAAGAGAGTATCGTACTCTTGGGGTACTGGGGTGGTGTCAAACAAATAGCTTCCGACACCCAAGTTAAATTATGAATCTAAAAGGGAAAAGACTAATGAAATGAATACTATCGGAATCGTATATATGTCGAGTGGTATATGATGTTACGTCAAGCGTAGTAGTAAGATTATTGGCTTTGTCGTGCGTAGTTGATCTTAGTATTGAGTCGTGTGCGAGTCTAATTGTTTAAAAGCGGAGTGATGGCTTAGAGTAAAAATTGCTTGACCCCTAACAATGAAGCCATAGGGCCGTATTTATTGGGATTGGTGCTAACCGTTGCACTAGAATCATGTGAGGATGTCGTGTTTCGAGATATCAGAGATTCCTGTTATCCTGAAGCTTATTTGACTGGGCAAGGTTTGATTGAGTTAATTGAATTAGTCAAGGTTTGACTGAGTCAGTTGCCTGGTGGCTGCTAGGCCGGGTCGTGCACCCGGACTTAGCATTTAGGTTTTAGGCCCTTGCTTTGGGCTTGTTGTCTTGCTGGGCTTGTGTCGAGTACTGGGCTTTGTTTAACCTGCAGGATCTGTCTTGGGCCTATCGAGAGCTGGGCTTAATTTTTTTGGGTTGTTTTAAGTCATTTTGGGATGTCTTTTGGATCTAAACCTTTTGAGTTATTTTTTACCACTGCAACTATAATTATCTTTTCCGTAAATTAAAAGGAAGAGTATTTATAGTTGCATACATAATCTTATAGTAAACAGGCCGTAATAAACATTGAGATTTAAAGTTTAAATGCCCTCCCTCTTAAATAAAATTAAATATATATATATAAAGTAATATTATACAATTTTTTAAAATTACATTTGGTGAAACAACAAAAAATTTATCAGAAATTTTTGTTATTTGGTTAAATGTTGTATTTTGTTCAATTCTTACATTCCTTTCATTTCAATTAAAACCAATTTTAAATTAGGTAGGTGTATTGTCGAAATGTTATCGGGTGTTTACTACATATTGATGTTTGGTATTAACAAAATGAAGGCAAACTTGGTGCTTCAATTCCAATGGAAGTTTCTGATATGGTTGTAGCCCAACAATTGGACAAGCCCAAGTGTTGAAGTTTTTATTGTACCCACAAATATATAAGAATTGGGCTTTGAATTTACCAAGTATAGTGAGAAATTATCAAATCCAATCAAATCCAAGTAATTTATTATTATTATTAGTTTGCATTTGGATTTGGTATTGATTGTCTTATCTATTTATGTATTTTTAAAGTTATACCGAACATGACAGATGTATGTAGGGGATCTACTGAGATTAATCACTACATATAATCGTTTAAATATCTACTCTTATAATTAGAAGATATTTATTCCCGTATTATAAAGAGAAAACTCCATATACATACTATAGTGAAATATTATCCAATCACAATCCAAGTAATTTATTATTATTGTCATTAGTTTGTATTTGAATTTAGTATTTTATTTTTATTTTTTAAATCTAATACTAAGCAGGGCAGATGTTTATCGGGACCCATCAAAATTAATCAGTACATCTACGGTCTGAATACATGCTTCTATAACCGGAAGATATCTACTTTTATATAATTGGAAAAGAAACTCCTTACACATGCTATGAAGGGGAGGTGTACTTCACTTGAATGTGATGAGTGTTAGGTATTGGATTAATTAATTAGATAGGGTAAACTCAAATAATTGAAAATAAATATACTATTATTTACTTCTATTCATAACATTCTAAAACACGAAATTCATAATATTATTATAATTCTTTGAATCCAATTTATGTATACAAGTAATGTTTGTTTGTCATCTTTAGTGTAATTTTTTTCAAAATAAAATTATTCAATCCCACACCTCCACATTTGAATTAAGTCTCATTTATAAAATATAAGCCGATTATGAAACTTTATCATTTTAATTAATTTAAGTTATCATAATTTTTTTTTGATAAGATGAGGTTGGTCCAGTGATATGTCACTCATATTTATATCCCGAGATTGTGAGTTCAAATAGTATTTCCCTAAAGTAACTGCACCGTAGAATACTACACATACTTGCTTTGTTATCAACATTACTCTACCTTAGTTTTTAACAAATGGACAATACTCATCAATATAAATTACAAGTTTTGCTCACTTAAACTTGCCGAAAAAAAAAATAAATTCCTATTGAATTGAACTTATATATTAATATATATAAAAACGAATATTAAACATCTCACATTTTATATTATAACTCATTAGAACTTATGATGTGATAATTAGTAAATAAATACATATTAATAATAACTTAATTCACTTAATTGTATCGTCAGAAAACTCTCAACAACACAAGATAAAAGGCATTAAAGAACTTTATTACCGCATCTCTCAACAACACAAGATAAAAGGTATTAATGAACTTCATTGCCACATCAAACAATTTGAAGTTTTGTGGCCATGGACCATCTACGAGGCAACCCTAGAAACACTTTTTTATTTTATATTTTTTAAGTCATACACTTTATTTGTCAGAAAGCTATCGGAAATTATTATGGTCTGGATATCTAATTTCATATCGAAAACTGTTTACGCTCAACAACAGGAGTCATTTACTCCCAACACGAGGAGAGATCTACATACACAATTATATTTTTATGGGTAATGGTGAAAAAATATATACACTACCTAGATTTTGAACCATAGTAGCGGAAAAGACCTTATGAGGTTCCAATCATATAAAAACTTTACTAATCACTCAAATATTTTTTAAAATAAAATATTTACTTAAGTAAATATACTCTTTTAATATATAATAATTAAATTATATAAATTTTTCATGTCTTCAGTAAATAAATAATTTTATTTTTATTCAAATACCCTGAATGTGAAGACACTTTTTTTAATCAAACAACCCCATCCAATTATTTTTATCACAAATTTGCCCAAATCAATAATAACTTTTTCAATCCCTTTAAGATTCAAAAAGTCAAAACTAATGTCTGATATGATATAATATAATACATTTGTTAATTTATATATATATATATATATTTTGCTATTTTTTAATACTTTCACTATAATATTTGAAAGTACTAATATATATATATATATATGTGTGTGTGTGTGTGTCTGTAATATATGTAATATTTTTTTGGTCCAGATAGTGAGTGTAATCTCACCTGTTGTTGTCGATTATGGTTGAAGATGATTATAGCTTTCATGTGAATAATTTCCTTTCCTTTTTCTGTTGTAAAAACGAAAGCTTTTCAATTTTCTCACTATCAAGTTCTCATCTTTTTCTGATCTGTAAGTTCTCCATCTACCTCTTGTTTTTTTTTTTTTTTTGCATATTGAAGAGACATGTTAGTAGGATTTCTGTAGATAAATTTTGAAACTCTGTGTTGGGTTTTTATTTTTATATAATCTTATCTTGTTCAGGTTATCTTAAGATGTAAAACCCAGATGTTGTATTCTCATTGATATTGAATATTCGTTTTGTGATAATTTATAGATCCTCTGGTTTGTTCATGGATGATTTGGTTTAGTTTCTTGAAAAATATGCAAAAACCCATGTCGGCTTGATTATGATTTGATTAAAACTCTTTTTTTTTTTGGTTTCATTTTGTTCTTCATGGGATATTGTTAAATTATGGTTATACATAGTTTTGGAATCTCTGTTGTGATTTGTGGAACTTTGAAATTGTGAAAATGGGTTTGTGGAAATTGTTGAATGTTATTTGATTTATTGTTTTGTTGTGTGTTTTGATATATTGCAGGAGGAGATATTTTGTGCTTGATTTTTGAGTAATTTTACAGGGGAAGATGTCTAGTTACCTCGAAGATAAGCCTAGTGGTGAATTTGTGCTTACTGCTACATTACCTTTGTTGAAACTACTCTGCCTCACTGTTATAGGATTAATTCTTGCGAATCCAAAAACCAAAATCATCCCAAAGGCGACATTTAAGCTCCTAAGCAAGCTTGTTTTCGCGTTGTTTTTGCCATGTCTAATCTTTACTGAATTGGGTGAGAGTATTACATTGAGTAACATGGGCAGTTGGTGGTTTATCCCTGTTAATGTGTTAATAAGTACGAGCATTGGCGTCTTCCTAGGGTGGTTGGTGGTGATTATATGCCGCCCACCTCCACAGTTGAATAGATTCACCATTATCATGACTGCCTTTGGAAATAGTGGAAATCTCTCTCTGGCTATCGTTGGATCTGTTTGTCATACTAAAGACAGTCCATTCGGTCCCCATTGCCATTCACGCGGGGTGGCCTATGTCTCGTTTGCCCAATGGGTTTCTGTGATTCTTGTATACACCCTTGTTTACCACATGATGGAGCCTCCACTGGAGTACTACGATGTTGTGGAGGAAGAGGAAGGGGATATCATTGTGGAGGAAGAAGAAGAGGTAGTTAATAATGTTAGTAGGCCTCTCCTTGTAGAAGCCGAGTGGCCAGGTATTGAGGAGAAAGAAACTGAACATTCCAAGACACCCTTTATCGCTAAGATTTTTAATAGCATCACAAGTCTTTCGCAGCAGAATTTTCCTGACCTTGATCTCTCAACAGAAGGCTTAGTGACTAGTCCCAGGTCCGTTATGTGTTTGGCTGAACCCAGAGTTGTCAGGAAGATTAGAATTGTTGCTCAAAGAACTCCCATTCAACACATCCTTCAACCCCCAACAATTGCTTCCCTGTTAGCCATCGTTATAGGCAGTGTGCCTCAAATTAAAGCTTTTTTCTTCGGATATGATGCTCCATTATCTTTTATCACCGACAGTTTAGAGATTTTAGCTGGTGCATTGGTGCCTTCTGTGATGCTTATTCTTGGCGGTATGCTTGCTGAGGGGCCAAACGATTCTACCTTGGGACTTCGAACTACAGTTGGTATCATAGTGGCCAGGCTCTTGGTGCTTCCTTTGATAGGAATCGGGATTGTTGCATCAGCTGCTAAACTGAATTTGCTTGTTCAAGGCGATGCAATGTACAAATTTGTGCTTTTGTTGCAGTACACAACGCCGAGTGCCATCTTATTGGGGGCAATTGCAAGCTTGAGGGGTTATGCTGTGAAGGAGGCATCAGCACTTCTCTTTTGGCAGCATGTCATCGCCCTCTTTTCCCTGTCGGTATACATTATTGTCTACTTCAAATTGCTCCTAGTTTGAGGTTTGCCGCCTAACATCTTCCAGCTTCAAGGTCATTTAGTGATTAAATTGATGTATAAATGCCTTTATGTGATTGCTTTCAAAATGTCCATTATAGAGTGTATCGTTTAAATAAGACGAAATTGATTGCTTGCTCTACTGGATATTGCCTCCCCTTGATCACAATATATCCCTTGTTGAAGATGGCATTGCTTTCTCTCTCTATTATTCTCTGGAAGTGATATCATGATATGTCTATTGTACAGCTTTGAAATTTCTGCAAATTCTCATGCATTGCATATTGTCTGACATGATCATGGCATGCAAATTTGTCTTAAATATGGAGCCTTGAAGTAGACGGGATCGTCTATAAACGAAAAATAAAACCTCTGCAACATAGGAAGATGATCAGTTTTATGATTTTACCTTTGGAGTAAGTGATAAGGATGGATTTATTGAAGAACAGGAAAGCATTGATCAGAAAAATGTGAAACATCAAACAAGTAAATGACTAGCTGATAGACTAGAGACCTTGCTTGAAGGTTTGAAAGAGTTGATATATATATATATATATATATATATATATATATATATTTTGAAATTTGACAGCAATTGGTCAAGGATCTACCGAGACCTAACGAGATCAAACACTACAAGCTCGCCCTTGAATAACAACTCCCACTACAGAAAAGGGGTCTCCCCACACTTAGCGATTTAATGGGTAAATGTAGGACTCGAATCCTATAACAGAAGTGAAAGGGAAAATGCTCAACTGCTTTACTACTAGTAGATGTGTGATATATGGATATATTGGTCCTCAAGGGAGTTGTTTGTAATTATTAAAACTCCGAATTCAAATATTCAAATTTTTTGAGGATGTAACCAAGAATTAGATTAGGTGAAGTGTTAAATAAACATCAAATAAGATTGATATATAACGATACCATCTATATGTATGTTTAGTAAAATCTTGTCATGTATGCATGTTACGATAGTGATTGTGAATTTAAATTCATGGGTGGATGTATCCCTGGTAGGATTTTATAGTGATTGTGAATTTAAATTCATGGGTGGATGTATCCCTGGTAGGATTTTATTAAACGTGCGTACGGATGACATAGTATATTAAAAGCCTCTCTCATATCTAATTAGACCCTTTTCTTTGGCATGCTCATCAAGAAATAGCAAACCCCAGATTAGCAGACATTTTCAAATTCATGAAATTGACATTTGCTTTCTTGTTGAACTTGTTGATGCTTCTGAGACAGGGCCTGGTCAAAAGCAGCCCCATTGGAGACTGCAATTTCTCCTATAAATCTTAGTGGGTCAACTCATATCCATGTATGGTCCAATGGACATTAAAACCATGTGCTACTTTACATAGTCAAATTCAATTATCTTGCCAAACTCATGGTAACTCTAGTCAAAATTTTTGAGGTAGAAAATCAATAAATTGGGGTATTCACAAAAAGTTATTCAAAGGTGGATATCAAAAAATTATGTATATATGTATTGACACGGGAAGGAAGAATTTTGAATTTGAATAAATAATACTAAATTTATTTAAAGTTTGATGAATTACATTCGAAATTAAAATTTGTAGAAACTTATAATGAAATCTCTTAACATTAAGTTTGACCGTTAAAAAGTAAGGTAATAAAAAGATTAAAAAAATCTTAAAATTTAAAAATAATAAATTAAAAGAAAAATAAAAAATTATAAAAATAAATATTGATCAAGCCTCGCAAACCTAGGTTCACGAATTGTGAATCTACGGTGGATTCACCATGGATCTTTTCTTCTTACTTATTTTTTATTTTCTATGTTTTCACAAAAAAGAGAGAGATGGTATGGAGATTCTTCAATCTCTCTTTTTTTTTAAAAAAAAAATTTTGATGGATGATTAAGATTCAAGGTTTATTATTTATTATTTTTAATTTTAAGGATATTTTTATCGTTTTATTATTTTTAGATGGTCAACTCTACCTTTTAACAGTCAAACTTAACGTCAGAAAAAAAAATCGAATATAATTCAAGAAATTTTAAATAGGTTAAGTGTATTTATTCATTTTGAATTTAAAATTTTAATTTTATTAAGAGATATAATTAATTCCAGACTTTTGTTGATTATGAATATCAAATTATTAGTGATTTACCGCCAATTTTATTAATGTATTTCAACAATTATCATGTATCGTTAATATTACCTCCTCCATAACTTAGTAATTTCTTGAAAACTAAAAGATCAAAATCCTCATCTTTATATATATATATATATATATATATATATATATATATATATATATATATTAAGTAGTATAATATAAGATTAATATTTACTTTTATAATAAGGAAAGAAAATCATATATACTGATAAATATATATAGTGAAAATTAAATCCTTCCTACTACCGAGATGTGTGAAAAATATACTAATCACTTCAACTATATCTTTGCATTCAAAATATATATATTTTTGGAAGTTGCAAAATAATAATTTTATATAATAGTTGTTAAATGTTAATGTCTGTGAATTGTGACATCCAGCATTGCGCGTTTCAGATTTTTATGGGTCCAGAAATTTGACCAAAGAAATCATGAAGCATGCACACACACACACGCGAGAGATGCCTCATGGCCCACGCATGTGACCACCACCACGAATTTTCAAATTTGACTTTCCCGAGAAAATGCCCCAAGAAAATTCTCTTCTCTTTCGATTCCATTTATCTACTTTCTATTTGATTTATTCTTTGTACATAGACATGCACTTTGGATGATTAGCATTGCACATATGAGTATTATATATATATATATATATATATATATATATAAATTTAGCTCCAGCTTTTTACTTTTGTACCAAGAAAGACTAGACAAAATCACTACTTTGTTATCATACAAATTATTCCATGGCATCCATAAAATTTAGACTTCTTGCAATTCCAACGTAAGGTATTGCATTTTGAACTTCAGGTATTGTCTGATTGAATAAAAATTATTTACTATTAATATAAAGATAATATAATTATTAATACTGTCACGCTAAAATTTAAAGACAAAAATAAAACGAGTGATTTTAATTTTAATTATACTAATAAGATAGATTATGTCACAACAATTAACCTATTTTAATATTATAGTACAAAGATCTTTCTAAATCATCATGCAATTGAATTAAAATGTTTAAATATAATAAAAAGTCCAATGATGTGACTATAGAATTTTCCTAGACATTTAATTGAATACAATATATGCTTTCATATCTTCAAAGATAAACAAGAAATCTAAACAATTAGCATATACTTCTTACTAAAAACAATAAGGGTCTTTTTTTATAAAATTATATATTAATATGTACAATTAATGATACCCTTTGTATTTTTTTTTCACTTTACTTGGTAAATTTTAAAAAGTAAAATGTTAAATTGTATTAATTATTTGATGTGAAATTTTTTTAATAGTATAATTATAAGTTTGCCGGATCATTACATATGCGGTCAAAATATATATTTTTATAATCGGGAGATATCTACTTCTAAGTAAGAGAGAAAACTCTCCACATATACGGGAGGGTAAATTCGCATAGTAAGAGTTTATATTAAGGTAAATTAGGATATACACTCACCACTTAATTTATGACTCCTTTTATGGGTACCTCCGTATACGTCTAGTAACATTTCTAATCTATTTTTATTTTTTCAGAAAATAGTAAATGATATCGATCGGTGATTTAGAATATGCGGAGAATCGTTATAAAAGCAAGAAGCTCCATGCCTTTCGTTTTATTAATTTAATTGTTTTAATTATCAAAAACAAAGAGTTAATGGATTCCTTTCAAATTAATTGCTTTTGTATAAAAAGACAAGCTGGAGCTGGAAAAGAGACAACTCAAATACTATAAACTATAGACTATAAATTATAGACTATAGTGGAATATATTCTTTCTTTATCTTCTTGGTCACATCAATTAATTAATTATTATTTTTTTTTTTTAACTAACAAAATTTATTTCTTGTTTTCATTCCCCAAGTCCTAACTCATAGGTTTGAAATCAAACAAATTTATCTTAGCATGAGAAAATTTAAGTGGGATTACATAATATTTTTTTTTTTTTTAAAAATCATTTTAGTATGGAAATTATATTATATTAAGTTAAATATTTTTAATTATAAATATATCAAAACGAAGTTGAGATTTTAGTTGAGGGTAATTTCCTCGTACCTACATTAATAAAATAATTTTCTTTTTTAAAAATTTTTAAAACCCCAATCTGTCTATTTTTTTTATTTGGTCCATGTTTATTATTTTTTTTCTAATTAAAATAATGGATAAGATTATATCCAACATTAAATGGACAGTATTCAATGTATAATAAATAATAGCATTTTCATAATCTTTCAACAAGCAGCCTTTTATCAAGTCCACAACTTGACTTTATGTCATTCCATTAATAAACAGCCTGTCTTCAAATTGGTCCAAATTGCCAAAGTTTATAATGGACGAATATCTATACTAATTTTGAAATTAATTGAAATCGGTTTGTTCTTAAATATGTAAAAATTTGGATGAAAGTTTGTATGGTAAGATGATATGCCTCTTTCAATCACGTCAATAAACTTGAAGATCTGAGAAATATCTCCATACACAGGTAATGAAAGTCGTTTACAGCAGATATAGTACGACGAGCCATCAAAGATAGAATTGATGGAATAACAGTTTGTCGAGCTGACCGGCATCACCCTTATAAACTTTTGGAGCATGCATATTAAACAATAAGGTGCATTCAACTTCTACCAAACGATGGTTTTTCTTTTTTGCTACCCTATTAAAGAGTATGTGCACGTTTGATGTTGTTGTAGGTAGTTCTCAGCTGGCACGCGAGGTCAGCAGAATATCAAAATGGAAGGGCTCACTGAGCCTATAAAAAATGTATTCTCGGAGAGGCTGTTGAAGATCCTAAGGATATAGTAGCCGACCACCCTTTCACCTATAAAATGTAAATAGGAAAGGAACCCTCGTCGACTCGCTCGCTGAGCATATCCGTCGGGCCTCTCTCTCTCTCTCAAGAGGACACAAGTGGTTGAAACTCTATCCAATCAGAATTGATTGTGCCTACTAAATAACATTTAATGCGGGTACCGTTGACATAAAATGCCAAGTATACGATTGTAATAAATGTGTTACTCATTGAGCAACCTAATCCCTGACACGCCCACAAATCCTTTATTTTACTCAATAAAAGTAAGGGATTTGACGTGGAAGGAAGTGGTCGAGCAATGATGATTTTTGACCAACCGCCACGTGGGTGACACCAGACCTCCAACTAGACATCCTGTCCAGATAAGCCCTCAACTCACATATATAAATAGAGGTAACCTTTAAGGACAAGGTAAGACAACTTTACTAGCAAAAAACTTTGTTTCTTTCACCCTATATTTTCTCTCACTGAAAATAGTTAAGTAATTTGACCGTCATGGTGTAATTGTCCGTTATTGACCGGCACTCCTAACGGGGCTTTCTTTGCTTTCAGTTTAGAAGTCAACCTTGTAAAGTCTAGCCTTTACTCTCTGAGAAACCTGTTGCTACAGCAAAAAAAACCTCTCAACGACACAAATTTTCATCAGAAATAACATTTATTGACTTATTTTCTTCATCTAGTCTTACATGTCATTTTAACTATCTGACTAAATTATTAACCAAATTTTGTTGCTAGTAACATACGAAAATCATGAGAATACAAATAACTCTAAAATTTGTGTTAGTTAGAAAAATAAAATGCAAAAAATGTTACCATTTCGTGTAAAATAGAAATTGGTTAATCTTGGGCTTATTGAGAGGGTGTGTTGTATAACCTAAGAGCATCTCAAATGCAAATATGTATTTTTGAGTATCTAAATAGTGTCACATCAGTATTTCTAAATAATATGGATCTATCTTGTCAAAAAAATTATAAAAATGCATATTCACTTCTCCAATGTGGATATCTAAATAGTAATTTTAAACCAATCACCACAAGTCATTTATTACATTCTCTCTCTATTCAATATGACAATTAAATGCATTGATAAAATGCTAAAATTTTATTGGTGGGAAAAGTTAGAAATCCTAGTCAGCATATCAAGGAGGATATCTACAATTAGAAACTCTACTTGATATTCTCTAATTTTGTTTTTGCCACATCATATCAATATTAAAGTTAGATAATTGCATTAGAGAATATTTTTTTAACTTTTTCAATATAGATCCTATGTGGCACTCAATTTTCTTCAAATGCATAATAGCATTGGAGATACTCTAATAGGGTAGAAGGATTGATATTAAGTATTCAACCCTTGACAGGTGGTGTGTTAGTAGCTAGAAATTTTTCAATGGAACCATGTCATATAAATTAAAATCAAATTACATTATGACTAATTTTAGGAAAGATACAAATATGACATGATATTGTTATAGATTGAGCCTTCAATAGTCCCTTAGGCCTTGTTTGGCACACCGAATTAACTCATAATATAATTTTAATCCCCATCCTATATTTAGTAACATGCTAAAATATGAGATTTAGAGTCTCGTTTGCTAAATTAGTCTATACAAACACATCTCACCCCTATTACTAATAGATGCAGGACTAAAAAATAAGGCTGACACGCTGAGAGATTTTCAAGTTACACAGGTAGCAGTTCCTGTGCAGCAGTGTGTGCCTAGGCCTCTGCCCAGCTCTTCTGAAATTCTTAGTTGGATCCCTCTTCCTTTTGGCTCTCTTAAGCTCAATTCTAATGCAGCCATCAAGAAGGATCTTCCTTTTGTTGGATTAAGGGCAGCTGTTTGTGATAGTTTTGGTAAAGTGATTGCTGCAATTTCTAAATATTTTGCTGGTTCTGTTTCTGTCGAGGTTGGCGAAGCTCTTGCTCTTAGAGAAGGTTTGTTTCTTGCTTAGGAGCTGGGCTGTGCTGTGAATTGGGTAGAATGTGATGCTGCCAATGTTATTGGAGTTGTACTTGAGACAGATTTGAATCTTGATTTGGCTAGTCCTATTTTCAATTATGTTAAAGCTTTGTGTAAGATTATTACAGTTGTTAATTGTCAAGTTATTTCTCGCAAAAGAAATGGTTTGGCTCATTCTCTAACTTCCTTAACTTGTTTCTCGAAAGAGAATCGTTTTTGGTTCAATGTCGAACCTAATTGTTTCTTGTCTTCTGCTTAATCGAAGTTTGCAGTTTTGGCTAACACCACATTTATTATAATCCTCTCTCATCAGTTTTATCATTCTCTCTCCCTTAGAATATATATCTCTCTCGTCATCTATTCAATTAAAATTGTTAATTATTTATATGTATAATTTTTATTCTATTTTGATAGCTACTTTCAACTTTATTTTTTTAAAAAAAATGTTTAAAGTAAAATTTTGCATTTGAAAATTTAAACTTTTATTGTAGTTTTTAATAAAATTGAATTGGATTTTTAAATTTTTTAAAACTTAATTTACAATGTATTGATATAATTTAAATTAAAAAATTTTATATTATTTTATTTGTTTTTTAAAAAAAAAATTATACTTTTTTATTCAATTACTTTTTAATTAATTACAATTAATATCTCTCTATTTAATGGATCAATTATAACTAAAATTATTAAATTTAGTTATAATTTAACAATATAATAAACATTTCATCACATTATTTTTTATTTCCATCTCATATCATTCTAAACATAGAATTGAACTATTTTAGTCTCATCCTATGTTATACCAAACAATAGATAATGTTAAATCCAATCCAATTCAACATAATTCTAGTCCAATTCAATCATATAAAATAGTTCAATCCAATCATGCACACTAAACAGGGCCTTAGGCGTTACTTGGTGTAAGTATTCAATCAGATAGAGAATTGTCAAGATCAACACTACTACATCACATGGGATAATACATTATGTCATAAATATCCAATTACATAAGAAGCTGATTAATATATTAAGATCAAACACTACTAACTATTAAGCATGGTCCGGTTC
Organism: Xanthoceras sorbifolium; assembly: GCA_003430845.1. Taxonomy (NCBI): domain Eukaryota; kingdom Viridiplantae; phylum Streptophyta; class Magnoliopsida; order Sapindales; family Sapindaceae; genus Xanthoceras; species Xanthoceras sorbifolium. Next base: position 30,116,605 of record CM010621.1, read on the forward strand.
GGTTCGAATAGGGCGGTTCGAACCGAACCGACGGTTTTTAACAAAAACAAAAGGCTTTGGTTAAAAATCGGTTCTAGAACCAGTCATTGGAATCGAGATACTCGGTCCCGATTCCGGTTGGCCTTCCTAAAAAATTGAAACTAACGGACAATGACGGTTCACGGAACCGCTCGGTTTGGGCTGTTCCGTTTGGAACCGAATTTTTTTTTTGTATTTTAAAAAAAAAATTGAAAAAGGCTGTCCGGTTTGAAATCGGCGGAGGAACCAAAACCGGGTTTCTCTTCTAGTTTTTGACCGGAACCGAGACCATGACCCTCACAGTCCCAATTCTGGTTGGTCCTAAATTAGAATCGGAACCGGTGATTCTAGGATCGTGGCCGTGCCTACTAACTATCCCATGTAAGGGAAAATTTTCTCACATTTATATTTTTATAAGTAAAACGAGGCTCAATGTCTTAACTTTCTGTCTAAATTTAAATATAAATAAAATGACCTTCACACGTCGTCTAACATATCAATCTTCTGATGAATTACACGGTAATTATATTACACAGGAGATACGCACCCGACAGAAGAAAACAAGAACTACAGGACCAGAAGACCACACACCCCAAAAATAAGAGAAGAAGAAAACAGGTGGAGATAAAAACTCCAGCATCCCAACAAAAGGACTCTTGTCTCTTCTTCTCCTCCACCACTGCTTCTAAAATACGCCAAAATCCCCCCATTAAATACCCCACCACCACCTATTGAATTTCCAATCACAAACTTCAAATTGCAATTCAATATCCTCCCAATATCTTTGAAAACCTTTTCTGGCCCTTCCTTTTTCTACTTTTTCTTTTACTTTATATGTACACCAATCCCATCTCTTCCTCTCCTCCACACACACAAAAGCCCAAAACAAAAAAGAAAACCCAATCTTCTTCTTATTCTTCTTCTCAGATTTGGAAATTTTTTTCTGGGTTCAAATAACATGCAAACCCAGATTTTGAAATTTTGATTTTTTTTTTTTAGTTTTCTTATTCAATATTCAAGAAAACCCTCTTGTGTTTCTCTTTTTTGTTTCCTGTTTTGGGTTTTTTTTTTTTTTTTGGGTTTTTGAGATAATTGAAAAAATGGCAGTTGCGTACACACAACTGATGAAAACCACCGAGAAAATGGAGACGTCTCTGGCATCTCTGTCTCCTCCCTCCGTGATTCTTACCCAAGACGAGCTTAAGAAGATCGCTGCCTACAAGGCTGTCGAGTTCGTCGAATCCGGCATGGTTCTCGGCCTCGGAACTGGGTCCACTGCCCGTCATGCCGTCGACAGAATCGGCGAGCTCCTCAGTCAAGGGAAGCTCAAGAACGTCGTCGGCGTGCCAACCTCGAAGATGACTCACGAGCAGGCCCTCTCGCTCGGGATCCCCCTTTCGGATCTAGACTCACACCCGGTTATCGACCTGGCCATCGATGGCGCCGACGAGGTCGACCCGGATTTGAACCTGGTCAAGGGCAGGGGCGGGTCGCTCCTGCGTGAGAAAATGGTGGAGGGTGCTTGCAAGAAGTTCGTCGTCATCGTTGACGAGTCCAAAATGGTGCCCCACATCGGCGGCAGCGGGCTGGCCATGCCTGTGGAGGTGGTTCCATTTTGTTGGAAGTTCACGGCGAAAAGGCTCCGGGAATTGTTCGAGGATTGCGGTTGTGTTGCCAAGTTGAGAACTTGCTCTGAGAAGAGCAAAAAGGAGCAGCCTTTTGTGACTGATAATGGGAATTACATTGTGGACTTGTATTTCAAGAAAGATATTGGGGACTTGAAGATTGCTAGCGATTCGATTTTGAGGCTCGCTGGTGTGGTGGAGCATGGCATGTTTCTTGATATGGCCACAACTGTGATTGTTGCAGGTGAGCTTGGTGTCACCATCAAGAACAAGTGAGGCAAAACAAAATGGGGTGTTTTTGAGAATTTTTTTTAGGGTTACTATTTATTTTACTAATTCAATCTGGGGACACTTATAATTGTGATAGAAGAAGAGCAATCTTTGGTTGGGTTTATTATTAATGGGATGACACCTGAAATACTGCAAGATGGTGTGTGTGTGTTTTCCCAAGTTTTGTTGAGAGAAAGATTAGGAGATTTTTAGGTGATTTTATGGTTGGCAACTGAATGATAAGGAAAGATGTGGTGTATGTCAGTTGTCAGGATCTTTGCAATAGTTGTTTAGATTTTTATATTTATAAATGAAAAAAATTGAAGTTTGACTTGGTTAGATTGGTGTTTATTTACTATTCTTTTTCTTTTTTATTGTTGTTTTGCATTGCATCTTTATTGAGTAACTTGACAAATTTGTGATAACTTTTTACTATATTTTCGATACGAACTTGGAATCTTTGATCTATTGTGTTGTTGAAAGGTGTGGCACTTGAAGCTTGGTGGAGGTGATGTTTGTATAATGGCTATGTTTTTTGTTGAATATTTGGTATGACATTCTACTATACTTGTTTAGTGCATATATGTCAAGAAAATTCGTGGGTTTTGGATTTGGAAGACGACCAATAATTTGTGTTCTCAAAGAGCATAGCGAACTACAAAACCAAAAAGGTTCTGGTTTCTATTTTCTCTGCTTAATGACTGCTATTTGTTATTTGATGATTTTGATCTTAATTTCACTGAGATTGCAGTGCAACAACCTATTATCTTCTACCAATTCTTTATATCCTTGCATCCTAATATTCTATTTCTAGTCTTCTTTTGTGCTGACAAATGTTGATGAATCCTTTTGGATGTGCTCATAAAGGACTCTCAGACTTGTTGGGAAACAATATTTATGTGATTGAATGGCACTTGGATGTTGTGGATTTACTCTGTACAATATAGATTGGAGAGGGATTTGAGGATTTCATGTACTTTGCTTAGTTCCATTGTGTTTGACTGGTTTCATTGTAATCATACATAGCGGACCATTGTGATTTTCAGTACAGGACATTGACTTTTCTGAAGGTTTGTTGAGGCATTGTTCCAACCACTAGCAAAATTTCAATCTTCGAAGATATTCTACTAGCAATTGGTTTTGACGAAAAAACTTTCAGAAAATTAGTTTTCTTGATCGAGAGATTGATTATAGGGTTTGCAGGCTGAGATTAATTACCTCTAACATGAAGTTTGTATGAACTCAATTCTAATAGACAGCTGCGGGACTAAGTCCTTGCGAAGCAAATGTAGTACGTCAACAAAAACAAATGGTGCAGTTGTTGTGCTTGTAAGTTATGGGCGATGTACCAATTGCTGCAGAACATTTGATGTAGCAACTAAATTTGTTTTGTGGGATTGATTTATCGTGCTGAATGAGTTCTCTTCCTCCTGCGGATATGCTTGGTAAGTTGGCTTCAAACTGTGGTACCTTAAAGTTGTTACAGATTGTTATTTTCTGAGATGATTAAAGTTGTGCAAGTTGATACTGATTGCTATATTCTGTCTGTACTGCAATTCGGGCTTGTGAAGGTGGTCTGGACAAGTAAATTTCTCTCTAGTAGTGACTAAATGCTTGTATGCTATACCTTGTGTATCTTATGCACGTATATACTATTTCTAACCAAAGAAATAAGTATATATGTGTGTGTATATAATATGCCAAGGATTTGCGCCAAAATATGTTCTTTCTTTCACTTCAAGTGGTGGGCTAGGGTTGGACTTGACCATGATGTTGACGTTTTCCTTTTCGTTTATTCCATGCACCACGCTTATCTTTTCAGATAATCTCAGTTTTATCATGTGTGTGAGTTTTCTCTGGAATAATCTCATTTCCCTTGCAGCCAATTTCCTGCATGATGACAAGCAGTACGTTTTCTTGGAGAAAATCTGTTCAGTTTCAGGAAGTAAACTCTGTCGTTAGTTTTATGGTCTCTTTTCGTTATAAACAAATTTGTGGATAATGTTGTTTTAATATAAGTTTTCTTGACGCAGTTGTCGTAGATGGCAAAAGATTAGGGACACTTCCATGCTTTCTCTTTGTACAAATTCTTTTCTTGATATGATTTTGTTTCTTTTCTCTATTTGCGCAAATGTATTATTAGTTGTAGTGGTTCCTTGCCTGTGTTGAAGACTAGCCTTTCCTTTCTCTCAATGTTTTTGAACTTTTCAAGCTTGATCTTGGCACATAGCGTATCATATGAGTAGCTCTAGTTCATTAGAGATTATTGAGTCTGTTTGAGCTCAAACTCCTGCAAAATAATAGTCTTCCTTTCCTGTCATTATAAATCGACTAACAATCCGTAGAATGTTCCTGATACTGAGGAACCTTGATACGTAATACAACTTTTTTATAATCTGCTTTAGTTTGTTTATACACTTGATCTTGTGAAGATACAAAAACCTCTTGTTGTTGTCTGTGCTAACTGTCAACAGATCTTGAGAAGTAGATCATCTCTTTTGACAGACAATATGATATGGTCTTGTGATAATTCAATATGAAAGTTGTTGGCTGTTCCATTGGATGCTGCTTTGAATAACTTTGATGGATGATGGATTTGTGGTCCTGAAGAGTTTATATTTTATTGGATTGCAAGTGATTGGATACCTTAGCTTATTGATAAATGATCAAGTTACCGATACTTTTCCCGCCAGTGCCAATACCTTCCACTTTGTTCTCTGATTTCTCCACTTTCTCCATCTCCATACAGAGGTGTCAAATGGGCTGGGTTGGCTGTTAAGTTTTTTGGTGAGGCCTGGTCCTGCTCATGAGTCCTGTCCAAAGCGGGTTTGGGCGGTTTGCTGGACTCTAGCTAACTTGTTCTGTATGTAAATGAGATGAGGACTAGGCAGAGGCAAGCTTGTTTCAATTGTAATTTTGAAGAACTCCTAGTTTTTTCTTTTCCGGTTATTTGCAGGTATAGAGTGTACCGCATTTAGATTTGTAATCTACTCATAATAAATGTGGGTTTAAAAATAAAAGTAATATTCGGATTTTCAGTTTATATGCGAACTGTATCGTGCGGGTACGACAGGGTCCAATAAAAGTAATATCCGGGTTTTTTAAAGATACGGTCCCAGTTTATACCCAAACCGTATCGTGCGGGTACGGCCAGGGTCCAGCAAACCTAGGAGAAAGTTTATACCTTATGTAGCTTGATCGAACACTCCAATGTGGAAAAATAATATTTAGATGGTTTGAGCAACTTAATTAATTTGAACCCAATTTTGGTTATTAATTTTTAGGACATTGATTTTTTTTTTGGGGGTAATTCTTGGTATTTCAAGTTTTCTTCTCTGCAATTCCTCTTTTCAGTTTTCTTCTCCTATATATCAAAAATAAAAAAAAACATGGAATACGATGTAGATGAGGAGAAATTGATGAAAGAGAAAAAAATAGTAAGAGATGGAAGAGAACACACCAGTGTACGCAGGGGAGGAGAGAGGGATAAAAAAAAATAAGGAAATTAAAAAAAAGGAGAAGAAAAATCTGGAAATTAAATTAGAGTGACATGGTTTAATAAAAACCGTTAAAATGTTTTTAATCCAAAGGCTATAAAATTGTGTTAAATATTGTGTCCAAACTTATGTCCCTTGATCCTTCCTGATATATACACCTGCATAACGACTAGAATTTAAATTTTCGAATTATCACTTTTTCACCGATATTCCCTTTTTTAGCTCGCGTGGTCCTTAACTTTTTAAAAATCTATCAATTTAGTCATTCTGTTAATCAAATTTAATGATATTAGAGGTATTTCATTCTTTAAGCACAAAAATAAAAATAAAGATTAAAAAATAAATTAAAAATAGAATAATAATAATTGAAAAAATAAAAAAATAGACAAAAAATAGTTTTTAAAAATAAATAAAAATTACTTTAAAAATTTATTTTATTTTTAAAAATAAAAATTTTAAATTTTTAAATAATAATGTCTCATTTCTTGATATTTTTTAAAAAATATTTTTTTATTTTTTATTACTTTAATAATTTATTTAATTTTTAATTTATTTCATACATAAATTTTTTTTTTATATTTTAATATTAATTTGAAGTGTTATTTTGAATTATTGAATTTTCATAAATTAGTTATTATTGTACTGATTTTTTTATTTTTTAAAGATTTTTAATTTTAGTGTTAATTAATTAATTTAATTATTTTTAATATTTAATGACTTTTCTTATAAATTTTGTGTATTTTGTAATTTTAATTTTTTTTATTGACACGTGTTAAATTCTTATTGGATGTAAAAGTTAAATTTAATTTGTTAAATTTTAAAAAATAAAGGGTAAAATTGTATTTTTAACTTAAATATTTAAAGTTAAGGGTAAAATGGTCAATGTGCATATTTTGTCATGTTTGATTGTCAAAAAATTGGTTAGAATGACTAAAATGATGAATTTTTAAAAAGTTAGGAACCTCGCGAGCAAAAAAAGAAAATATCGGTCAAAAAATAATATTTCAATAAAAGATAGGGACCAAAATAAATTTCATTATTTTCTTTACTATCAAATTATATTAGACGATGGTCACTTTATTCATTTCATAGTGGGCAATTGTTATAATTTTGAAAGTGTTGGTACAAAAGATGCAATTCTAACATTTAGGGCTGGATTGGATTTTCCCAATCCCAGTCCTTTGTTTATTGCCTACACATGATTGAATTTCTCTAATCCTATATGGGCAACTAGTCCCACTAAAAAGTCCCGCCACACAGCTTGGGATTAAGGGTTTGTTTGTTAGACACGGAATAACATGGGACTGGGCTATTTTTAAGCCCAATCCCATGTTGGGTGCGAGACAGGATTGATTTCCTCCCGCCAAAAGCAAGTGGGACAAATTTGTACCACTTGTTTTTTTTTTTTAAACATTCAAATTTATTTTAAAAATATTTTATATTAATATTAAAAAATAATATATTTTTATAATAATTTTTAAATAAAATAAAATATTAATATTAAAAAATAATACAATTATTTTTATCCAATCTCATATAAAATTAAACAAGGAAAAACACTATTTTTAGTCCAATTCGTACTGCACCAAACATATCACAGTACTAATTTAATCCAATTCAATCCAATCTAATAAAAATAGTTCAATCCAATTCCGCACACCAAACGCACCTTAGAGTTTTAACTTTTAATGTACATGTACAAAATCTTATCCACAGCAATAAAATGATACACATGACCCAATTCTATGTCGAATTTGAATAGCATTTAGTTTGTGTAAAGTGTACTATTGTCATGTTACATTACCAAAAAACAAAAGTGGAAAAATTATACAATTTTTCCAAAATTAGGTAATATTACACACAACGGTAACTTTTACTATAATTGTACAAACATTCATTACAATCTGTTAACTAACAGGTGAACTAATTGTTAATTAATTGATTCAAGGGTGTGGTTATTGAATCATTTTTCGATTCAGTCGAATTACCTTTCAAATGACCATTTTTCGTCAAACTGCCCTTTACATAGCTATTTAATAACTTTTACCGAAAAAATAAATAATAATTAAATAATTACTGAAAGGCAATTTAGGATCATTCAAACGTCAAATTTAACTGTGGTCAACAGATTCTATGGCATATTTGTGTAATTATGGTAAAAATTACCGTTACGTGCAATATTACCTAATCTGAGATGAATTTGTGCAATTTTTCCAAAAATGTTAATATTTTATTAATACAAATTTTTTTAAAAATAAAATAAAAAATTGTGATATCTTTAATAACTATTCAATAACTACAGTAAGCCAACCCAACAAATCAAACATGTTGGGCTATAACAAGTTGAGCCCAATTTGGGCAACTCATCGGTCCAGGCCCAAATAACTACAGGCTGTGTCGGCCAATACATACCCGTAAATATCAACTCTCTTTATATCTATTACTAAACAAGAGCTTGGGTGAAAAAGATACACCGTACATCTCTCGTTACGATTACGTTACACCCACTCCAATCGTTTTTCCCAGTGTGTTTTTTCTTGGAGTTGACAAATTATTAAGCATATATTAGAGCCTAACGTTTTTCGACACTCATTTTAGTTGGTACATGTGAAAGATTTCTATGCATACAGATTGCAGTAGATAAATACGGTAATAATTAAGTGTGCGGTTTCACACGTTTTTTCATACAAAATCCTCGATTTCTAGCTGTACAAAATGAAAACAAACAAATTAATTTATACCGATACAAATGAGGAATCTCGTATGAAAAACATCCAGATCTCGCACTTGAAATCTGATATACATATATATAATTATACTTGGAATAGTCCAATTGATACTCCAAAAAGAGAATGTTACAACTATATAATAGTGTCCTTATATATTAGCAAAATATCATTGAATTTTGGTCAAATTTCTCGTCTGTTATAAGAAGTGGTCGGCTGGTTGGTCCCCTGTGAATATATATATATATATATATACAATTAATAAAAAAAAAAAAAAAAGGTGACACTAAAAGTCAAGCTTCTTGATATTATTCATTGAATTACTATTTCATGATATATCATATCTCTTGATTGAGATTTTAGTAATTATAAGATTTTGATATTTGTTTTTCTTGGGAGCCACTCGTTCCAATAGAAAGTTAGCTTACAGATGTTTTCCACTTTTTTCCACAACTATTTTATATATATATATATATATATATATATATATTAAAAATTAATTAACATTGAATGGTTTAGAGGTCGGTACTTGACCGGACTTATTGAGATTAATCAATATAGATGCGTTTGGTATTTCGTATTAGATTGATGTGTTGAATTAAATTGTATATTGTTAAGTGTTTTAGTATACGTAAAATTAGATTAGCAATGAATTTAATAAAATTAAATTAAATTAATTTTTTAATTTAATAAAAAAATTCAAAATTATTTTAAAAATAATTATATTTACTTTTAATTAAAATATTTTTAATTATTTTAAAATAAATTACAATTATTAATATTTTTTAATCTTTATTTTAATTCTTATAGAAATTCATAATAATAATAATAACTTGACATTTGTGAATCCCAACACTGGTGTTTGAATATAATCTGTTAATAAGTGCGGTCATTTAAACGCACGCTATATACGTAGTTCGATATCTAATCTCAACAATTAAAAAAAAGGAAAAAAGAGTAGACGTAATAATTGAAAAGTAAGGAAAAGGAAATGTGGAATAATGAAAACTTTTCCATTTTTTTTTTCTTTTTGTTTGATTTTGCTACTTTTTTTATCCCTTATTATTATTTTTTTAATATGGGGTCAAAAGGTGACAAAGAGTTTTGATCACAAAATAGAAAAAGAAAAATATTGCAATTTGCATTGATCAAGAAAGGAATATATGACTTTTTAATTTGATAAGGACATCCATGTTAGTTTTCCTTTTTGTTAAGGATATACTATAATTAATCCATTAAATCATGAAAATCTTGATATCAAGCAATTCAAGTATTACTGTGTATATTTACTAATATATATGAGGAGATTTTCAGTCGATTTTAGAAGTAGATTTTACTGTGAATGAAATATTTATAATCTACAGTAAAATGTATTATAAATATTGTCATGATAAAAAGTTATACAACATAGCATTCGTGGTAAAAGACTTAAAATTTGTAGTAAAATATTCAAAATTTTTAATATTTACTACAGATTAGTATATGTGGCAAAACAATCGTGGTAAATTAATATATTTTTTTATAGTAATGAGAGTAGATAATCGAACAGCACATATATTGTTTAATCTTAACAGATTTCGACATACGGTAAATTAAAAAAAAAAAAAAATCTTTGTATCATATCACTTAGCTCTCTATGAAGAAAATCAACAATCAACCCGCTCATGAGGATTATATACATTCATCAATTTTTTTTTTTAATTATTATTATAATCCTCTAATGGATTCTTTAGTAAAAAAAGAAAAATCCTAAAATTCGTCTTTTTATGAGATGATACTATAAAGTTTTAACAGGATATGTCTAGATCAAATATTATAGAAATGAACGTATTCAGTTATCGGACTCATGAAGATAAAAACTTCTCAAACTTACACTTTATGTAAAAAAGAAAGAAAGAGTGGTTTTTTTGTACCTTTTTTTTTTTTAATTTATAAACATTACATATAAATCATAATAGCATCAATTCAATTCCTAGTGTAATAATTTAATATGGTCCCAATTAGCTATAATATAGAAAATAGCACTCAAGTTCAATATAGCATACTCAGATCTATAGGTTTTTTGAGGCATTAATTAAAATGGACCCCACTCTAGCAATTTATTCTCAATAATTAATTATTATTGGCTCTCAATTTTAATATTTTAAATATTTAGTAATTGCAGATATAGTTTGATAGTAACCATATTTCTCAATAAAACTAAAATTTTGAGTGAAAATTTTCACTCAATTACTTTAAAATAAAAAAAATTTACCATATAACAACTTTTACCATATAACAATATTATAGTAAAAGATGTACCATATTTATCGGATGCATATAAATTCCAAAGGTTGTACACATCTCTATGCCATGCATCTATGGCTTATATAACCTATTTCCATTTGTCATTGCCAATCACACATATAACATATTAATTTTATAATAATAAATAAACCAAACCTCTCTATGCTCCACTACGAGTGAGATTTAAAATCCAATACTTTTTGTATAAAAATAAAATATTTTATCAACTAAATTAATTAGTACTACCGTAAAATATAATAATTTAATTTTAATTTACGAGTTCAAAAAGCTTTTGAAAGTATAAAATTTTAAAACAATTTAAATTTTAAATGTTATAAATAAGATTTAAAACATTAAAAATTTATTTTTCCTGACAAAAAAAAAATGCAGGATCCCGTAAAATCAATTTAAGAGTTATTATTAAATGATAGTTATTAATATATTAATTATTAATTATAAAAAAATTCATCCGCAAGTTTTGTAACTCACAGAAAATTTGGGCATGAGAGAACATGCATTGCCAAAATTCAAATCACAAGTACCAATAAATAAAAACAATATAAATATGATTACGATAGTCAAACCAATTTCGTATTTGCACACAACTACAAAGAATAAAACCGCTTACAGCAAAATCATTTAAAACTTCTACAACGAATTTGAGAAGGGAAATAAAAAAAACCCCAGAGGAATGACAATAGGCGGAAAGGAGAGATATATTTAGGCATTTGGTTATTTAATTTGAATAAAATCCAAACGTGAAAAAGGACCAAAATTTAAACATCCTTGAGAACCAATATAAGAAAATTTCGGCTCGAGAGAAATTCATCAGCAATATGCCTTAAGCAATTACGCTTCAATCTTCCTAATGAATATAATAAAATATAATTTAGAGATTGAAATAAAAACCCAAAAAATCAGAAAATCAGACAATAAAAAAAATGTACAATTGTCTTCGAAGTCTTCGCGGGCTGTGGAGGAAGAGGTGGTTTGGAGGCCGGAGTTTTAAAGATGGAGAAAATGTGAAATTTATAATTCTGGACAAAGAAAGGAATTACATAAAAAAAGGAAGAGACTATTTAGATTAAGTATTAGTAAATTTTTTTTCTTTTATTTTTTATAATTAATATATTAATAAACATTATTTAATAATAACCATTGAATTGATCCAAAAACTATTAATAAATTATGCTAATTGTATTATACTAACTGAGTACTCATATGAAGCTCCATATATATATTTCTAATTTTTAAGTTTTGAATTAATTTATATCTACAAAACTATCCAACTTTTCTTCCTCGACATTGATTTCGATCTTTCATGTGCACACACGTGCAACAAATCACCAATACACACAATCACTAGAGCATGACAAGATCAAATTTCCTCTAAATATTTGACACCCCAAATAATTATATATATATATATATATATATATTGAAAGGGGTAATAAATATAATATTAATAACTATTAGAATCTGTCGAGATTAATTACTAAACACGTGACTGGATATTTACTCCCATAACGGGAGACATCTACTCTCATAATAAGGGGAGAAAACTACCCACACATGCTGGTATGTGCATAGTGGAAATTAAACCCTTCACCACTAAGGTGGGAGGGAGGTACACTAACCACTTTACTATAAGTAAATGTGTCTCAAATAATTATATTATAAATAAATATTTACCCAAACCAAACTGAAGTATGAGTTGGCTCAATCAATTATAAAACAAGATCTAATGATCTGTAAATTTATATTTCTATGGATTCATGTCATGTGCAACATTAGGAGTAGGTGTAAAAATATTATATAAAAAAATATTGGTCAAACTTCTTTTTTTTTATATATATATGGTAAAATTTTATAATCTAATTAAGTCAATTGTTAGTTTTAACTCCTAACAAAGTAATTTTTTTGTTAATTTTTAGGTTATTTTATATTACACGTTATTATAGAACAATTGTGTATGGTTTTTTTTTTTTTTTTTATCATCGACAACAACATTAAATGTATTATATCGACGTTATTAATAGCTACATACCCATTTTAGCATTCTATTAAAATACCTACTCCCTACTCCGATAAGGCAATGCATGAGTCATAAAATGTATTTCAAACCTAACTTAATCTCTTCCTTTTGATGTAGACCTAAAACTACTTCAATTTAAAACTAAAAAGCCAAGCAAAAGCTAAAACCAAAAACCAATACAAACCCTAAACAATAACGTACGTTTATGGTTGAGGGTTGGAGACTTTGTTTGGGTTTTGCAACTAGCTAGATTGAGACATTCTTGCTTTGTAGTAGTTAATTGGGTTTGGTTTTTATGTTGTTGATTTGTAGTGTTTGATAATAAACAATAAGGATATGGACAATTATAGAAATGGTTATGCGACGTAATATGATAAATTTTTGGGCACTCTAATATTACTTTTGTAAAATTTATACTATCGTTGTAATGTTACAGTTCACCATTTTTTAAAAATTATATTTTTTCTTGAACCATTGAAATGACCTTAACGTAAACGATTTAGTTGTAAAAAAACTTTAAACAATTATTCTCCACTTATGTGTACATCTATGTTTGACCGAGATTAAATTATACAAACACGGCTTAGATAACTATTTCTAGCAATAATATATGAGAATTATCGGGACTAACGGTTCGGACAAACTACCCCCAATACGAGAGAAAGATCTACTCACAAAATTACATTTTTATAGATAATGGTGATAGTATATATTTACATGACTATACAAAGTGTTGAATCTTGATGGCTTGGAGAAGTTTGAGACCTCTAACCACAAGTGAGTTTTTATCTAATTCAATATGGTTTTAATTGGCAATTAAAGCCCAATTAGTTTTATTAACTAAATAAATATTTACCATATTTTACAGCATTAAAAATTAATAGGAGTATCATATGGACAATTATGGCAAATAATTAAGGAAAAAATTAAGATTAAAAAATGTCTTCATGGTATTTCTCCTTAGCATGGTCCTGTTGAGTTATAATGCTTTTTACCAAAATACTTTTTAACACATTTTTTTAACACATATTTAATATGAGTAATGCTAGATATTTTATTTTAAATTCTAACTCTTTAATTCTAACATACAGATTAGCTGAGGTGTCAATATATAATTGAATTCATATGGCAATTAAGATAAATCAATAGTAATCGTAATTTTGAATTAAGTAAGAAGTCAAGATATTTTTATACTTTTTCTTTTTATATAACTTTTTAAGTTATTTGGGCACGTAAAAAATGAATAAAAAACTTAATAGGTCCAATTTAAATCCGTTAATAGTTAAATGAAAAAAAAAAAAAAAAGCCAAGAAGGGAGACTATGTTAGGAGACCTTTAAAATCCCATCAAAAATTTTAGATCAACAAAAAATTCTAATTAATGAGATGAGGTTGGATCAGTCGATGCCCCTTACATCTATACTGTTAGATTGTGAGACTTAAGGATTTATTTGGTAGAGTTTTTAAAAGTTTGCATTTAACTTTTTGGACCAAAATACTATTTTTGAAGTGTTTAAAATTTTGAAGAGAAGAGTTGTAAAGGTTTAAAAGCTCTTTTAAATAAAATATAAATATATAACTTTTGTAGAAAGAGCTTTTAATAAGCCAAAATTATAAAATAAAAACTCTGCTAAACACGGCCCAAGTGTACGTTTGGAGAACTTCTCTATTGGCCAAAATAGATTTTTTTAATTTCAAAAGTGTTTTTTTTTTTTAATCTTTTGGTTATCATTCCAGTAGAGCTTTTAGACAATTAAAAAAAAGCTATTTCATGTTTCGCTTGAAAAAAATCAAAATTTATAATTTTATAAGTAGATCTTTTTTATTTTTAAAAATATTAAAATATATAATATAACCATATTATATTTTATTAATTTTACCATGTCTTTTTAATTTAAAATTATATCATTTTTTATAATTCTATTATTTTTAAGAGTTTTTTAATTGATATCCAAGCCGCACCCGAACTGCGTATATAATGATTAATCTTTACAGATCCTAACATATATTTATAATTGTACTCCCTTACAAAAAAAAAATTAATCGATTAACTGTTTTTTCTTAAATCTTAAAATCCTATTTGGAGAAACCTCTTTCAAATTAACCTGAATATATTAAAATACTTAAAAAAAAAAAAAAAATTCCGAATTCGGATCGATTTCTTGGTTGTTAAGGAAATTACGTCGGCCCTCTGACTCGACCCCATCCGAAGCAGAACTAGCATTGATTGGCCTACCGACTCAAAAGGGCAAAGCAAACCAAAGCCATAATTGACGGTCACCGCTTATATTAAATCACCGGTGATCTCGTGCGTACACGTGTATTCTGTGTGTGGGGAGACCACTGGCCAGATCCAGCGGCTCAAGCGCGTCCTCTCTTTTCATGCATGCTTTTTGAGTTGGCCCACCAAATAAGGAGTTCGGCAGAAGGTGGGCCCCGCGTGTCGCCAATCACGTGGCCTGTGTACCCAACACTTTCTATGCTTCTCCTGAATCTAAGATACTGCGGTACGGGTCCTATTGTATTTTTATATGCTCTCACTTTTTTTAGGTGTGCTTTTTGCCTTTTTTTTTACTTTAAAAAATAAAATAAAATATATTTGATATATTTTATTTTATTTTAGAAACATTTTTTAATGCCTTTTTAAATTATAAGATTTTTTTTGTTTTATTTTTGTTTTAAAACTTTTTTTAATTGAATATTATAAATAAATAAGTTGTAGTTTGGTGTTATTTTGTAAAATTACTTTTCAATAAATATATAAAGGCTTCACTATAAAATTGGTTTAATAATTATTTATTATAAAAATTAATATTTTAAAACCATAATGTGGTTACCACTATCTAAAATGATTCGGTGTTAAAGATGTTCATTCAGTCTTGTAAAAGTTTTAAACTCTAATTATCAGCATTGTAAAAAGTATGTAAAAAAAAAAAAAAATCATAATATGGTTCTTTAAAGCCAATATAAATTGATAAGATAAAGTATTTTTATTAAATTATTACGATTGCATAAGATTATCCTATCTAAAATATTAACTCCATTGATTAAATTTGATCTCTACTAATTTTTTATAATATCTAATACATTTTAATTTTTAGGACCACTTAAAAGATTTGCATTTTTTTTATTAATTTTAAATAACTAGTGCTAAATGAGTGTACTTTTTTTTTTCCTTTTCAAGCTTTTGAAATACTGTATATATTATCAAACATATTATTAAACTTTTTTTAAAAAAAATACAAAATTCAATGAGTTAAAATATTTTTCCATGATATTAAAAATTCACCCGTAATTTAAATAATTAGTGTACCTCTTCATCTACCCTAGTAGTGGAGTTGAAGTCCCATTATATAAATTTATCAAAATATATGAAGAGTTTTTTTTTAATTATTAAAGTAAATATTCGGTCCATCCTATTAGTGATTGATCTTAATTGATCCGATTGACTTACTATTATTGTTGATATTGTACAATTAAAAAAAATATATGATATTAAAAATCTTTTTTAAAAAATAATTATCTGAAACTATACCAAATATTTAATGATATCTCTAAAGTATTAATATTTAGGAATAATATCTTTAAATATTTTAATAATAATAATAACTTTCTAAGAAAGGTAAAGCACGTATTCGTACACGCGCTGAATAGAGACAGTCCGATTACGTCATAATCTGCTACAAGATTTACCATCAAACGGAAATGATTTCTCGGTGGTCCCACATTTCAACGAAACCGAAAAATCTAGTGTAACAAACTTCAATGCGGAAATGATGCTTACGGTGCACCTAATCACACCTTAACTGTACTAATTAACAAACCCAAACTAAATCAAAGCAAGATTTTCATGTTAATAACATTTTATTTTTCCTCTAAACTCAACGTAACGGTTTTAATTCCATCCAAATTTAGATCGCAAGATCAGTTATTGAGATTGTAAAGTCGCTCTTCTAACGTATTTTTAATTATAGAATCTGCTATTTAAGATGATAATTAATTATTTTAATTTAAGTTCGTGAATCAGAGTTGAATTTAATTATAACGGTGTAAGAATATTATCTGATGATTCTGATTTGAGAATTATTTATTTATTTTATATTTAATTTTTTTTTAACGAATAAGACGCGTAAAACAACGCGCCGTTATGTTTCTTAAAGATACTTCCTCAGTTCCCATTTATCCTCCAAATCATCAGGATTCACTCTGAAAACGGGTTTTAGGTGAATTCTCCATAAAACCCTCACGAACCAAAACTGTAAAACGTATAAACAGAGCAAATTCGGTCACTTAAGAAGGGTATTTTGGGAAATGGACAGAGAAATAGCAAAAGCAGTAAAAGACAAATTAACTAAAAGCGCTTTCCATTGATTATTTACGTATTTAATAAGAAGGAAACAGAACACAGAGGAGGGAGGAGTCGCGCGCTTGCATGTCATGTGCTTTTGCTTTTGCTTTTGCTTGCGCTTGTGCTTTGCTTAATTGGCTCAGTAAACACACCCGCCTTTTAAGTTCTCTCTCGTCTTCCTCATGTGACTCTCTCTGTTTCTCTGCCCATTTTTTAGCTGCAAAAAAAACCCTAACAAAAGACTCCATGAATCTCTGCTGTTTTTGGGCTCTCTAGATTTGGGTAGGCAGTGAAAGACCGAATCTTGACAAATGGGGTGTCTTCGTTTCGGGTGTTTGCTTCACTGAAGAGTCCATTGTTTGTTGTTGTTGTTGCAGAGAACGAGAGAGCTGCAAAAATGAAGATGGTGACTTTTGTTGTAGTTGTTGTTGTTCTGGTTTCTCTGAGCTCGGTTTCTGCTTTTTCTCCAGATGGACCCACCAGAGATCCTCTCAAGTTCATTTTAGGTAAAATTCCATCTTGATGTGGATGTTGATGTTGATAATGACAATAGTATTTTCATTTTTGTATGTGGATTTTTGTTTAATTTCAGTAATGCTTTTGGATTCTGTGATCTTTGGTTTTGTTTGGTGCTGAGAAAACTGAACTTAAGCAAATGAATTGAATTGGTGAATTTTTGTGGTTTAGCTGAAGTCACTCATAACATTAAAGGAAAGAAACAAAGGATTTTCTTTTTGCTGTTTAATTGTATTATGTTGTTGTATATGCAGGAGGAGATAATTTAGGACGCTGGAAAAATGGGATTGATGTGACTGCTGGAGCACCGTGGCCATCAGGATATGAGCCTCTGCTTTTGGCAGCGAAAAGGACTAATAGGCCTGACATTCTTAGAGGCTTTAAGCATTATCGGGGTGGTTGGGATATCGCTGATCGGCATTACTGGGCTGTGAGTCCTGCGATTTGTGCTTCACATGTTGTAGTTATTCAATTGTTCTGTTTGATTTGTAATTGCTATAGATATGGATCACATCTATCACATTTATAGAAATCGTTGATTGGTATTTATTTTCAGTTCGTAATTTGTTTCGATGGAGAAGGCATTCTTAGTCACAAAAGGAGAGTTATCTGTTTGCAATGTAGCCAATTCTTTTGGTATTTCCTCGGAAAAAAATCTAGACATCAAATTTGGGTTGAAAAAGAAGAAAATTAAGGAACGTAGTAGCATGATCTTTTGATTTAAACAGGAATAAAGAAGTTAGTTCCTAACGGTTCTTTGATTAGGATTTAAAGAGAAAATAAGTAGGAGAATCTATGCTGATCGACAAATTACTTTGTTGAGTGCTATTTTGTGGTATTGGTTCAGATTATGTGATATGACATCATGGAAAGCACATAGATTGTTGCATCAAACTGAATTATGTGTAGTTCTTGCCTTTGATTGTTCCGCTTTATTCTTTTTCTTCTGGGATGTATAATTTTTCCTTCAAACTGTACTTGGATGTTTGTATAAAAATATATTTCACATCTAACTGGAGTATTTGGACCGTCGTGTATGCAGTCTGTTGGATTTACGGGTGCTGCTGGTTTCATTCTAGCTGCTGTATGGTTTGTCTCGTTTGGCTTAGCTCTTGTAGCACATTATTGCTGTGGATGGAGAATAAACATCAAAGGCAAAGGAACAGTCCGTTCAACAAGGATTTGTCTTATCTTGCTTATAATTTTCACTTGTGCTGCAGCGTAATCATCTGAACCTCAAGCTTTTAACTGCTAGTATTATAAGCACTGTCTGAGGAATACTTTTGTTTTTACTCACTTATTTTCCTATTTAAGAAAAAATTTACCCTTGTTCGATGTTTGTCTTGACGTATTTGTCTCCTTTCCCTTGGCTTTTAAAAACTATGATTGTACAATTATTTGGTGTACTTATTGTTTACGACACCTGTCTTGTTTATTTGTTTTTTCGTATTATATTTTCATATAACAATGGTTAGAACTACTATTTTCAGTTTGTTCGTTATTATGCTAATATAAGCACTGGCTTTTGTCCTGGAAACTGGAAAGGATAAAGTCTGATGGTCATATTATATGTAATTGGTCTTTAACTATCTATTGAGCTGCTTCAGTTAGGGTTTCTTATGGAATTGAAGACATATTTTCTGTGTTTCCTGTGAAATACCAACTTCTTATTTCACAAAATAGTTGAATCTATTTATATCATGCCGATACTAAGTAGATGTTACCCTTTCTGATTCTTCCTCATTTAACCCAACTCATTTAGATGAAAATATATTCGAAGATCCCATATAGGTTTTCTCGAGGAGCTTACTTCCCAGTCTCACATGCCTTGAAACATGTAGAAGGAAGGTGATCTTAAACCAAACAAGGACACGAACATGAGAAACCATTTCTCTGTGTGCTTTTGTTTTGAAGGCCGACGAGGAAATAGCTTGATATTGCTAGTAATTGCACATCTATTTGTTGTGTTCAATACGCACCTGGCCTCAACACATAGAGTGGGTACTCGATCAATGGAGACCGGGGGAACGATAATTTATGCCTTGGCTCTTTAAAACCTCACATGAACCCCTTGATTATCGGAAACTCTATTCGTTGGAAGAATCTGCAGTTTTAGCATAATTGATTGATAATTGAGCTATATAATCTGTGAATTTTTTTTTTTCATTTGCTAAGCCTCTCATGCCTGTTTTCCACCGTTTATCACATTATAATTTTGTCATTTGTACAGTGATCTCTTCTTTAATTTTTCCTGCTAACATCTTTTCTTTTTACCATCCAGGATTGGATGCATTCTTCTTTCTGTCGGGCAGGACAAATTTCGTGGTGAAGCTTTGCATACTTTGAAGTATGTTGTAAACCAATCAGACTACACTGTGCAAACCCTGAGAAATGTCACGGAGTATCTCTCCCTTGCAAAAACTATTAATGTGGCCCAGGTTTTCCTTCCTTCTAATGTCATGGATGACATTGATAGATTAAATGTGGATCTAAGTACTGCAGCAAATACTCTGAGTGAGAAGACCAGTGAAAATTCTGCTAAAATAAAAAAAGTCTTCAATGATGTGTACGTATTCATAAACCTTGAGAGTTTTACCTAGATTGGAATCTATATCGATACTTATGATATATATTTTGAATTTACTATTGCAGGCGATCTGCATTGATCTCCGTGGCAGCATTGATGCTTCTTTTCTCTCTTATTGGTCTTTGTATGTATCAATGAAAAGTTATATAATAAAATTTGTATTTATTTTTCTCATTAATTTGGTATTGGCAGCTTTCTGATTTATTTTGTTTATTTTGCTGCAGTGTTGTCTATCCTTGGGTACAAGCATGCAATTCATATGTAAGTTCTATTTGTGCTTGGTTGATGTTTTCAACTTTTAACAATGATATTCTACTTCAAGCAATAATACTACAGTCCATAGCCGGATGCTTCACATATATCTGATGGTACCAACATACTTGTGCAGATTTATCGTTAGTGGATGGTTACTAGTGGCAATTACATTCATTCTTTGTGGAGTTTTTATAATCCTCAACAAGTAAGATGCAAAATTTCAGATTGGGACATTTCATTTGATTTTTACTACTTCATTTTAGATGAAATGGTAAATTTGGATGTATGAATTTTTTTCTTTAGGTCTTTTCATTGATAGGATCCAATGCTGACGTGCTTAGTGGAATTAGCAAATCCTAATACCTGACAGAATATGTTTTTTTCCCCTCTTAATATTACAGTGCAATTGCCGACACCTGTATGGCCATGGAGGAATGGGTAGATCATCCCCTTGCAGAAACTGCTCTTACCAACATACTTCCATGCGTTGATCAGGAAACAACAAATCAAACCCTCTACCAGAGTAAACAAGTCATCACTGACATTGTGAACGTCGTCAATCAGTTTGTATATAACATTGCCAATGGAAATCCATCTCCAGATTACCCTTCTTACTACAATCAATCTGGACCTGTGATGCCGCCTCTATGTTATCCTTATGACTCTCAGCTACAAGACCGCCAGTGTGGGCCTCAAGAAGTGTCTGTAGCAAATGCTTCTGTGGTATGTCTTTATCTGTTTTTGTATATTTGAATTCTTTTTCTTTCCTAAAAAAGCAAAAACACCTATAGTTTATGAAGATTAATCTGGATGATGCTGCTTGAATCATTCACCATAAAACGTCAACAGTCCACGTCAACGTTAAACCCCAGTTTCCTGATATAACGAGGTTTTGAAGGATTAGATCTATGACAAGTGAATGCAGTTGAGAATTATGTAATTAGAAATACAAGTATTCGTTAAAGTTGTGATCTCACTTGATCATGAACTGATTAAAAAATGATACATTCTAAACATTTTCATCAAGATACCTTACAATTTGTTCATCGCTAATGGAAAATGATTTTGATCAATTCTATTTTTTGTAATTATTTTCAGGTTTGGCAAAACTACACTTGTCAGGTGTCGGCATCTGGGTGGTGCACCACCGTGGGGAGGGTGACCCCGTACTACTACAAGGAGTTGGAGGCAGCAGTTCAGGAAATGTATGCTCTGGAGCATTACACCCCACCATTACTCAGTCTCCAGGATTGCAATTTCGTCAGGGACACATTCAACAACATCACATCAGATTACTGCCCTCCATTGGGACATTATCTCAGAATTGTAAATGCAGGATTGGGCTTGATTTCGGTAGGGGTCTTGCTCTGTCTCGTCCTCTGGATGCTCTATGCGAACCGCCCCCAAAGGGAGGAAGTGTTTGTGGATCTACCCTTACCATTAAAAGGAATAATTAGGAGTTACAAGAACAGTACTAAAAATAGCAGCAACACTAATGCATCATCGCCGAACACTTCAACTGAAGTCTAGGCCTCGTAGTAGAAGAAAGATTAATATACAAAATAGGTTCATCTTCGAGTTTTGCTATACTCCAAATTCGGGGAAGAAACCGAAGTGGGGCGAAGCTCCATTTTGAGTCGGAGGCAAATAGCCATCTCTCTATATGTATAGTATAAGCAAATTAGTTCTTGGTGCTGATGTATAATTTTTGTTCTAGTTAGCATATGAAGATCAAAATTTTCAGGTCGATACTTATATCGTAAAGTGATTGCATATAGAAGCTTGATTTATGTACAGAAACAGAGTCCATTGCCATCAACAAGAAACAAAAACCAGGTACTCTGGAATTGTGACATAATTTTAAACCATGAACAGATTTTCTCTTCATGATCAAGTCATTATATGCTGTTAAAAGCAAGAAACAGGCAATACCAAACAATCTAATGAAAACAAATCAAATCAACAAAAAAGTAATGAGAATGGGAAAGAGAAAAATTACAGAAGATGTATAATATTGAATCACAAAGGCTCCACTCCAGTCTACAAAAATCAAACATCTTAAAAATAGAAAAATCAACAAGAGGCTGCCTATGAAGATCTTCACAGCTTCAAAACTCACCATTATCATGAGGAGCAATCTTCCCAGTGTCACTTCCAATCACAAGAGAAGATGCAGCAGCTACTTCTTTTGGTCTCTCCGGCACAGTAAGAACCTGACGGAGGCCATGAACAACAAGCCAATCACTGTAATACAAATCCAGAGAAGTGAATCCAACGCCATTGAGCATCAAAACCTCACCGGATCGTGTCACGTTTATCTTAAACCCTTTCAACAGAGTTTTCAACTCAACCCCGTCATTGAAACCGTTCAAATCATTCCACAGAATCTTGCAGGGCACGAGATGCCTGAAGAACAACGACGCATATTCGCTAAAATTCCCAGCATTGATCATCATAGCCTGATCAACTGGAGTAAACAAAGTCAACCCAGTACTACTAATCCAAGTAGTACTCTTCTCCTTGAATCCAATTACTTGCAATTCAAGAAACGAAGCCATCACAGAGTACCCTTTTGATCTCAGGATCCCACCGACCTCTTCGAAGACCCCGGTTGTGTCAATAAACGACGCAGCTTCCTGTTGACATTTATGGTTTGCAGCAGGCCTGGAAAACCCGTAACCCGGATCAAGAAACTCATTGATACCAAAGACGATTATGGACGTACCGTCATCATATACCGGGGAATCAGCATTGATCCTGACGCCGTTGAGCGAAACGCAGCGGCGGTGGCGGGGTGGCAGGGAGGAGGAGGTCACGGTGAGGGAGCGGTTGGGGGACAAAGTTGGGATCTTGGAGTTGAAACGGAGGGACTTAAACGAGGAGGGAGGGAGGCGGAGCGGGGAGAAGTGGAAGTGAAGGAGGGAGAGGGAGGGCTGGCCCGAGGAAGCGAAAGCGGAATCGGAGGGAGAGAAGATGGTGAGAGACGGTGGAGGACGAGTGCAGGAGGAGGAGGTGAGGTTGGTGGAGAGGAGTTGGAGAGTGAGGGACATGGAGAGGAAGCCTGAATGGGAGAGGGCGTCGGCGGCGCGGAGGAGGGCGGAGGTAGAGAGGGAGGAGGAGGGGAGAGAGAGGAGAGAGAGAGCGATTGATGCGATGAGAAGAAGCTTGTTGGACGCCATTAATGGATCTTTTGAGGTTTTTCTTTTTTATTTTTATTTTTGTTGAGTGAGAGGGGAGTTTTTTTGGTGTCGCAATGGGAAGAAGGTGGTTTTTTTGGCGGGAAGGGAGATTGGGGCCACGTGGATGGGTTGCATTGGCCGGTACGGTTGAGGAGTGAAAAGTTCGTTAGAAAAAAGTTGTTGGGGCGGTTTTTTGAATTAAAATGACTTAAATGACCATGCTCTATTCTCTTTTTTTTTTTTTTTTTTTAAATAAGATTTATATTGTATTTCTGTTATCAATTAATCTCGAATCTTTAATACATATATATTTTTAAAAATAAATCATGAGTCTTCAAGTCTTGTAAACGGTTAGAAGTTGATATTAAAAAGGAATTTCATAATAGATAAAAGTAAAAGCGGTAAACTCTTCATAAACACGTCAATGAGATTATGAATCTGAATTACATTCTCTTCACCGAATTTTTAAATTTATGATAATTAAAAAAAAAAAAAGAATTTCATAATACTAATGTATGCCTTGATCTTTTTTAATTAAAAACAAAATCTTAATTTCTTTTTAAGTCATCAATTAATTACTTGCAAAATTCTTGAAAGAATAGATATATTTTTTTTAAAAGAGTACTATTACAACATCAATAACTGTCAAGACCTGTCAAGAATTAATCACACTAAATGCACGATCCAGATATCTACTTTTATGACGGGAGATATCTACTCCAACAATAAGAGGACATGTTGGTAAATGTGTATGGTGGAAATTGAACCCATCATCACTGAGGTGAAGGGACGTGCACTAACCACTTTACTATAAGTGTTTGTGTAGATATTATTAATAGTTTTTCTTTTCTTTTTAATGTGTATCCTTAAATAGAATAACAAATATCAACATGGCTCATAATAAATTAAATTAATTTTTTTTAAAGGAAAGTAAATTAACTTTCTCTTGTAGTTCGGTGGTAAAGGCACTCATTCAGCCTAACAATAACTCAAGTTTGAGTTGACAGCATTACAAGTAGTATGTAAAAAAAAAAAAAAATTTGATTAACTTTCTCTGTGTTAAAGTGAATGAAAAATTAGTCTTTTCAAATGGCATAAACAAGAATGTCACCCATGCATTGAACTAATTAATTATCCTTAATTTTTAACTGCCCTTCGCATAATAAAAATTAAATTAAAGGACAATTAATTAATAAAATGCATGAATTTGCACTTGAAATTATTAAATTGGGAACTTCAAAAATAAGAGAAAACTTATTAGTAATTAATAAAATATAGAAGAGATAGATAGTAGACACCACCGAGCTCATTTAATTTATTCATTTAATACATTACTTAATTCACAATAATGCATAAATTAAACCACCATCCAATGTGGTTCGGTGATAAAGACGCTCATTCGGCCTGTCAATGATTTAGGTTTGAGTCGTCAACACCGTAAGTGGTATGTCAAAAAAAATGTATAAATTAAAAATGAGGATAATTAGTATCTCCACACATTATTTAAGTGATTAGTGCACCTTCATTCTACCTTAATGTTGGGGTCTAAATCCCACTATACGCATGTATCCGTATATGTGGTAGTTTTTCCCCTTATTGAGTAGATGTCTCCTACGTTTAGTTATTGATCTTGACGAATCTAGTCTTGTAATTGTACCCCTAAAAAAATAAAAATATTTAATACTTTATTTTTTGCTATAGATCATTAGTTAGTTATACACTATTTGAGAATCCATCATTGTTTTTTTTTTTAAAAAAAAAAAATTGTTTTGTTCGAAGTATTGAATGTCAATTACTCAATTCAAAAAATAATAACTATCAATAATGTTATTTTTAAATTTATAAGGGGCAGCATAATCAAGAAAAAAATAAATGAAGAATCATAGATAATTTATACATCGACAATCCATCGACTTTAAAGTGAAATGACTCTTAAAATTTCATGAATTTTGAAAAACTATATATTAAAAGTCATTTATCTTAATTAAATATAACTTAATTAACCTCTCTATATAAACACATTATAATTAGAGTAAAAATACAATCCTTTTATTCTCACTTCACACTAACATTAGAAAGTTAATTTATCAGTTATTAGTTGTTAAATTCACCTTTTTTTTTTTTTTCTAATTTAGAATGTTTCAATTCATTTCCGATGCCCTTTGTTGTGGGGCGGAAGTTATACGTTCAGCTGTCACTAAGGTGGTTCAGTCAACTGCTAAAGTTATCCGTTCAGTCGTCACGAAAGTGGCTAATTTTTTCACAACCAAATCGCCTTCCGCGACTAAATTAGTCCTACGTCTATGTTCTGTTGTTGCTAGGGTTACCAATTTTCGCCGGACTTTACTTCGATATGCTGCAAGAGGCATCCGTACCGTTGCTACTACGGTTGCCAATTTTTTTATGACTTTTCTTCGTTACGTTGCGAATGTCGTCCGCTCAGCTACGTTAATTGTCTGTAACGCCACCGCGAAGACGGCTAAGGTCTACGGTGGGGCTTTATTAGTATATTCCGCAGCGAAAATTCTCTATTTTCTTATAGATGAAGTCAAGATACAGTACGTACTAGACATTCTGGCTAAATTTGTTAAATGTCTTGAAAAGGTGACCAAAGCCAAACGGATTCTACAAAGTTTTGGGGTGAAAGACCTTTTTAACCCCTCCTCCACCATAGGTTCAGAGGACTTTGAGTACCCTTCCTCCAGCATAGGTTCAGAAAAGATCGCTTTCGATTTCTCTGTGGCACTTATGGTTCACGTGGTGTTGTTCATGCTGCTATACATTGGATATGATATATATATATATATATATACATAGTTGCATGCACTTTCCAAGAAACTAGAGAACTTCAAAAGTCTCAATTATATGAATAAAGAAACAATGATTTTGATTTCTTACGGAATGCAGTGCGTGGTGGTGCGGCTGTGGTTGCTAAGGTGGACAAGTTCTTCAACACTTCGTTACAATATGTAGCCAAATTCTTCCGTCCCGTACGTGCGTGGACAACTTTTTTCACAAGTTACTAAATTCAGTGACTGATCGATTTGTTCAAATAAGCTGACGATGACAACAACGACGACCATAGAGGAGAGCACTTTTGTTCGTGGCATCGGTGGCTCCTGCGGTGTTGTTCTTGCTGCTATATAGAAGATGATATATATTTTATGTAGATCATAATGCATGTCATCAGATTAGATCCAAGATACGTACTCATACTCGTAAATATAATTCATCAAACTCTATTTAATTGAATGAGCGCTCTTATCACCTATCAACATTCGCCGGTGGTTTGAGTATATAATTATTACACGTAAGGGCAGAGGAGTCCTTGAAGCCCAGCCAAGTTTTGAAAAAAAAAATTATTATTTATTATATTAGTTTTAGAAATTTCTTTTAATAAAACTATATTAGTCCAAATAATTAAGTCCAATCCAATTAATTAAAAAATTTAATAAGATGATATTTTTCTAAACTAGTTCAAGAGACCAATAAAACCAAGTATAAATAAAATTAATTAAAACAAAAATCTCTTATCTCTCCACTCCACTAACTTTTGTCTCTTTCAACATCTCACTCAATTTTTTTTTTTTCTCATTCCTTTTTCTTGTACCAGCCGACAAACACATCAGGCAGCAGCTCTTTTCTTTATTTTTTATTTTTATTTTTCTAAATTTTAAACCCTAACTTTTCACTCATCTCATCTCTTAATACTTTAAATATTATTTCTTTCTATTTAAAGCTTCAAAATAATTATTTCTAAATTTATTTTTATTTATTTAATTATCTATAATATATTTAGTTTTAGGTTTTATATCTGTGAATGAACTTAAATTTCTATTTAATACATATTGAAAAATCTTATTGTGTGGTTCCATAGTGGTTCAGTCTACTATATAAAAATTTAGCCTTTTTTTTTTGTCTTATTAAATAAAAAATAATTATAATATGTTGAGAATTATGTATTTTTAAATTAAAATAATTAATTTTCCTAAGACTTATATCTATTATATCAATATAATAATAAGTTATGTTTAAATTACATTTTAGACATAAAAATATTATTACATTATATAAAATAAGTATATAATGTTATGAAATTTTATGAACAGATTATTGTTTTGATTATCTATGTTGAGAGGAAACTTACTGGTATCATTGATTTAGAATCAATAATATATATTTTTAATGCTTTCAAACCCCGTAAATACACCACTACATTAATAATTAATTTGGTGTATTTGCATTGTATGCATATTGTGTTTGCTTCTTTTTTATTTTGGGTGTGTTTCTTGCATATTGCAGCTACTTAAGGGTAAGACTCATTATATCCCCCTAACTATATATATCATTTATTATTATTAATGAAAATTCTCTCATATTGTGTCGATATTCGACTATTATAAAGAAATTTTTTATTTAGTACAAAATAGTAAGACTTTTAAATAGAAAAATAAAATTTAGATAACCTCACCTAATAAAAATTTTCTAGTTACACCTCTAGTCGCACATAAATTAAATGTTAATTATATATGTTGATGATTTTTAATTTATTCTCAAGAAAAAAATGTTAATTCTAAATTCAATTATATAATATCCATTTTCCGTTTGTTCTTTCAGATACATTATATATAGATTGAACCCTAAACGTCTTTTATTTGAATTAGCTAGCATTATATGTTAACTTGTAATGTGATACAATTATGTGGACGGAATTTTGATTGCTATAGTTAATTGTAACTATGCATACATATAGTCCAATAACGTCATTGAGTAGTTAATTTCTTTTGAAACGAAAAGTGTAATCATCGGAAGAAAATTAGAAACATTTCTATTTTACAATTAAAGATAAAAAAAAAACATTTTATAACTTGTAAGCAACTAGATATGTCTATAGTTGAGTCCCATTAAATTTTTTTATTTTCTATTTTTAAAACATTTTCAAAAATTGTGTCAAACAATTGAATTTCGATTTGATGAATCAAATAATGTAATTGACTATTAAGTAACATTAGTGGATTTATATAACAGCGTTGTCCAATCAAATAGAAAAGTACTGATTGTAAAAACATTGATTTGGACATCTGAATTTAAATTATAAATTTATTTAATATTATTTCATTGGATAAAAATTATTTTAGTCCTTAACTTTTTTAGAATTATCACTTTTTGATCGATATTTTATATTTTATCTATCGTGATTCTCAACTTTTTTTAAAATCAATCAAATTAGTCTCTCTTACCATATTTTTAACAATCAAACCTAATAGAATTTACACATTAACCATTTTTGTCGTAAAAAATTAAGAGTTTTATAAATTATAAAAATAAAAAAATAATTGTTTTTGTTTTTATTTTTTTAAATTTAAATTTTATTTTTTTAAAAAAATTCTTTATTTTTTATATATAAAGACCAAAATATCTCTACCACGGTCAAAATTGACTAACTGTTGATTAACTGAAAGATTAAACTGATTGATTTTGAAAAATTTAAAGCTCATGAGAATCATAATATGCACATCCACTTGTAGTAAAGTAGTTAGTGCACCTCCCTCCCACCTCAGTTATGGAAGTAAATATTTAGACCTCGCGTTTAGTTGTTAATTTCGATAGATCCCAGTAATTATTGATATTATAATTATACACCCTTAAAAAAAATCAAAACATTAAACATAATTAAACACGTAATAATTCGCAAAAAAAAAAAAAAATTAAGGATCAATATTTTATTTGATTACAAATTATGTCAATTCTTATCAATTAGATTATCAAATATTGGTGATGTCAACCTGTGCCAATCAGAGCTGCTACCCCCTAACCCAACCACTTTTAAATGTCAAAAATCACTCCACTTTTAGCCAATGTTGGATCATCAGCTCACCTACTCAAATCTCTTATATTATGGGCCATGCACACACCTATCATAGTACACAATTACTTACACTAATTTAATAAGATTTTATTAATTTTTCTAATCTTCACTCAATCCAATACAATCGACTAATAATTCTACATGATCAATGCTATCAATACATTCTCTCATAGTTTAGGTAATGTATACCTCTCATTCCACGTTAATAGTGAGAAGTCGAATCTCACCATACGCATTTACTAATATATATGAAGAATTTTTTCTTCGTTATATGCAAGTATATATCACAAGTTATAATGAAAGTAAATATCGAAGATCAGTAACTAATAATTAATTTCGATAAGTCACCGACACACCTTTGACACGTTCTAATGAATTTCATAAATTTAAAAATCATATTATAGCAAATATCGAACGTTACTATCTAAATTTATTTATTATATTTTTTAAAAAAAGATAAAGATATTTGAGGTTTGCCTTTAATTTAATTCCTATTCAAGTTCCTTAAAAGTTAATCAAAGCATCATTTTCTTATAAGGATCATAATTAACTAAAATTAGGTGAATATTAGGCCCCATAATCATGCACCCAACATCAACTTTAATACTCCTATAAAATAAAATTGGTTGATCAACCACACCATATCTTTCTCACTAGTTGTACTTGTATCTCATCACATTATTTTTTAAAAAAATAAAATTAGTAGTTCTATAATTGCATATATATTTTTTTAATATACCCCCAAAAAATTAATTTAAAAATTGTGTATGCAATTATGGTCCATGCAAGACTTGTATATTGCCATTATGCAGTTACCAAATTTGACTAATGGGGAAACCCACAAAAAAAAAATTGGACTCTTCCAGTCTCATATTATATTTTTGAGTGTTTTTTTTTATTAAAGTTACACGTCTGAATGAGATTTGATCTTAAGATTTTTTTATATATTTTTAGGAGATCTCACTATTTACGTGTTGGTAACGATATTAAAATCACTACAAAAATAATTAATTTAAAGCGTGACTTTGTAATGTTTAACATATTACTTGTTCATTTTGTTTGATTTAAATAATTAGATACTGTATATGATTAGAAAAATATATAATATAAAATGTAATAAATTAAGAAGGAGTCTACTCAATAGCTTTTCTATACATATAACAATATTTCAAAATTCAACTGAAAGATAAAAGCACTCATTGAATAAAAATAATTTGTATAAAATAATATATTTTTTTAAAGGGAATACAATTACAAAATTAATATCTGTAGAGAGTACGGCTCGGATATTTATTTTGCGAGATATCTACCCTTATAATAAAATAATATCTTAATTCATAGGAAAAGCAAAGAAGATATAAACTGTGCAATCAAAGATGGTCAGAATAATTGGGGATGTCAAGCCAAACCAATTGAAGAGGGTAACCAACTTTTTTTTTTTTTTTCTTTTCTTCTAAATTTTTTTTTCTGGTCAACCAAACAGAAAATCAATAGAAAAACAGGTAGATCAGTTCTCACACAATCTTTACTCAAATGGGTTAAATCTCATTTATATATCATTGGTTGACTCATAAAAGTGTTTATATATTTTTTTTATCTGAAAACGGAATAGGAATTGATGCCTGAAATCTGAATGACGTATTTATTTTCTTCACTTCTAATAATTAAATGAAAGTGTTGATTGTTTATTTTTATTTTTTAAGAAATATAAATCTGAATGAAGACAAAACTAGAAATATATTAATGTAAGAATAATAGTTATGGAAAAAAAATATTTTAATTATAATTGAGTGATTAAGTTTTAAATGATCAATCAGAATTTCTAACTCATCATTTTATGTTTTTTTTTCAAACATTTTTCAGTTTTTTGATCACTTAAAAACACAAATAAAAATAACTCAATGTGTTCAATTCAGACCCGTTAAGTATTAAGTGGAAAAAATAAACGAACTTTAAGACAAGGAAAAAGTGATATAAAGGATCTCAAGATGTTTATTATTAATATACTTTTGAATTAAATTAAACTTGCAATTTAACTATTTAAAAGGCTGATTGCTTATAATTTTTACCACTAAACAAGAGCTTAAAATTTAGATTCTAGTACTAACTGTCAAGTTAAGGATCTAGAAAAAGAAATAAATAAAAGATATATATTTTTTAGTAACCTTGTAGCTATAGAATTATAGATTAGAAATTATTATATAAAATCTATGTTTTATTTGATTTTTCATTTCTTAAAACAAAAAATAAAATAAATCAATAAGCTACATATATAAACTCCATAGAAATAGAATAAGTAATTCAAAAAAAAAAATCAAATATATAGTAAATATATAAGTTCTATTATTAATATATCTAAACAACTTATTTTATTTTTAAAATTTAAAACTAATAGTTGGTTGAGTGGTCGTGCATATTTCATCATTCGTATTTATAATGAGAATTCGATATTTATATTATTTTTTATATAAGAAGACATCTCTCTTGTATTATAAAAATTTATTTTGATTAATTTCGACAAATCTAACTTTAAATATCTGACTCGATATCGGTGCTAATTTTATACAATAAAATAAAAATAAAAAAACGTTTTAACTGCAACGGTACCATGAAAAGCAAGACAAAGACTCGTTAGACACTTGATCCGATCTCGATAATAGTTTTTTTGGTAAAAAAAATAATAAAACAAATGAAATAGTCGAAACGGCGACGTAAAAGAGTGAGAATCGTGGGCCTAGCACGTTTGCCGTTACCCGTTATAAGCTCGTTAACTTTTTTCAGTTTTCTTCTCTTCAACATCACGCACACAAAAACACAAGCACGCACGCACACACACACATATATAATTCAAACGCAGCCATGAACGCAGTAATAATAATAATAATAACAAACACCACCAACGAGAAAACAGGAACGTGTTTTCGTGCATTATATATTTTTATTTATTTTCTATTTAATTTATTTTTTTTGTTTTTGTTTTTCTGCATTATATTACACTTTATCAGGCTTGCAAATTCATGATACTCAATCTCTTGCTTCGTCACAAAAACAGAGAACACAGAGAGAGAGAGAGAGAGGGGGAGAGAGAGAAGATAAAGGGAAAAGCTTTATCTTGGCTTGAAGAAATACGATCCCCTTCTTGTAAGTCTCTGCTTTCTTCAGCATCTCTCCTTTGTATCTTTTTTTTTTGTTTTTGTTTTTGGGTTAAATTTCTCCTTTACTTGTCTACACAGCTTTTGCATTTTTTTTTATATGCTTGTGTATAGGTAAAGGTCCCTCTCCTTTTTCGTTTTCTTTTTTGGCTTTTGCGTTCTGTTCCATTTTTTTTCCCTTTTTTTGCGAAACTTTTAACTTTCTGGGTATTCTCCATCTCTCTCTCTCTCTCTCTCTCTCTCTCTCTCTCTCTCTCTCTTTCTTTTCTTTTGGTTCAAAAATGTGTTTGTATGTGTTTTTCTCAATTGGGTTGTTCCTGTTTTGTATGTGTTTTTTTCAATTTGGTTGTTCCTGTTTTCTGTGATTGTTGAAGATTTTTATGTGTTTTTGACTTTTGTCCAGTTCTTTACTCATGTTTACAAATAGAGGGCTGTTTTACTTATTAATTATATATATTCCTCAATTTGGTTGAAGCTTTTAATGTTCACTGTGTATTATTTCATTGTTTTTTAAGAAAAATTTCAATTTAGGAAAATTCTTGTTAGTTTGTAATTTATTCTATAAATGAACATTGTCCTCTCTTGTTTTTTGCTTGCATTTTTAAGCAATCAAGTTTCTCCAATTTTTTTTGTTGAAGAGTGATGAAGTCTTGAATATGAATTGGTAGCTATTTTGCCAAAAAACTGTCGTGTTTGTATGTAACGTAACTGTAAGGTGTATTGAAGTTTCAGGAGTAAAATTTGAAAGAAAACAGTTTGGTGAAGGAGGTTTAGGCTTTTTGATTGTTCAAAAGTGTTTGTTGAATTTGAATTATGGGGGATCATTTCGTGTTGTTGGTGGATCGGCTGCTAACTGAATCCACCCTGGAAGCTGCAATTCAGAGCCAAAATCGGTCTATGCAAGCAGCAGCAGCAGCAGCAGTCGATGACTCGAAAGTTGATAGCTATTCAGGAAAGGTGGACTTTGGAGGTGCAACAACAACCACAGGGAAATTGGTTGAGTGCAGGATATGCCAGGATGACGATGAAGATTCAAATATGGAGACACCTTGCTCTTGTTGTGGCAGCTTGAAGGTTAGTTTAGCTTGCTTCCTCTTTATCAGAATCGTTTTCGCTTTTTGGAAGTTCCCTTTAATGTTTTCAATTTGGTTTATAGCAATCCTTGACATAATTTATGCCTCAAAGAATTTCATGGCACAGAACTGATTATTCCCATTTTGATAGGCTAAATTAGACGTTTTTGGTTTTTTTTTTTTTTTTTTTTATTGCTTTGAGGGATATATTCACAAGAACATACATGATTTGTGATCCCCAAATCCAGATACAGAGTGGCCATCATTTTCATTTCAATGGTGATATGGAAAGTGACTTTGTGCATGTTGTGAAAAGTAGGCCTTTTTTTTTTTTTTTTTTTGTTAACATATCATAACATGCAATTATACAGTCACATTGCACACCTAACCTCACAACCACCATGTACAGACCACCTTTCTTACCCAACTGCATTTTTAACCTTTCTTGTTTACTATAGAGACCGTTCGCATTTTCGTGTTAGACAGAACTGTTTTAGCTTGGATTAGTAGGTAGGATTCCTTCCATTCACATGTGTTGTAAAGACATTGATAGTTAATTTGATCGTATTGCTCTTGCAGTCACCAAAATTCTTGCAACGCGACTTTAAAATTCTTTCGAAAATTTGATGCCCAAGAAAAAGCTCTGTTGACATTCTCTTTCCAATAAAATAAAAACGACAAAATGATGTTAAAATTTCCAGCTGATGGTTGAAATGGTCATATCAGTTGCTTGATTTTTGCAGTATGCTCACCGTAGATGTGTACAGAGGTGGTGCAATGAGAAGGGGAATACAACTTGTGAGATATGCCACCAGGTGGATTTTATTCGTATAGATTTCACTTTTCGCATGTTAATGACGTGATATTTTTTTAGTTCCATTTACGATTCTACTTGGTCTATACTTGTCTTTCTTTGAATTTGTAAGCTCCTTAGCTCCATATCAACTTGAAATTGAACTCTTTGTGACTGTTAAACTGTGTGACTTCCAGCAATTTAAGCCTGGTTACACAGCACCACCTCCCTTGTTTCAGTTTGGGCACATTCCAATGAGCTTCAGGGGAAACTGGGAAATCTCGACAAGGGAGTCGAATAGTCCTCGCATCATAGCAATGGTCTCAACCGACCGTGATTTCTTGCATTCTCCTACCTATGACGATCACTCAGTTTCAAACTCGAGAAGCTTGTTATGCTGTCGTTCAATAGCTCTAATTGTAAATAATCCTCCTCCTCTCTTGGTCAGCTTTAGCTGAATTTGCTACTTTTAACTTTTCTCTATGTGAACTGTTTACATTTTCTTCTGATTTTACTCTCATTCTGACAAAGACTCATTTGCTTCTCCTCTTGCAGTTCATGCTTCTTCTGATTTTACGACACACTCTCCCGGTCATATTAAGCGGAACCAATGAATATTCCTTCCCATTGTTCACGGTGAAGATTGTTTTTTCTTGTTATTAATACAGTTATAGAACTCTTCCTTTTAGATCAGATTTTTTTTTTTTTAACTTTTTCTTATTCTGTGCAGTTGTTGTTTCTAAGAACTGTTGGGATCATTGTGCCAATCTATGCTATAATGAAAGCAGTAACTGCTCTCCAGCGGCGTCGCCACCAACAAGTAAGTTCCTTCCTTCCTTTTAAAAACTATGTTTCCAGCAGTTATCAATCAAACATATGCATACAACTCTACGCTCATTGTTGATTCGATTTTGTGGGTTGATACTAGGAATATTATGCGAGTTCATCGTTTATTTCATCCGATGAAGAATCTGAGGAGCATTCGACCCCACAGTCTCCGACTCATGTAGTTCGCTTTCACTAAATAACAGCTCGAACCAATAAGGCATCACAGTGTTGGTTTGTGATCATCATCACCTGCTGCTGCTGTTAAGCATAGTAGAAATGGCTTCCATAATCCCATTTGTCACAGCAGTGCTGATAATTTATCAAGCTGATTTCGGCTATGATCTTAGCAGTTGTGCAAAATCTTGATGTTTGTGCATTTACTTGAAGAAATTGTATAGTCAGAAAAATATCCCAACGTAAATACCAAAAACAAAAAAAAGTAAATGAACAATACAAAATCGAGAAATCGAGCAATCATATACGAATGGTATACTTGTATATATGACATTGTGTACATACAGATTGATGAAGCAAAACAATAATGATTTGTGACCAATCCATCTCACCCTTTTTCACTCTTCTTTTTTATCTGCATTACTGATTTATATTATGGTAATATTAGAGAGGAGTCAGAAAATTATACTTGGGGAGAGTCAAGGTAGCAAAATATAATAATTAGAGCGGTAAGAATACAAAAGTTCAAAATAAATAATAAATAAAATTATTTTTTTTAGGGGAGGCTATGGCCCCAACAGCCCCCTTATATCCGCCCCTGGATAACATGATTGTATTGCTCATCTTGTCTTGTTAATGGGTGAATTTCTCAAGATCTCTCTTGGAAAACCTCATTGTGGAATCCTGGGTAGTAGGCTTAAGTTCACAGTTATGATAAAGAATATGTTGGAGGAATAAGGAACATGTTCGTTGGTCCTCACTTAATTTCTAAGTTTACGTTTGGAAGAATTTCTCCAGTAGTCAAACGTGTTTTTTTATAGATTAAACAAATTTTTCTTCAAGTTTTTTTATATCGATTGGTTATCATTCTAGAGGAGTTTTTGAATGATTAAAAATATTATTTTACATTTACTAAAAAAAGTTCAGATTTTAGGCTTTTTCAAAAAGCTTAAAAAGGGTTTTTGTTGTTCTAAACCTTAAAATGTCAAAAGTTTTCTCTAAATGAACTTGTTTAATTAACAACCAAACCATCAACGATTTTTCTCCAAATACTATATTCGTAAAAGTTATACTTGAATAATCTCTCTCAAAAGATCTACGTAAGAAGTCGTTTATTTTTTATCTTAAAACTAAAAGATCCTAAAATTTTATTAAAGACTGAAACCTGAAACCTAATTATTTTTCTCATATATAAATACTTAAGTGTCTAACTTTTTCTATTTTTTTAAAAATAAAATGTCTAAAAACAAAGAATTTAACATTTATACCCTCATTATTATTAGTTGTTATGTATTTTTATTTGACATGATACAAACAACTAAAAACCTACAATTTAAAAGATCATCCAGCATTCCCACCATGCCAAATCTGGCTTCTCATGGTGCATGCCTGTTAACCGATGGTGTCTGATTTGTCTAAAGGGTGATAAGTCAACTTCCTCATGCTCTTTGGAGCTGTGGAAAATTGAAAGAAATTCAGAATCTTTGGGGTCTTTTACAGGATGTGTAGATTCCTCATCATGCATCGTTTCTTGATTTTAGAATCAGAGTAACCTGTCGAGTCGACGGCACACTTGACTGGTCATTTCTGGAGCTGGAGAAACTTGGTCACAGTCCAACCCACAAGGAATTCTTCCTAGGTTGAAATCTTCCAACACACACAGCCCAAGCTGCTTCTCTTCCCGGCCATTTTACTTGTTACCACGGATCGGAAATTTGGTATTAACATTGTTGCCATCTGTGACGAACAAACTCATGAACCTACCAACACGTACTCATGAGTTCGATTCCACGGACGGCGCCAACGGCCAATGTTACCATTTTTTACATGTTTATTAATATTGGTGCCATCTGTGACGACCAAACTCATGAACCTACGACCACATGCTTATGAGTTTGATCCCTCGGACGGCACCAATGTTAGTACCAAATAAAATAACTTTTAAAATTCTTTCTTTATGAGTAAGGTGAAAGTCGAACCCCTCGTCAAGATGAAAACGAAGATGTACAGCCAACTCAATTAAGAGTTGATGTGCCACCGGATTTTATTCATATACAGATTTCACTTTTCACCTAATGACCTGATATACTTTAGTTTCATTTACAATTCAACTGGGCAGGTACTTTTTGATCAGCAGCTTCTGCTAAGCATATACATAATTGGAAGAAATGCTTCCACAGTGCCATTGTCACTGCTGAAGAATGGAATAATGTTATATCTCAATCACTCAGCTTGAAGATGAACCGCCAGGCATCACTGCTGACAATCTACCGAGCAGATTTCGGTTATGGTCTTACCAAATTTACAATTTTGTTTTATCACATTACTTGATGAAATCGTATAGTTAGAAAAATATCCCACTGTAAATACAAAAAACAGAAATTATCTCCTAAGAAGTAAGAGCTGCCTTAAGTTTTTAAAATCAAAATGAGATTTGTAAGGCAATGATTTGGCAAAAGAAGATGAATCTAATGACTAATAGCTGAAGAAGTAGACTTTATTTAAGAATATGAAATCGAACAATCGAATGCAAAAAAAGTAAGGGGAGTTCTGAATTAGAAAAAAATAAAATAAAATCAAGTCTCAAAGTTTTTTATTAAAAATACTCTTTAAACTGACCCAAAAGTAGGGCTGGCAATATGGGGCATAACCCGAAACAAATAAACAGGTTTAGGTTGACCTAAACGGGTTCAAGTTGATAATCAAATCAACATGTGTAACCTGTTTATATAAACAGATTGTGTCAAGTTTAAATAAACGAGTCATATCATGGTGGACATAAATAGGTTCGTGCTTTAACCAACTCTCAAAAAAAGTTGAAAGAACTATTCTCCAATAATAATAATAATAATAAGTGCAGTAACAACGAAGAATACGCAAAATTACATAAACGGATTCGTGCCATGTTGGGTTAAATCCAACCTGACCCATGAACCCGTTTTGCTAGCCCTACCCATAAGCATATATCTGGACAACAAATCTTGGTTGAACTGATAAATTTTTAAACCAGGAGATTTACCTGTATTTCAACCAACTCTCAAAGAAAGGTTAAAAGAAACATTTCCCAAAATATAATAATAATAACGAGAAGAGCAGTAACAAAGAAGAATGCACAGAATTACATATGCCTATATCAATAAAGTCCTCTAGTTGAGACTCCTGACACTGAACAATATGACCTAAATTATCAGAGTGACTGCTTGACATTCACTACACATAATCAGCATTGTTTCAGAAAAGTAGTACAAAGATTAAAGTAGAAATAAAGTGAAAATAATCAACAAGCTGATTCATTTAAAGCAACCACAACTACAGCTATTTTCGGTTTCCTTCTACGATACAATTTTGACATATCAACGCTACGAATTCTTGCTATACCGATTACAAAGAGTTGCTCTTCATCACAATAAAAAGCTCGAGATCTAGTACAATACAAAGGGGAATGGAAACAACAGCAGCAATAGCTCTATTTAAACGGCAATTGTAAATAGTTCTCCAAGTAAATGAGTAGAGCTTTCAGAAAGTAGATTTTAAAAAAAAATTCTCTTCCAAAATTTAAGAGGATGGTATAATTCTGTACACTCCAAATTAAATATTCAAAAGAAGAAGCTTGATAAAAATAAGGGTACAGGAGAGGACCTCAAGCAGGCCGGCCGTTTCCTATATGAATCCGATTACTCTGCTGGGCACCTTAATGGCTGTATATGGTTTTGTTGTTTAAATAATCTTAGTTCCAGCTTCTCCTTGGCCTGAAACGTTGCGGAATGAAAATAGATAAGAAAATTTACCTCCTGATAACAAAAATTTCTCTTTTTCTCTATGTATTAAGCTATTTATCTATCTCTCCCCCTTTCATTCTTTTTTTTTTTTTTTTCTTTCCATATTTTTTAATATTATTGAAAGAGCTTATTACCCTCCTAATTATCATATTTCTTTATAAGAGTGTAGTTGGTGGTAATACTTCCGATTCTTCTGCTGAGAACGCCAATAGCAAGCGAGTGCACCAAATGCACAGCTAGCAAGAGCAATTGCCAATGCAGCCCCCACAGGCACCACAACCGCATTTGTTGAGGCCACTAGATCTTCAAGAGCTCCATCAATCCCATCGTTTCTGAGAAGATCCTTTTCCTTGTACAGAGATATGAGCATTTTCCCATAATAACTACTCAAGAACTTGAAGACTTCATCTTCATCCCAATCAATCTTCCTGAATTTGGTATCTGCCTTACTTCGAGAGCGATAACATGAGGGGCAAAGCTGCGCTGGAGGCCAAATAATCTTTGGGAACTTCGGATCAGCAGTTTTTAGAGATGCTTCTTCTTTCATTAATCTCTCATTGACTTCGTTATGTGCTCTCCACAACCAAAGGGCAAAGTCACGGGTTTTACCGAATGAACTAGAAACACTGAAAATTACAATTATTCACGATTAGCAGGAAAGATACTTCGAGAGTTCATCGGCAACTTATTCTAGGTTGCCATTTACCTTGAACACATCCCATAAAAATGCTGACGGCACTCCTCACATATGAAAAAATTGTGGATAAAATCACATATAGCTGTAAATGTGAACTGGCTCTCTCCATCATCAATTCTGACAGAGAGTGAATGCAGTAGAACCCATAAGCCACAGCTGCAAGTATGTCAAAAGAATAATCATTAACTTGGTTAACTCTCTCTAATTCCAAACCAAAGCACTCATGTATTTTAAGAATCTGCAGCTGTTATCAAAATCCACAAATAATTATCCCCACATTAGTGCAATTGTTTGTCTGAAAATGGGAAAGTAAAAAATTGAATAAGAAACTGCATGTCTTCATTTGTACTATATACATCAACAGACAACAGATGATGGGATTTAAATTGTCTTAAAAAAACTGCATGGATAATTGAATATTGCATAAAGAAAACAATATGTTACCTAAAACCTCGAGTATCATTTTTGCTGCCGCGGCAAAACATCTGCAGATTATACCCACAGCAGACCAAAACAATCAGCCTTTGCTTTTCTCTCCTTTTCAGAAAGAATTGATCAATGAAATAACTCAAGAAGAAATTAAAAGATAACATATGAACAGTAAAGTGTCAAGATTCAAGAAGCAAACCATAAACAAGCTCACATGTAAAACTGTTGAAATTCAAAATCTGATTCTTTATTTATTTTAGTTTCCTATCTCTTATTTGTTTCCTAATTTAAGTAGTTGACTAATTCCTAAATTAATGGGGATTCTTTTCTTTTTTAGGCAGTAGCTTAGTTTCCTAGTAAAGTGAGGATTGTGTTTCCTAGTAGAGTGAGGATTGTATAGTGGTATACTTCTATTTATACCTGTATAGTTTCTGTCTTCAGATTTAATGGAATAAGAAAATCTTTTCCTCATATTTCTTCATGGTATCAGAGCTACCCTAGACACCTCCTGTTTTTCCCACAGTTGTCCTAGGTCAGTTTTTTTTTCCGGCAAATATTCTGCACTGTTTTTTCCAGCAGTGTACATCAGCCTTTATCTTATCCTACACTGTTTATTCCGGCAACACCAAAGAATCTTCAATGGAAACTCCAAAATCATCCTCCTCAAACGTCGAAAGTGTTATGGTCAACAACAATGGGGGAGACTTGACAAACCACTACTCCTCCACACCAATCACCATCTACAAACTGAATGGCCGAAACTACATCCAATGGTCTCAATCCTTCATGTTTCATGTCCGTAACAAGGAGAAAGAAGATTATCTCACCGAAAAAATCACCCAACCAGATGAAAAAGACGCTGGTTATCGGATCTGGAAGAGAGATAATAGTCAGGTTATGTCTTGGCTAGTGAATTCAATGGAGCCAAATATAGGAGAAAATTTTCTCCTATATGAAACTGCTGCAGAAGTCTGGGAGGCTACAAAAGACACCTATTCTCACAAAGACAATACACCAGAACTTGTGACAATTGAGGGCTTCTTGCACGACTTCCGACAAGGTGATTTATCCGTGACCGAGTATTACAACAAACTCCATCAAAGCTGGCAGCAACTAGATGCTTTTGAAAAATATTCTTGGGATACTACCTCTGATCTAAAATTATACAAAAAGATCATAAAGAATAAACGGGTCTACAAATTTTGCTTGGGCCTGAATTCAAGTCTTGATGCTATAAGAGGAAGGATATTCAGCACAAAACCGTTGCCAAGCTTACGTGAAGCTTTCTCTGAGGTCCGAAGGGAAGAGAGTAGACGCCATTTGATGCTTGGAACAGAACAATCAGCTGGTGGTAGTGAGTCATCGGCCTTGGCTGTTCAAAACCAGCAGCAGCCACGCAAAGGGGGAAGGCCGTGGTGTGAGCATTGTCGCCGCCCTGGTCATATCAAAGAAACTTGTTGAAAAATCCATGGTAAACCAGCCGATTGGAAGCCACGTCAAGACTCAAGACAAAGAAAGTCGAGGTGACCACGTCTCCAACAATAATGAAACTTCTCCCATCACAGCTGATTCAAATCCTTTCAGCAAGGAACAGATGGATGTTCTACAGAGAATCTTCAATCATCAATCACAGAATTCTATAAACTCTGTGATTGGCACTGGATCATTAGCCCAAAAAGGTAATTTTCTAAGTGCATTGAGTATTAAACGTGAGAATGTGAGTCCATGGATTGTAGACTCCGGTGCATCGAACCATATGACTGGGGATGCAAGTGTTTTTCACAAATACAGTCCATGTCCCGGAACGTTTTCAGTCCGAATTGCAAATGGATCTCTATCAAAAGTAACCGGCATTGGCTCAGTAATTATATCAAAGGATCTAACTCTCAACTCTGTTTTGGATTGCAATTTATTGTCTATTCGCAAAATTACTCAAGATCTTAAATGTACTGCTAAGTTCTCTGCTAATTGTTGTGAATTTCAGGACTTGGATTCAGGGAAGATGATTGGCAATGCTGAGCTATGTTCTGGACTCTACTTCCTTAAAGTCTACCCTTTTCCTGGAAAACAAAGTCAAAAGACAGAATGTGTCTCCTTTAAAAGTCAGGTTGCTATCTCTCCTAGTGTTAAATCCAATAATGATAGGATTGTTATGTTATGGCACTACCGATTAGGCCACCCTAGTTTTCTGTATCATGAAAAACTTTTTCCATTGTTATTCAGTAATAAAAGTCCTAAGTCTTTTCAATGCGAGATTTGTCAATTCTCCAAGCATACACGAATTTCTTTTCCTACTCAATCAGATAAAGCATCTTGTCCGTTTTCAATGATTCATAGTGATGTCTGGGGTCCATCTAGGGTAAACAATATCTCAGGGGCTCGATGGTTCGTATCGTTTGTTGATGATCATACTAAGATAACCTAGATTTTCCTCATGAAGGAAAAATCCGAAGTGGGACAGATTTTTCAAAATTTTAATAATATGGTGCAAACTCAATTTCAAAGAAAAATTCAAGTTTTGCGAACCAACAATGATAAAGAATATTTTAACTCTATTCTTGGGAAATATCTTTTAAATAGTGGTATAGCACATCAAAGTTCGTGTGTCTATACCCCTCAGCAAAATGGAATTGTTGAAAGGAATAATCGACACCTCTTAGAAGTTGCTAGATCACTAATGTTTTCAACAAATGTGCCTAAAAATTTTTGGGGAGAGGCTGTACTTACAGCAGCTTATCTCATAAACAGAATGCCATCAAGAGTCCTAAACTTTCAAACTCCTTGTCAAGTCTTACTAAAATCATATCCCACTACTAGGATCATATCTAATATTCCTACTAGAGTATTCGAGTGCACTATGTTTGTTCATGTCAATCCACATAAGAGGGGCAAACTATATCCCAAATCCACCAAGTGTCTGTTCATTGATTACTCTCCTAATCAGAAAGGGTATAAGTGTTACTCTCCTAATACAAAACAAATTTTTTGTTCCATGGATATAACATTTTTTTAAAACCAATCTTATTATCCTAGGACTGATATTCAGGGGGAGAGTGATAAAGAATATCAGGGTTGGCAGTTTTAGGAGTCTTGGGAGTTCGATAAATCATTAGAGTCTCAATCTCCTACACTAGAGTCAACACCTCCTACATTAGAGTTTCAATCTCCTACTCGGTCTCCTAGTATTCAGCCACCTGGTACTCTTAATAACAGGTACTCTTAATAACAGTCCTAGTATTTAGCCACCTATTCTAGACCAACCTGAAAACAAAAATGAATTAAGTGTGTATACCAGGAAAAGGAAGACTCACACAGGAATGGAGCAGCTAACATTTCTTGAGCAAATCCAAAATTCTGAACCGGATTTACAAGTTCAAGAGATAAAACCAACCACTGGTGAGGACACCTCAGGTAATATCAGATCTGATTCCACTCTAAATGATGATTCTAGCTTAGAGCAGCCTATTGCAATAAGAAAAGGGATCCGAGAATGCAGAAACCGTCCCCTTTATCCATTGCAGAATTATTTGTCATATAAGGGGTTATCTCCTCAGTTTTGTGCTTTTACATCTAACCTTTCCAGTATAGAAATTCCTAACACTATACAGGAAGCTCTAAAAGTACCAGAATGGAGAAATGCTATAAGTGAAGAAGTCCAAGCTCTAGAGAAAAATGGAACTTGGGAATTTGCAGAACTACCAAAGGGGAAGACTCCGGTTGGATGCAAATGGATCTTCACCATAAAATTGAAGGCTGATGGAACTATGGAGAAGTTTAAGACTCGTCTAGTTGCAAAAGGATTTACTTAGTCATATGGAATTGGCTACCAGGAGACTTTTGCACCAGTTGCTAAGCTCAATACAGTGAGAGTTCTTTTATCCCTGGCTGCAAATCAGGACTGGTCACTGTATCAACCGGACATCAAGAACGCTTTTCTAAATGGGGACTTAGAAGAAGAAGTCTACATGGAAGTGCCACCTGGACTCGAGACCCAAGAAAACTTCAACAAGGTCTGCAAGTTGAAGAAGTCATTATATGGTCTTAAACAGTCCCCTCGAGCATGGTTTTATAGATTCACGAAGGCGGTTAAACGATGTGGATATGGGCAATGTCAAACAGATCACACCTTGTTTGTCTAACACTCACCAGGGGGAAAAATAGCTATCCTCATTGTCTATATAGCAATGATCTAAAAGTCGCCCAAATCGGCCGCCTAGGCGCTAGGCGGCCGGCCGGCGAGGAGGGAATGGCCTAATCGGCCATTCTAGGCGGACGTCTGCCTAGAAAATGCTAGGCGGCCGCCTAGGCCGGGGAGGCGTTCTACGCGGCCGCCCAGCAGCGTAGAACGCGGCCGCCTAGGCGGCGGAGTTCGTCTCCGCGGCCGAGTTCGCGGAGAGGTTTGTTTTCTGCAATTCTTGCCAAAAACGACGTCGTATTTTGTTTTTTTTTTTTTTTTCTGAAATTTGATGC
The DNA here is from genome assembly GCA_003430845.1 of Xanthoceras sorbifolium. Lineage (NCBI taxonomy): Eukaryota > Viridiplantae > Streptophyta > Magnoliopsida > Sapindales > Sapindaceae > Xanthoceras > Xanthoceras sorbifolium. The sequence continues at coordinate 30,161,210 of CM010621.1, forward strand.
CAAAACGACGTCGTTTGGCTGTTTTAAAAAACAATGCCAAAACGACGTCGTTTTGGCATTGTTACAAAAACAAAAACAAAAACAGGCAGAAACGGGACAGAAACAAAAACAGCACAAGTCAATTTTTTTTTCACTGGTTTCTCTTCTTCGGTTCTTCGGCAGCACACCACTCTCCATCATCATCAATTATTTTTCCATTTGCAACCCATTTTCTTCATCAACAACCATCTCTAAGGTATGTTTCTTGTATATTTTACTATTTTTAAGAGTTATTGTTGTTAGGATTGTTAAATATATTATGCAATCCAAGTGTTTGATAAAATGTGTAGATGAATTTTTTTTTATAAAATTGTGAATATTTTTAATTTAGTCTTTATTGATAATTAATATAATGTTATTATGAACATTTGAACTTGAAATGATAATTAAAAAAAAATTAAATTGTTATAAAGATTTAGGGTTTACTATTTTAGTATTTGTTATAAATTGTAATTAATATTTAATTATTTATGTTGGAATTAGGAGATTTTTAAAATTTATAGATAGTTTAATTCTTGTATAGTTATATTATGGAATTAATATTAATGACTTAATATATATATTAAATATTAATTTATAGATGATATAATATTTTATATTTGTAGTTTTGTATAGTTAAACTAGTTGTATTATGGTGGAATTAATATTAATGTATATATTAATTTATAGATGATTTAATATTTGTATAGTTGTAATTTGTAAATTGTAATGTTGTATAATTTTATTTATATTATTACTTATGATTATGAATTATGATTAAATAAATCATAAATGTTTGTTAATTTTTCTAGGTTGTTATAAATATAATGGCGTCCTCGGCAGCCTCAGTGGACCAAACGGTCCAATCCACATCCGAATCAGTGCTTAAAAGAAGGTCGAATGATGTCGGATGGGAGTTTGGGGTGTTAATTGACCCAAAGAATTTGCACAGGGTCAAATGTATCTTATGTGGAAAAGTGATGTCTTTTTGGACAGCACAAGTTAATTGCCTTTTTGGAATGACTTGTTTGTTTGGAATGACTTAGTTTTATATTGTTTGGAATGTTTGGTGTTTGAAATGACTTATTTGTTTGGAATAATTTAATTTCATATTGTTAGAAGTTATACAGGAAAATTTCTCAGGTGGTCAACGGTGCGGTCAACATGTTGACCGTTAACCGCCGAGGAACCGCCTAGGCGCCGATTAATTGGCGCCTAGCCGAAAAATCGCTAGGCGCTACCCCGCCGCCTAGGTAGTGCCTAGCGATTTTTAGAACACTGCTATATAGATGACACCATTCTAACCGAAAATGATGAGGATGAACTCTCTTGTCTCGAAGGGTTCCTAGCTAAAGAATTTGAAGTCAAAGATCTTGGCAATCTAAGATACTTCCTTGGTATGGAAGTTGCTCGTTCCAAGAAAGGAATTTCAGTTTCACAACGTAAGTATGACCTGCTCAAAGAGACCAGCATGAGTGATTGTAAACCAGCTGAGACACCTATGGATTACACTACCAAATTAGGTAGTGAAAGAGAAAGTGCATCGGTGGATAAAGGAAGGTACCAAAGGCTGGTAGGAAAACTCATTTATCACTCTCATACCAGGCCAGACATTGGATTTCCAGTGAGTGTTGTTAGTCAATTCATGAATAATCCAACCGAGGAACACATGAATGCTGTTACGAGAATCTTGAGATACCTAAAGATGACCCCTGGTAAAGGACTATTCTTTGCCAAATCCACAAAGAGAGATATCGAAATTTTTTCAGATGCAGATTGGGCAGGGTCTGTTACAGACAGAAGATCAACTTCTGGGTATTGCACATACGTATGGGGAAATCTGGTTACTTGGAGAAGCAAGAAACAATCAGTGGTAGCTAGAAGTAGTGCAGAAGCAGAATTTAGAGCTATGGCTCATGACACATGTGAAGGATTATGGTTATATCGAGTTATGGCTGAACTAAAAAATTCTGTTGAAGGACCTATGAAAATGTTCTGCGACAACCAGGCTGCTATAAGCATTGCTAAGAATCCGGTCCATCATGATAGGACCAAACATGTGGAGAGAGATAGACACTTCATCAAAGAGAAGATAGAAGACGGTACAGTAAAGCTACTGTACACTCCAACAGCTCTCCAAACAGCCGACATACTTACAAAAGCTCTACCAAGAGTTCATTTTGAAGACCTCTGTTGCAAGCTGGGTATAATCAACATCTACAACCCAGCTTGAAGGGGAGTGTTGAAATTCAAAATCTGATTCCTTATTTATTTTAGTTTCCTATCTCTTATTTATTTCCTAATTTAAGTAGTTGACTAATTCCTAAATTAATGGGGATTCTTTTCTTTTTTAGGCAGTAGCTTAGTTTCCTAGTAAAGTTAGTAAAGTGAGGATTGTGTTTCCTAGTAGAATGAGGATTGTATAGTTGTATACTTCTATTTATACCTGTATAGTTTCTGTCTTCAGATTTAATGGAATAAGAAAATATTTTCCTCATATTTCTTCAAAAACAAACATCAGTCATTGTTTCTTGATTGACACAGAAATGACAAATAAATTGATCGTATGACACATATATAGCGATCGGCACCCAAAAGATCAACAGAATAAGAAAATATATTTAAGAGAAACATTAATAGTTAGTCATATAATCACATAGATGTTGATAATTGTAAAATAGATGTCATTAAAAGAAGACCTAGATTTTGTTAATAATGGGATCACGGGTTTATTATTATAAGTAGAAACTACTTATCCAACCTACCAAATGTAAGTACAACAAATACGTAATATCAATATACTAACAAATTATTATAACTCTCTCTCTTTTTCTACAAATTGGACTAATCCAGAGGGCAAATTTGCAAATATTGGCAGAGAGGGAAAATGTGTTTTTGAGTACTTACCCAATATCCACGAGGAACTTCTTTGCCACAGATTTGGAAATTACCCAGTGCACCCTTTGCATTATTAAGGACAACTTCCTGTTTATCAGGAGACTGCATACGTGATGGAGATAAGTCATCAAAGTTCACCAGTATTTCTGCACTTCCCTTCCGGCACCTAATCCAGACAATCTAGAGTAAAACAATGAAAGAAGAACCAGGAAAAAGGAAACAAAAAGCAGCACCACATTACTCCAAACAAGAGTGCGTACTGAGACGAGCTTTACCTCCTAGAAGGATGATGGACTACTAAAAGCTGAAGGAATCTGATTAGTGAAGCACGTGTTTCTGATTTGATCATCTGCAGAACATCATGCAAGCGGAGACTTTAATTACTAATATATGTTCAAAAACTGAAAAAAAACAACAAAATTTAGAAGAAAAGGCCTACCTTGTGTTCTAGAATGATGTCTAAGGCAGTCGCTGTTGCCTCCTCAACGTCATATACAGCTCGGGCAATCTTCACAAGCCATTCATTGCAGAAGTTAGTAAATTTGAGTTCAAAGAGAAGACAATGCTTTGAACAATTATGAAGCTAATTTGGAGCTATGCTCTGAGAACAGACCAGTCCAGGATCTGATATATTTGATGGAAGTTGCTCATTTTCAAATTTCTCATCCTCCAAGCCATATGAGCTGTAAAGAACCACAAGTAGAAATAAGAACAAGGTTTAAAGCTAATAATGACAGAATGAAATAAATTCCAAATAATATTCCCTTAAAGATGTCATAACTTGAGAGCACAAGAAATTATGATGTCAGACATGATGGTCAATGTTTTTAAACGGATGGAGACTTGTCATTCTTGCTAATGATCTCTCAAGTCTTTTTCAAATATCAGCCAAAGATCTGAATCAAGGTCTATATTACAACACCTAATAGACTAGGAACAGAATCAGATGGCATGCTCCTCATGCATACTATAATACATGATAATTTTCTCGGTCCTTGTATACTGCTTTAATTGTTTCATATTTATGAAATAATATATTACATGCTATTGGAATTATTCCTTAACAGACTGAGCTTTGCAATTCTGGCTAACGTTGGCCTGTTTGCTAACTCAAGCTGATTGGTGAACTAAACCCAAATTGCAGAAGCAGGTGAAATCTTTTTTTAACCATACATAGTCTATTTCAATGACAGAGTGCTAAAATCAACACGGTATTCTTAATCATTCATAAATCACAATATTCAGAAGTTCCAAGTACCACTTATTTTGAGGAAAGCATAATAAAATCTAAGGTATGCTAATTAAACAATATATGGAGACACCTCATACCTGCCTGTTTGTTTATTGATCCAATTAAGCAAGCGATCAGCTGTCCGCGCATCATCGATTATACGTATTTCGCTTTTCTCCTGTTTTGGTTCCCAACTACCAGATACAAATCTAGAAGGAGGAGCCCAGAAGAGCATAGGATAATGACTCACAGAAAACTTGTCACAAAGTTTAGTATTTATCTGTGCTGCCAAAAACAGTTAAGAAGGACTAATCACTATGTCAAACTTTTCAATTTATTATAACAAGTGTCAAATTCAAGTGAGCAAAAAATAAAAAAGAAAGTGCAACATCTTTACAAGGAGTGTGCTTAACAAAAACAACGGAAAAACCAACAATGACAACGCTAGAATACTTTGCACCACTAAGATTATCTGCAGTCCTGTGTCCTATCATCATCCCACAATTTATCGAAAACAACATAATATACAAATGTATATAAGATTGTGAAAAAATTGCTGTCTTTTTCATGAGACCAAAATGAGAGATACTTATTTGTCATACACTACTGATATTAGCACACAGAAACTATCCACATGCTCCCTTGACTCCCCATGAACCCATCCACAAAATCCATAAGCATCTGTTTTTTAATTATATAACTAAACGCATAAGTAATGCTATATCATATAGTTGTCCAGCTGATTTATTATATTTGTTTAGCTGTTCTATATGACCAGTTAAAATGTACCTTTACATCTTATCCATGTTAAATTCTACAAAGTAAACTTTCAACTGCATAAATATATAGCAAGGAGAAAGATATTATTTCTGAACAGGATTAGCGAAGTTGAAGTTCCCTGTTGAATAACCAATTAATTTGTTTTAAGGAAAAATAAATAATTCCAAGACTTTTAGGAGTACAACATCTGTGGAAAAAGAATTAAGAAGACATAGTATGAATACCTTTAATGCACAGTCTACCCTTGTCATCAATATGATACCAGGATGCACTGCATTAGGTCCGTTGAACAGTCTTGCAACCCGTTCATAATGAGGCTGCATAATTGTAAGTCAAGTAATTAAAATAATGAGATAAAATAAACTGGATAATGTTAAACGAGGAACAACCAATGTAATACCTTATAATTTCTGCAAGCAGGACACCTGAGAAACAGCAATTGCACACAGAGGCAACGGTGTCATATATCATGATAACATCAGAAATAATAGTTTCAATCAAACACAAGGTCGTTTTAGTCACATTAAGAGAGACAGATTGACTTTTTCATCCTAAAATGAGGCTCGCAATTAAGGAACCATAATATAATGCCAAATGATGGTATGCTAAAATACATAAAAGGCAAAACAACATTAATAAATATAATTCTTAACTCATCATTCATGGATAAAAATAGTCATCAAACACGACCAGGCAATCACATGGCCAGCTGATATAAAATTGTAATTCTTGCACCGATGCAAGGGCTTTATATCAACAAGAACATAGAATGCCAGACTTGCCAACTTCCTAAAATTTAGACACTGGGATGCAGCTGTCCAGTATGTGAACTTATATAGGATGAATGTCTATCACTCTTCAGTGTTTGTAATCTTGTGGCATAACTGTAGGACCATTAAAAACCGAATCCTATTATAGGTACTTCACGAAACAGGGTAATAGCCATGTAGCGATGCCCATCCTTTAAGAAAATAAAATTGGCAGCTGTATAATTATCTTTACAGGTTTCATACATAGGCAGACGCAGCCATTTTGTCAACAAGTGTTGCATGCCATATAAGAGTTATGTCACCGAACTAATTCTATGCATCCTATGAGGAGCCTAATGGGTTCATGAGGACCCACAAAAACAGAACAGTCACTGCTGTGAAAGAATGAATCAACAATTCATTTTTACCAGCCTAAAAGGCCAAGGTCCAAGATAGCCAGTTTGGGAAGTCAAAAAATTAAGAACAATGTGTATGTAAAGGCACAAACTTTCTGGCATCCCGAAAAAGAGAACAATTGAATTCCTATATCGATGCAAATGAGAGTGATCCCACCTATCGAAACCATTAATCTACCATCTCTAAATGGGCATGGATATGCCTTACAGTCATTGGATATACTTGATATTAGGAAATAACTAACTACTAGTTTGCAACACCAGGAGGATGACATATTTTCCTTTTTCTTTTCTCATTTTGAATGATAAAGTCAAGAGATTGATATTGTTTCTTTTTCATATTTTGATTGGAAACATCTGGACATTGCCATTTTGGTTGTAATAATTTCCTTAGTTATTATTTGTCCATATGATGGATGCCAATGTCCTCATTTGTCTTCTGGGGAAGCGTTTAGGAAAACAAGCCAGTTGTCTGAATCCCAACAAAATTTACAATATGTCAATCAATTCTATAACCTAAAATATATGCCACAGTCTTGCAGACATACATGTCGTTTCATAGATAACAATATCTGAGACACATAAAACCGCTTTGAAATTTTAATAGTATCTTTACAACTATTAATGTCTTTCCCAAATTAAAATATTAAAAGTTTAAAACACCTTGGAAGCATACCGTAGCCTACTGCAACAACAATAACATGCAACACGGCTCCATAAATCTTAAAAGTATAATATGTTTTTGTAAAGCATTTAGTTGACGGGAGAGAGTTTGGATAATAAGTAAAAGATGACATCGTATTTTCTAACAATTCGCAAACACTTCAAAAATTGTAATGATTTTTCTAACATTAAAACCACATCCAACCAGTAGAAAAAATCGAGACACAAATGCAACCCAAGTGAAGCTTTAGATCAATTTTATGTACACATTGCTTCCGCTGCTACTGTGAACAACAAAATCAAGGTTGCTTCCAGAAACCGTGACGGTTCTTCCTAAGAATCTTCGTTCTTTCACATATAACATCATCATATCAAATAATATCTAATTACTTTGAAACGTAACCAATACTTCAGTAAAAGGTCAAGAGCAAGCAATATATCATGAAAATATAACCAAATTCACATGTGCCGCATACATCTAAAACCCTAACATATCCGATTTTTCCAAATGTCCAAAATTCTCCAAATCAAGCACCAACCTAAGCTCCAAAGCATAGTACAACAACATATCGCTCAACGACAAAATCCTGACAGTTCTAATTAAAATATAGTATCCGTCTTCTCCTATTGGTCGCGATCTTTTCACATTTTCTCTTGCGATTATCATCCGAATAAAAGCATCATTAAAGCTCCACAGTTCAGTGATCAAGTCCATACAACATAAGATTACTTCTAATATCACTTTCACATATAAAACTTAAAAATAACAGCTAATGATTCAATAATACAAACATAATCACATGATCATCAAATAAAATCTGAAGAATTAAAAACAATTACAAAAGCTAATATTATTATTATTTAAAAATAAAATCAAATTTATGATACAAAAACGATAATTAATGAGAGAGAGAGAACCAACCAATGAGCGAAGAATTCGACAACAGCGTAAGTTGCAGGAGTGTCTCTGAACACCGTATCGAAATTCGTGACGTTCAGTTCAACGGCGTAATCCACGTCTCCCCCGCCGCCATCGGTTAATGAACGAAGAATCGAACGAGATCCAGCGGAAAACGGCGCCGGTTCCGAGCGGACGAACGGTAACAGCAGCAGATTCGCGATCAAAATCAGGAGCTTTCGAGACATGGAAACTGATTATTAATTTATTTTGGAGATTGTTGGTTGTGGAGAGTCAGAGTTGTGTGTTATTAAATAAAAACGGATTTTGATTTGTTTTTGAAAAACAGTGAAAAACGCTTCCGGTTTTTTTCTCTTTCATTACTATGTTGAGGTTCGAGTCTCTCTCTCTGAGCCTTAGAGATCTGGACTGTGGAAGCAAAATTCACGCCCTGTGCGTGCAGACCCCACCCTACTTGGGTGCTTTTGCTTTGTTTTTGCTCGCTGTCTTTCTTCCTGCACTTCTCCCCAAGCTTGAGTCTAAGGTTTTGAGTCTGCGTGGTGGAGTTTTTTGGTCTCGACAGCGGCCTTCTTTTCCTCTCCTGCTCGGGCTGCTAGCTTTGAGGTGGTGGTGATCTGCAGGTGCCTTGGTGACCCCGATCTAGCCCCTTTCTTCCTTCTCTGTTCTGCTGGTGGGAGGTACGAGATCGGGCTTGAGTTTTTTCTGCACTAGGTGTGCTGGTGCGAGATCGGTTTTGGTGCAAGGGTCCGATCCTTGCTAAAATTTCAGTCCTTGGCGTGTGTGGTTTCTAGTTTTTTCCTCCTCCGATCTGCAGGTGGGAGGTGTGAGATCGGGCTTGAGAAACTGTCCTCGGTGTGCTGGTGTGAGCTCGGGCTTGAGAGCTGCCCTCGGTGTGCAGGTGAGAGATCGTGGTTGGTGGATAGATCCGATCCTTACTAGAGCTACTGCCTAGGGGTGCTGGTGACCGATCTCACCCTCTGGAGAGACTGGTTGTATTTTTTTTGGCGTGTTCCCACCTTTGCTATTTTCAAAGACATCGGGACCTTAGGTTGTGAAGATGGAACCAGAAGAAATTGCAAGGAGGTGGGCCAAGCTGTCCCTCTCGGATGATGACGGGCCGATCGCGATGGTGGATGAAGGTTTGAAGGCAGAAGGGATTCGGAGGCTGTCTTTGAGCCTAGTGGGTAAGATTGTCTCGAACCGGGAGGTGAATAGGGAAGCTTTTAGGAATACTATTGCTTCGATTTGGCGTACGAAGAAGGAGGTTGAGGTGGAATCTATTGGTGTTAATTTGTTTGTGTTTCGTTTTGGATGCTTTTGGGACAGGAAACGTGTATTGGAGGGGGGCCCGTGGTCCTTTGATAAAAATTTGTTGGCTTTGAAAGAGGCAGTAGGTATTGGGAGGGTTTCAGAAATTGATTTTAGTTTGGTCCCCTTTTGGGTTCAGATTTATGATCTACCTTTAGCTTGTATGAATAGGGACATGGGGTTATTTCTGGGTGGGCTTATTGGTGCAGTCCAGGAAATTGATGGAGGGGATAGCGGGGATTGCCTGGGTAAGTTTTTGAGAGTGAGGGTCCTTATTAATGTTCAACAACCGCTAAAGAGGGGACTCAGATTTGCCTTTGGTGCTGGAGGGGAAGTCTGCTCAGCGCTGCTATGCTACGAGCGACTTCCGAATTTCTGTTTTTATTGTGGATGTATGGGGCACTTACTGCGGGAGTGTCATGTGAACAAACTAGGGGTGCTGGAGGCCGCAGAGATGAAATTTGGGGGTTGGCTGCGAGCTCCAACTGCGGGCCGTCTGAAGTTCGCTAGGGGGACCCGTACTGCCTCCGAAGATGATCCCTCTAGTGGAAAACAGCGGGTAGCGATGAAAGGGAACAATGAGCAGGCCGCTGATAAAGGTGTAGAAGAACCGCCTTCTGTGGCGGGGGCATCAGTTGTGGACAGTTCAGTTCCAAGTGAGAAATCTCCAGAGGCGGAGCTTGACCCTTTGGTGCAGCAGGTTAGCAAGGTGACTCCGAAGGCAGTTGAAACTGCACCACCATCGATGAGCTCTGAGCCTACGCTATCTGAAAATTCTGGTTCTTTGGTGGAAAATTCTTTCTCTACGAAGGGGGTTGGGTGTGGGAGAGAACTCTCGATCTCTGAGGGTTTCTCTTCAACTCAACCTCCTAAGGGTGAGATTGTGAATGCTGAAGTTAGTAGCCCTACAAAAAAGCGGTGGAAGAGACTTGCTAGAGTCAGATTTAAGGGGTTGGTTGATGAGGATGTGATTATGACCGGTGACAAGAGGGGCCTTGAAGGTGAAGACGCCGTTGGGCACCATAGCAAAAAGAGCAGGGGTGGATCTGGGGTTCTTGAAACAGCGGCGGAGGCTGAGGATCAGCTCCGCTGCCAAATATGAAAATTTTATGCTGGAATGTTCGGGGGTTGGGGAACCCTCGGACATTCAGAGCCTTGCGCGCCCGGGTGCGTGAGGATAAACCTGAGATGATTTTCCTTTCTGAAACTCGCTTGAATAGTTTTGGTGCTGGTAACATTAGGGTACATTTGGGTTTTGATGGTTGTTTTGTTGTGGATAGAGTTGGGACCGGGGGTGGCCTCATTCTGCTGTGGCAGAACTCAGTGGATGTGACAGTTCGCTCTTTCAACTGTGGTCACATTGATTGCATAGTCAGCGATGCTGATGGTCGCAGATGGAGATTTACAGGTTTTTATGGTGAACCGAAACAGTGGCTGCGGGAGCAATCCTGGGTGTTACTCCGTAGGCTGGCAGGGTTGGATAATCTCCCCTGGCTGATTGGGGGGGATTTCAATGAAATCTTGAGGGGTGCCGAAAAGGAGGGGGGTCTAGCTAGAATGGGTTCAACGATGGATGGTTTTAGAGAGGCGGTGGATAGTTGTAACTTGTTGGATATGGGTTTTTCGGGGAACAAATTCACGTGGTGCAATAGACAGTTTGGTGGAAATGTTATCTGGGAACGGCTTGATAGGTGTTTTTGCAATATTGGGTGGAGAACTCTCTTTCCAGGGGCCGTTGTGGTTCATAGGGATTTCTCGGGATCGGATCATAGGGCCTTGGTGATTGAAAATATATGTAAGCGGACTGTTAGTAGATGGGGGCCCAGGGGTAGAGGCTCTCGCTTTCATTTCGAACAGGCTTGGGCTGATGATCCTGAGTGCAGAGAGCTGATTCAGAAAGCTTGTGGATTGGGACTGGGATCCAACCACATGTCTACCTTGCAGAATTCTTTGATGGCAGTAGCAGTGAACCTGGGTGATTGGAATAAGAAAAAGAAGAAGGCTAGTTTAGCAGAGCTGCGGTCTCTTAAGGACGAGCTGGAAGCTCTCTACGGGAGGAGTCAGGATAGGGGCGTCGTGGACAGAATTGTTTCTGTTGAGCAGCAAATTGATGGTATTTATGATCGCCTGGAGAAGTTTTGGAGACAGAGATCGCGTGCTATGTGGCTTAAAGATGGAGACCGTAATACACGGTTCTTCCATTCGAAAGCGACTCAGAGAAGGCGAAGGAATAAGATTGTGGGTCTGATGGGCGATGACGGTAGATGGAGGGATAAGATTGAAGAGATTGAGAGGGAGGTTGTGGATTTCTACAGTGATTTATTTACCTCTGGTGCTGAACACCCGGGCTCGATGGAGGAAGTTCTATCTTGCGTTGAGGGTAAGGTTTCAGAGGAGATGAATATGGGTCTGTCTAGGGTGTTCACGGGGGATGAGGTTCTTAGGGCCTTGAAACATATGGATCCTCTCAAAGCCCCGGGCCCAGATGGCCTTCCAGTTCTGTTCTTTCAGAAGTTTTGGGTAGAGGTCGGCCCTGGGGTGGTGAGGGCGGTGCTTTCCATTCTCAATGAAGGCGCTAGCTTTGGTTCTATGGGTGAGGCTCTGGTGGTGTTGATTCCTAAGGTCAAGAACCCTGTGCGTATAAACGAGTTTAGACCTATTAGCCTCTGCAACGTGGTGTACAAGTTAGTGGCAAAGGTGATGGCTAATAGATTGAAGGTAGTCCTTGATAAGGTTATCTCTCCCCAGCAGAGTGCTTTTGTTCCTGGGAGGCTAATATCAGACAACGTCCTGGTTGGGTTTGAATGTCTCCATTCTCTCAGAGGGAGGAGATCGGGTAAGGTTGGTCAGGTTGCTCTCAAGTTGGACATGCGAAAAGCTTATGATAGGGTTGAATGGAACTTCCTGCGGCAGATGATGGAGAAATTGGGTTTCTCTCCGGGGTGGATAGATAAGGTGATGTGCTGTGTCACCTCGGCTTCCTATTCGTTCCTCATTAATGGGGAGCCGAGAGGCTCCGTTAGACCTTCAAGGGGACTCAGACAGGGTTGTCCTCTTTCTCCGTACCTGTTTCTGTTGTGTGCGGAAGGCCTTTCAGCGATGCTGGCTCAGGCAGAGCATCGGGGCTCTTTACATGGTATCAGGGTTGCTAGGTCTGCCCCCCAGGTTTCTCATCTTCTTTTCGCCGATGATAGTCTGGTTTTTGTGAAGGCTGAGGAGGCCGACTGTCGCTGCCTGAAACATGTGCTGGATAGCTACGAAAGAGCTTCTGGGCAGGCGGTGAACTATGATAAGTCCGCTCTTAGTTTCAGTCCGAACACTCAGCTTTCGGTAAGGACCTTGGTGGGATCTTTGTTCAATATTGGGGAAGTTTCGTGCCACGACAAGTATCTTGGGCTCCCCTCGGCTATCAGTAAAAACAGGAGAAATGTGTTTGCGAATATTAAGGAAAAAGTGTGGCAAAAACTTCAGGGGTGGAAACACAAACTTCTTTCTGTAGGAGGTCGTGAAGTTCTTTTGAAGGCAGTTGTGCAAGCTGTCCCTACCTACGCAATGAACTGTTTCCGCCTCCCATCCTCCCTGTTGAAGGATATTCAAAGAATGATTGCAGATTTTTGGTGGGGTTGGAAGGGTGGTTCTCGCAAGATGCATTGGGTGGGGTGGAAGCACTTGTGTGTTCCTAAAGAGCGTGGAGGGCTAGGCTTCAGAGATGTAGAGGCCTTTAACCGTGCGATGCTAGCAAAGCAAGGGTGGAGGCTGCTGACTTCCCCCACATCTCTGGCTGCAAAGGTATTAAAGGCGAGGTATTTTCCCTCTTCCTCCTTTTTTGATTCGACTGTGGGTAACCATCCATCCTTCATTTGGAGGAGTATTTTGTGGGGTAGGGATGTGCTAAAATTGGGTACACGTTGGAGAGTGGGGAATGGATCAAACATCTTAGTGTATGAGGATCCTTGGATCCCGAGACCCTCTCTTTTTAAGGTATTTTCGCCTCGTGTGTTCCCAGCAGGGGCTAGTGTTGCGGGTTTGTTATCAGTTGGTGGTGTATGGAATGAAGATTTGGTCCGATGTTCTTTTCTTCCGGAAGAAGCTGAAATCATTTTGAGTATTCAGCTTAGCAGTGTTTCTTGCCAGGACTCTTTGTTGTGGCATTATGACAAGCGTGGTGAATTCACAGTTCGTAGTGCTTATAAGCTAGCGGCTGAAGCCTTTGGTAAAAACATTGGCTCATCCTCGGCTGGCCCGGATCCCTGGTGGAAGGCATTGTGGAGCCTCCATATTCCTAGCAAGGTAAAATTTTTTGGGTGGAAGGTTTGCAAAAATATCCTTCCTACTAGGGGTTGTTTAAAGAGTAGGAAGGTTCTTGAGCTTGATGCTTGTCCTTTATGTGGTGCTTGTTCTGAGTCTATTGATCATATTTTATGGAGCTGTGTGAAGGTGAATGTGTTATGGAAGGGCTGCCCTTTCTTTGATGGTCTGAACAAGCTGAAGGTGGGTGTGTTTGTGGATCGTTTGAGCTGGGTCGTTTCTGGGTTGGGAAAGGAGTCTGCTGCCATTTTTCTCCTTGCTGCCTGGTTTCTGTGGAGTTTGAGGAATCAGACCATTCACAGTGGTAAGGTTCTTCTTTCTCCATGTTTGTGGAGTAGGGCTTCTGCTTATTTTTCTGATTTCCAGAGTGCCACTACCTCCGGCCTTCCCATCAGCTCGACCCCCAAGCAATTGTGGTCTAGACCCCCTGATGGGGTTTTCAAGCTCAATGTGGATGCCTCGGTTGTTAGTGGTTTAGGATGTTATGGTGTGGGGCTAATCTTCAGGGATGACTCTGGTTTTCCTGTTCTTGTTAAATCGCAGTTATGCAGTGGCTCTATCTCGGTGGAGGTTGCAGAAGCTAGGGCTGTCCTTGAAGGGGTTTCCTTGGCAGTGGAGTTAGCTTTCTTCCCCCTTTCTATTGAGTCTGATTCCTTGAGTGTGGTGCAGCTTTGCAGGGGAGATTGGATCTCTCGAGGTGATGTTGGTCATGTTATCGGGAATATTTTGTCCCTGCTTAATAATAGGGCTGCAGCTTTTGCTTTTGTTCCTAGATGTAGTAACTCTATCGCGGATTTCTTAGCTAAAGAAGCTCTTAGGTTGAGAGCTTCCTTTCTCTGGAAAGACCTCTTTCCGAATTGGTTTGTTATTATGGCCCAGGCTGATGTTTTTCCAGCTTTTGTTTGAGTAAAATTTGTTTCTCTTTTCAAAAAAAAAAAAAAATTACTATGTTGAGGTTTATAAGCGGATCTTGCTAGGTGAGGTGGGTGGGTCCGTGGGTGGGTGGTGTACTGGTACTGGGTCTAGTTTCCGGTGAAATGTTTGGCAATGGCCCCGTCACCCATGAAACTGAATTCTAATACAAAGGTGGTTATGGATCGGAATTAGATATATTAAATTATTTTTATTTATATTTTAAATAATTAAATAACTTAAAAATATTAAAAAAATAATTTAAAATTAAAAAATTAAAAATCTTAATTTACTACATAAATATAATTATAATATTTTTTTTATTATTGTAATATTTTATTTCATTATTATTATTTTTATATTAATATATTTTTAAATTTATCTTTTTTCAAATATTTTTATCTTAAAAAAAAATTATCAACACTTTTATTCAGTAGTTAGAAAAAAAAAATAAACATGTGTTTCAGATTTCGATCACTACTCAATTTTTAGAAAAATTCAGGCCTATTTAGTCTTCAGATAAAAAAACAAATGACCCTTTAAATTGTTTTTGTTTATTTTTTTTAAGTGGTCAAACAATTTAAAAATACTATAAAAAAAAAAAGTTAAAATCCTGACTTATCACTTAACACCTAATCACTTCATTATAATTACAATTTATAATATTTTCTTCCATAATTATAATATTTTCTTCTATTATTATCATTTTTATATTAATATATTTTCAAATTTATCTTTATTTAGATGTTTTTATCTTAAAAAAATAAGCAGTCAACACTTTTATTCAGTAATTAGAAAGTAAAAAAATAAACATGTCATTCATGTTTCAGATTTTAATCCTTGTTCAGTTTTTAAAAAAATTCAGTTTATTCAGTCTTCAGATAAAAAAAACATACGACCCCTAATGTTGGTTTATTTTTTTTCCACTTAACACTTAATGGTAAAAAATAACTTAAAATAAAAAGTTAAAAATTCTAATTTATCACTTAACACTTTATCAATGAATCATAATTACAACATTTTTTCTATAGTTATCATTTTTATATTAATATTATTCTAGATATTTAATTTCATAATTACAATATTTTTTTTCTATAATTATTATTTTTATATTAATATATTCTAAATATTTTATTTCATAATTATAATATTTTTTTTCCATAATTAATATTTTTATATTAATATATTTCTAAATTTATCCTTATACATATGTTTTAGTATTAAAAAAAACAAACAATCAACACTTTTATTCAGTAGTTAGAAAAAAAAAAACTTGTCATTCAGGTTTCAAGTTTCAATCACGTTCAATCTTTAGAAAAATTCATACAAATTCATTATAAAAAAACAAACGACCCTATATGTTGAAATCATTATCAAAGGATATTAAGGTCTATTTTGAAGAGTTTCTCTAAATAAATTTTAAATTTTTAAAATTAGAAATTCTATAAATAGAGTTTTTAAAGAAATTATTTATCGTTTGGTAATGTATAAGTGTGAGAGGCATACTACTGGATCAATCTCATGTAGTCATTAGGATTTTAAGTTGAAAGTATTGTAAAGTTTAATAAAATATAATAACATTATATTTGACGTTTTAATATTTTTAAAATCTTAAAAATATTTATTTAAAAAAACCTAATAAATGTAAAATAATTTTTTTAATCGTCTAAAAACTGTACTGGAGTGTCAATAAAGAGTAAATATTTGATACACCACTCATTAATATACTTGGTGCACTGAAGATTTACTCGTCGATCAAACTACAACAAAAAAATTAAAAAGAAATTTTAGAATTAAAAAAATTATTCTAGTCAAAAGAGAAACTCTTACAAACCTCCATTTAGGGAATGTTTGTGATAACTTTTCAAATATAACTTTTACGGGTAAGCATTTTTGGATAAAACTTTTACGGAGTAAAACTTATAATAAAAAAAAATTAATGTTGTTTAATTGTTAATTAAATAAGTATTTTTGAATTGATACAAGGTTTGAGAAATTACGAAAAGAGGTTTAAGAATTAAAATATATATTCTTAAAAAATAAAAAAAGAGTTTCTACACTATTAAACTCTTTTCATGCAAAAATCAACAACCTTAAAAGTTGCTTTTGGGTCTCAAAAGTTCTTTAAACCTTTAAAAAATCCAGACAAACAGATCCTTAGTTGATGTACAATTGTAATAATAGAAAAATAATTATACCAAATAAATCAAGAGCATATTTATTATGTCTTTTCGGTTGAATGGCGTTATTGGAGGGTAGAAATTAAAAGTCCATTGAGTGTTTTGTAAACCGAAAACTTGCTTTATGTGTTTTGCAAACTAAAACTTGCTTTAAGGTCAAGCCATCTTTAGATAAAATACAATGACATATAATAAGTTTGAATTTTATTTTATTTTTTAAAATTTACAATTATATAAAATTAATTATAAATCTATAAAGACCTGCTAAGATTAATTATTGTACGTACGGTCTAGATATCGACTTCTATAACGGAAAATATAGATTTAAACTCTCATTATTAAGGTGAAAGGATGATGTACTAACACACTTCAACATTATAATCCATTATATTTGAAGCTTGCGAAAATAAAATTGATTGAAACGATATTTGTTAAAGAATTAACTTATTGAACCTATTATTGTTTGTAGTCTATATAATTTATTAGGCTTAGAGCAATTTCGTTATATTTACGATGTTGTATAGATTATTTTACCGAGTTAAATACAATATAATTATTATTTTTTTGGTAAATGGTCAACATTTTTTCTTTATAAATATTTGATTTAAATTCAAATACTCTTTAAAAATATTGTTTTTAGTACACATTGTTTGATGACAAAATTTCACCCAATACCCGATAACAAGTTTGATAAAATTTTATAGTGGGAAAATTAAATTAAAAACTATATATTCATAAAACCAAATATATAATAATTAAATAGAAATTAAATTAAAATTATTTTGGTAACCCAACACCATAAGCTAATTTTTATCAATAATATTTGGTCGTCTCCTACTACTCTAAACCTAACTCACTAATTAATTTTTTTAAGACATAAACCTACCTTTTTGTAAGTAAATTGAGATTATTTGGGCCTGGACCCATATTTAATGGGCTAATGGGCCCGGCCCAGCCCGAAAAGCTTGTTCGAGGAATAAAAAACACTACGGTCCGAAATCTTACAAAACCAACCACCAAATCCTATCCAATCAGACAAGAACGAGAAAAAATCGAATATTCGAATTTAGGGTTCTTCAAATCTCATCTGATTCCGAAAATTCAAAAACAAAACAAAAAAACTTTAAATTCAAACCAATTCTGCTTAATTCACTCGCAGAAGTCGCAGCAGTCGCAGTAGTGTTGAATTTGTCGTCGTTTTTTTTGAAGGTACTCGAATCGATCCTCTTCTTTTCATTTTCGTGTTTTTTGTTTTGTTTACCTTTCTGGTGTTGTTAGAATTCTGTTTAATAGGTTCGAAACTTTTAATTTTGTTGGATGTGTAAGCGTGTATGTGTGCAATTAAGTTTTTTTTTTTTTTTATGAGAAATGTGTACATGAAAGCAAGTAAATAGCATTGAATCGACACTAATTTTTGTTTTTTTAAATTATTTTCTTCATCAGATTTTTTATGAAGAATTTGTTTATAAAGGTTGAGTTTGGATGTTGAAAGCACTTTGAAAAATAGCACCTAAAAGCCGTTTTAGGGAAGCTCCTATAAAGTTCATTTTATTTCTATTTTTAAATTATTTCCAGTGCTCTTTGTTTTTTAAAAATTTTAAAAATGTTTTTGGAAAACATGTATCAAGTGTGTCACCCAAAAGGAATCTGCAAGTAATTTTCTAATTATAAAGAGGGTTTTTTTATTCATTTTAAGCAGATATACAAAACAATCACAGGAATTATTCTGAACTTTCGAAAGTGATTTCGGTGATGCCAAAAGCAATCCCGAGTGAATTTTAAATAATAATGTAGCGATTCACTAGGATTATGTTGATTTAGCTAATTGTTAATTTGATATGCACATATAAATAATGAATTAGGGATTGTATGTCTCCACATCATCGAAAAATTATGAATGTTGATTTTGTTCATCTTGCAGGACAGTCCGAAAGATCTTAGTGCAGTTGCACCGTTTGTTCAATTTATTTTATCCACTTGAATATAGTCATCATGAAGTTCTTAGAATACACTCCTCTGGACCGGTAATTCTTCTGCCACTAGGATTAAAATGCAAATTTGATAAATTCGCTTCTCATCCTGATTCGTAGGATTTAGCATTGGTTCTTCATAAATCATATCTGTTGAATTTTTTTTTTTTTTTTGTGTTTTAATCTCATTTTTCCAGCATAAATGATTTCTTGAATCATTTGAATCTTGGAGAGCGTACCATCAAAGGATGCCTTGAAGCTTACTCTTGTAAGTACAAAGTGATTAATAGTTTATACCCAATATAGATTTCGGATTATTGAAGACAAACTTAGTTCCTTCTTGTTTCTTCTAGGCAAACATGCAGGAAGTGATAAAAGACTGTCTATCAGCTTGGAGCACGAGGTAAATCAAGCACTCACTATATACTAAATTTGTTGTATATTCTAATTTCTGCAAGAGAGAGAGTCTGTATAATATATATTTCAAATGTGTTGGTCACGTTTTCCTTTTTAAATTGCTCCATGTTTGTTTATGTGTGCCATTGTGCATGTATTTCTTTCTCCCTTTCCTCGTTTATCTTCTATATTGCGCAATCTTAATTTCTATTGGTGTAAGATATCTGAGTACCCTACGCCTACCTGACGCTCTCTTAAGCATCATTTGGCTAATAACTTGAAATTAGAAATCGCTAGAGTGTGTATTTCATAAGTATTTTTCTTTATTTCAATTAGTCTTGGCATCTTGTTCTAATTTCAACTATTGAGTCTTTACTATTCATCTTTTGTTTTTTCCTCTTTTGTCTGGCCTTTCTCTTTTCACTTCAGATCCTTGATTATCTTGGGAAATCATCAGACACTGACTCCTCCTCACCGGCTGAATTCCTGTTGAGCAGATCCAGGTAGGGCACGTTACCCAGATAGGTTTCAGAAGTGTGGACTGTGTGTATGTTTCTTTTAACTGTTTTTCTGTATGCTCATTCCAGCCGGAAGACATTGATCTACCTGGTTCTTGCACTCTATCACATGTATCCAGATTATGACTTCAGGTATCTCTGTACGTTACCAAATGCATTCTTGTTTCACAGTCTGCTGAAAAAGGAGGATTATGGGTAATGCCATTGTCAGCTTATTGGGCGACAGGGCAACCCACTATGTAATCCTCGTTTTGCTGCATTGGGAGTGTTGTCAAAAGGTCTGACAGACAGTTTTTAAAACTGTTGCTCTAGGAGCTGAGAGTTCAAGTCTCTCCATTTCCCAAAATGTTTTTGTTTTTTGTCTGATCAACACATTATTAGAATGACTTGGATTCTTTTGATACTGTGATGCGGGTTTTATTGGGATATTCCTATATTATGATTTTGCCTTGCTTTTTTGCGGTTTCCAGTGCGGTGAAAGCACACCAGTTCTTCACAGAAGAAAGCTGGGACTCTTTTAAGCAGATTTTTGATACCTACATGTTTGAAGCTTCAAAGGTATTGCTAGTTATGATTTCTCTTATCAGAATTACTTTTTGATAGGAATTTCTCTTATCAGAATTATAGTTTTGTCCAGCTATAGATACGCCTATTTGCTATCTAAGTGGAAGGATTAAGAGGCACATGCATGTGAGAGGGGAAGAATTGGCATAATGACAGGAATTACATTTGCTATGGGTGTACTCTTC
The DNA here is from genome assembly GCA_003430845.1 of Xanthoceras sorbifolium. Classification (NCBI taxonomy): domain Eukaryota; kingdom Viridiplantae; phylum Streptophyta; class Magnoliopsida; order Sapindales; family Sapindaceae; genus Xanthoceras; species Xanthoceras sorbifolium. The sequence goes on from CM010621.1 coordinate 30,181,225, forward strand.
ATGCCCACTGGTTTCCCTCTCCTCATGTCCTTTTATTTTCATGTATCTTTGATCTAGTCTTCGGACACCACATCAGTTGAGTGGAAATTAGTTTTTTACCATACAGTGTTCTGATTGGTTTTTGTCTGAATCTGACATAACTATACTCTGAAAAGCTATTTTATCCATTCTATATATAATGGAATTATATTTTGTGGTTTTTTTTTTTTTATTGTTAATCAATTGTAGAAAATGGAATGATCTTTTATTGCTGAAACTGAATGTATGATTCTGTTATCCATGTAAATACTTTGTGCAGAGTTTGCAGGCATAACACACCATTGTCCAATTGTGACCTAATAAATTATGCGAAGACATGTCTTTGAGCCTTACCTTTTCGTTTTTCCTTCATACAATTATGCAGGAATGGAGTGATGTTGATGGGGACAGTTCGCTGCTGGAAACATTATACAAGGCACTGGATGAGGTGAGCTTTACTTTAAAGAACTGAATGCAAGTTGTGTCCAGAGGCATATTTCTGATACCTAACGATGATGCAGGTTGTAAAGATATCCGAATGCGAAATTTACAGTTACATTCCAGATTGCGATGCAGACCCGTTTCTTGAGAAAGGAGCAATGTAAGTTTTCTTATAGCCATCATCGTCATCACCATCCTTCACATAAGTTCATATAGTTGCTTTCATGACTTACACAGACTTCTGTTCTGTTCAGATGGTCATTCAATTTCTTCTTCTACAATAGAAAACAGAAGCGTGTCGTCAGTGCCCGTTTTTCTTGCTTAAGGTGGGTTAAACTGTTCTATTTTTATTCAGTTTTGGTGAATCTTTACGCAACAAGGAAATGTATATAAAAAAAATATCTAGATTGAAATATTAAGCACAAACATAAATATGCAATGCATAAAATGACAGAAATATGTAGAAGAGATGATCTCTCTATTAAATCAAACCTCAGCTATCATCAAGTAAAATAGATCCGGGTGCACAGTAGGGGAGGGCGAGATTCCCATCATTTTATTAAACATGCCTCCAAGTTTACTTATGAATCTGGTTACTGATTTTTCTTGCAGTAATCTGGTGACTGATGGATTTCTTCTCGACAACTTGTCCTATGAGGATGACGGAGAAATATTCGATGACATGGACATGTGAAGGATGGCTGACCGCCATGTAAAACCGTTCCTATGATGTTTTATATGCGAAGTCGAACTCTCGACTTCCCGTGTGTAGTTATTTTGTAGTTCCATACTCAGGAACATGATTTGAGGCTTAGGGTTAGCTTCTGTGCTTTGTCTGTGCATATGCTATGCTCCTCTAGTTAGGACTCTTGATGTTGTCTGTAAAAATTTGTAGTAATCTGTCTCAGCCTGTTTTGTCTCTACTGGATCTCGAACTAAATCAAATAAAAATATCATCATCACGTGGAATGTAAATGGACCGACTGTGTATGTCAAAAAGTATTGATTTGCTTATCATTATTCCTTTTTGACATAATCTTAAACATACGAATACTAATCAGATTGAATGAATATTATTTGTCATCATATTGAACAAAAAATTGTGTCGTATTTAATCAAATGGGTGTCAATCTTGTAATATAATAATAAATTGCTTAATGTAGGAGTAGCTATCCGAATATATTTATATAAATTTGTCAAGCGGGCGGGGTTAGGTTGAGCTGTCCCGTAATTTTTGGTGAGGCTCGGTTCGGCCCGACCCGGCCCAAGAACTTTGTCCAAAGAGGGCTTGCCCGAATGGGTTGGACGACCTCGGGCTTTAATTTATTTTATATGTAATTTTTTTTCATTTTTTGAGTCTAACCCGGCCCACAAACCTTTGAAAACCCGACTTTACAGGCTTTTATAGTCAAACCCATTCCTCGCAACTATATGGGTTGGATACGGGCTTGACCCTCAATTTGCGACTCGGGCACATGTGAGGCTCGTGCCGTCCAGCCCATTTAACACCCATTCACTTGTGGTGCCTAATCTTAGAGTTTTTAAACGGTACTTCTAGAAATAAAATATTTTAAGAGTAGAGTTTTTAAAGAAAAAATATTAATCCTTTGATTGTTTAATTTTGAAAGAATTTTTATACATTTAATTTACTAAAAAGGACATGTGATAATTAGAGTTGAATAAATTTAGTAGGGTTTTTATTTGGAAGAGCAAAATGTAATTAATAAATATTATAAGGATACAGTTAACATTTTACTTTTTAAAAAAAAAATCTAAAATTTAATCGTTCAAAAATTAAATTCTAGTAGCATAACAACTAAACTACACCAAAGAAAACTTGAAAAATGAAGCACTTCATTGAAGAAAAATAGCTTTCAACTAATGTGGAATTTCTTCCAAACGTACAGTAGACCTGTAACCCGATCAGGTGGCAATCGTAGCATATAGAGTCATAGATTACGTCACCTACTCTGTCAATATCAACTTTACCAATCTTGTGCAATAAGTTAATTTTGTATTGACATTGTCTTTCCCCTTGTAGACTTTATAATATATATGTATTTCTTAGAAAAAGTTGTCTAGTAGTTATCTGACTCAGTAAATTTATACACACCAACCACACACTGTAGCTCATATACAAAGTAAAAAAATAAAAAAAAATAAAACCGTCCGATATAGTATGGTGTATGGTTGGTTATTACATATCAGATAGAGAGTATATTATTTTGATAATGTCCGAGTTCAATTCCCAACGGATACAATTTTCATATTGATAGCGTACATATGTGGTCAGACCTTTACTTACCTTTTAGACCGAGCGTGCATAGGAACCGTTTCGTAGGTTAAAACTAAAATTTTTTTTTAAAAATAATCAATAAAAAAAAATTAGTGACATATTCTTAACGGAATTTCTGGAGTTGGTTGTAAGAAAACATGACTTTCACTTGCATGGCATTCTAGAATAACTTATCCACAAAAATAAACAAGCAAATAAAAAAACACACAACATACCAGTGCATGCCACCGTAATTGACTTGTTCACAAATCTTGACAAAGACTTAAAACAACAAAAAAAAAAAAGATAATAATAATAAGGGATATTCCTATTTTCTCCCCTCACGATTCAGTTAATAATACTTTATCCCTTTACGTTTTAAAAATTATCATTTCTCCCCTGAGGTTAACTTTTCATTCAAAATGTTACTTTATGATAAAAAATAAACAAAATGACTTAAAAGCCCTTAAAGCATTAAATGAAATATTTAAAAAAGATGAATTAGCCTTTAAATAAAATTAAAAAAAAGGTGAAAAATACCAAAATTTTCGCTATTTTTTTTAACTTTATTTAAAATTCAATAAATTTAAAATAATTTTTTCCCTTTAAAGGGCAATTTAGTTTAAAAAAATAGTGGAAAAATTCCACTATTTTTTAAAAATTTTTTTTTAAACTAAATTGCCCGGAAAAAATTATTTTAAATTTATTGAATTTTAATTTTTTAATTTTATTTAAAGGCCAATTCATCTTTTCTAAATATTTCATTTAATGCTTTAAGGGCTTTTAAGTTATTTTACCTTTTTTTTTTGTCATAAAATAATATTTTGGATAGAAAGTTAACTTTAGGGAGGAAAATGATAATTTTTAAAATATAAGGAAATAAAGTATTATTGACTGAATCATGAAAAGGGAAAATAGGAATATCTCTAATAATAATAATAAAAATCAAGACAGCACAAAAGTCGCACACCTAACTATCCTCTTTTGTATTTGACACAGACCGTAATAAAAAATTATAAATTCGCACGCTCACTCATAATCCAAATAGTTAGCACTTAATATATATAAGTAGTTTTCACGTATTTAATAATTTATTTCAATTTAAAAAAATAATAATAATAATTCATTTCGGTATGTCTCCATAGACATTTTATTAACTTTTTAATTATACCATAAGAAAGAGTCACAAACCCCATGAAAATTATGATTAAATTAATAAACAAACCAATAAACAAACAACAAAAAACAAGAGAAAATTTCCACAGCTTCTGGTAGTAACCAAGTAGTCATCACAATTTCTCAGGTCCCACACGCAATTACAGGCAACGATAGTGTGAGTTTTTGTCAAGGAAAAAAAAAAAATAATATAAAAAATTCACATGTTAATGGCTTCCAAATTGAAAGAAGAATCCATTGACTTTTTCGTCAAATTTTTCCATGTTACAGACCTAACGCGGCTTCTTTAAACTATGTACATAGAATAATCTCAGCTTTTCTCTCTCGTCAAAATTATTCAGCCTATCATTGACCTGATACACACGTCCCATTTCACGTCTCTCTCTCTCTCTCTATATATATAATCTTCCAAGTCCAAACAAACAAAACAATTCCTCTTCAGGAAAATTCTTCAGAAATTTTTTTCAGGTTTAATTGGTTATATCAGGGTTGTTTCTGGAGATGGGTAATTACATTTCTTGCAGTTTGTCAGCTCCGATGTTGACGATGAAGGGCAACAAGGCGGTGAGAGTTGTTCTTCCGGGCGGCGAAATCCGGCAGTTCAGGGAACTTGTAAAGGCTGCAGAGCTGATGCTGGAGTGTCCGAATTTTTTCCTGACAAATTCCAGGTCTCTTCACATCGGCAGGAGGTTCTCGGCTCTCGCCGCCGACGAGGAGCTCGAGCCAGGGAACGTTTACATCATGTTCCCGATGAAAAGGGTGAATTCCATGGTCTCCGCGGCTGACTTGGCGGCGCTCTTTATGGCGGCCAACTCCTCCTCCTCCTCCTCCGCGAAGAGGTTACTTGGTGGTGCAGGTGGTGTAGGCCCATCCGGAGAGATTACTAGGGCTGATCAAAATGATGAAGATAAGGGATCGAGTGTGAGCTTGGAGGTCGATGAAGGGTTTCCTATACCTGAGTTCAAGTACAGGGTGGTTTCTTGGAGATCAAGAAAGCCATTGCTGGAAACTATAAACGAAGAGCCAGTTTTTACAAGGTGAAGAACAAGAGCACAAACAGAGATCATGACTCTGGTTTCTTTTTGAGAAACTATAATCTGCTTGGGACTGGATTGAATCGGATTGGATCATTGATTGGAATAAAGCATTCTAATGTACTCGGTATCGAACAATAGATTGGGTTATTTCAGTTTACGTTTCAGAATATATAGTCCGATTCCAATCCTGCAAATAATACGATTTTTTGATGATATACCTAGCTACAACATGTGTTCTGTGAGAATGTGTACTGATAGATAGGCAGAGAAAACGAAACCAAACTCTAGGGTGTGTGTATTCTGATTATAGATACAATTAATCAGGTTTAGAAATTTGTTTACAAGTATTGGGTGAGAAATGTTTATCATAATTAATGTAATTAATTTATTGCAATACTGCTAATTGAATAAGCTGTTGAAAATTTATTTTTCAGTTAAAATATATATTATTTTATAATTATATTCCTTGTATATACTTTGAACGTCCAACTTTAACGTATTTGTGCCGTCCTGTTCGTATCTAATTAAGTTGATATGTATTTTATCTTTGGACTTCTTATTGGCCCATCAACACCATAGTGTATCAGTTTTGGGCCATTTGAGGAGTTTAATGCATCCCATCAATTTGTTAATTAATTAGGTCTATTTTTTCTAAGCACAAAAAATTTATAAAAAACCATACCATTTTTTTTTTAGCTACACACACATTAATTTCTAGGTTCATTTCCTTATAATTTGGAAAAAAGTGTAGGGTGCATTTAATATTTGATGTGGATCATTATCCTATGATACAACATCTTATTTAATTAGATCGATTTCGACGTATAGTCTCAAATGCGTACAGTATCAATAATTGAAGCGCGGATCATATGATATATTATATTAATAAGATTTTGATGTATAGTGTCACCAACTTTCACTTTATGTTAATGTCAAATATCAACTTTCTTTTTATTTCAAATCATAACTATATATATATACACACATATTGAAATCTAATTAGAAAATAATTATTATATCAGATAATCACACGATGAATAGATTGATCGTATGCGCTTTAAATTATTTTTTTCAATATTTTTTGTATTTACATCCCCATCAGTGTGTTCCAAATTTCATTGATGATTTAATGATTTGATACCTTTATGACAAAGAAAATAATTATAAAAGCACTTGTGAAATATAATCCAAACAAAAGCAAAAGCAAAAGCACTTGTGTTATATATATATATCAATTTTGTATACACACAATTACAACTTATTTATATAATTTTAATGAATAAAAAGTTGTTATCAAATCGTATTCACAATCTCTAATTTTTTTGTTGGATAATTAAATCATTTACTCGTAAATTATTAAAATGATTAGTCTCGATCTATCATTAACTTATATTAATATGATGACCACACATGTCATTTTTATTATTTATTTAAATAATTATATACAAGTCTTTTGTAGCATGATCACTTTGCCAATTCCCAAGTGTTATATTTTGATTTAATTGGTGAAGAATAATGCATTATCAGAAATATTACTATAAATATATATAATAAAACAAAGAATCTTGACTGTTTATTTTCACCTTATATATGTAAAATTCATCTTGAACAAATGCATACACACACACACACACACACATATATATATATATATATATACACACACACACACACTTGAAGTAATTAATAGCTAAAAAGAAAAATATAATTATAAAGAATCAAATCTTTTTTCGGGTCGTACTTATAATGGTAGGCTTGTTAAGTCATGGCAAACCCTTAACCCGACCGATATTAATTTATAAAAAAAAAAAAAAAAAAGGGGGATCTCTAGACCATATAAAATTTAGCGTGATATAAACTGATATAACATTCTTCAAAATGTAGGAGTGCTTTTAGATGAGAAGATGATCCTAATTCTTGAGTAAGTTTTAGGAACAAGATTTCACATATTTTTTCATGTAAAATCCCCTATTTATACCGGTGTAAGTTAGGAATTTCACACCAAAAAATGTATAAAATCCCGCACTTAATAATTATTATCTAATTCTTTTTTATAATCTTGCAATATAATATCATGGTTGAAATTTCTTAGTTAATAATTGTTAAAATAAAAAAAAAGTTAATTGCACTAACTCTCCTGAGTGTAATGATACTAACAAAATTTCAAATAAATTTCTAAAGCTAGCACAAATATCCCCTGTCATTAAAATCAACTTGCTGACCAAAGAGTAGTATGTTTTTTTTTTTTGTTATCAAACAAAACAGATAATTATTCTTGCCTTAGGGTTTTTCTCCCAACTTTAGCGTGCAAGTAGGGTTTTTGTACCCTAGTGAATCGGTCTCCTTGGCCGTAGTTGGTGAGTAGCAAATTCTGGTGCTGTTTTCTCGTTCGACCATCAGGACCCCGAGGAGATTGCAAAGCTTTGTACTTCCATGTTCATCATCGATGTTGAAGCTCCGGTGGTGCAGGTGGACCGAAAGCTCAAGAAAGTTGGAGATAAGAAACTTGGTCTTTGTTTGGTGGGCAAAGTGATAACAAATAAGCAAGTGAATCGTGAGGCCTTTCAGGGAATAATCCTGAAGATTTGGCGGACAACCCAAGATTTTGACATTGAAGTATTGAAAGAAAACACCTTTATTTTTCATTTTCGTAATCAACTGGATCATAAGCGTGTGTTAGCAGGAGGACCATGGAGTTTTGATCGATGGTTGTTTGTTTTGGAGGAGCCGTCTGGAGCGGGGCATCTAACTGGGATGAAATTCAACGAAGTAGAATTTTGGATTCAGGTTCACAACATCCCTATTGTTTGTATGAATCGCGAGATTGGATCGTTCATAGGCAAACAGATTAGGGTTCTCCGTGAGATAGATCTGGGGGCTACAGGCGACTGCTTGGGCAAATACTTGAGGGTTCGAGTTCGTATAAATATTATGAAACTATTGAGACGCGGGCTCAGACTCGATTTGGGGGAGGGCGAGGCATACTTCATGTTGTTAAGGTAGGAAAAACTTCCTGATCATTGTTTTCAGTGTGGCAGAATCGAACATCTATTTAGGAAATGTCTTGGAGAATCACATGCACATGGAGGGACGGACCAAGAATATGGTTCTTGGCTACATGCTTCTAGCCCTCAAAAATCCAGACCGGTTCGAATGGAGCAGGTACCTTAGGCAGCGGCCTCTACAGAACCGCCTCCTCCAACTGATCTTACGCTTGATAGCAGCAAAAATATGGGAGTGCCTAAGACTGTAATTGAGGTAGAGAGGGACTTTTCAACAGTGTAACAAATGTCAATGTCTCCAGTAAAGGAAACAAGGGCAGGAGGGGAGCTTTGTGATAAGGGGCTGCATGACGACATTTATGGCACTATTAAACCCATGCATGCCTCTCATTCTGTAGATGTACGCTATGCACCAGTGCATGCCTCTCCTCATGTGTATGTGCGTCCTACAAATTCTTTTTGTCTAGTGGTGGTATTTTAAGCAGGCTCCAAAAATTCTTCTGAAAAATCTACACAGAGGGCTGGTACGATTCAACGGGAGGAAAAATAGTCTCTTAATTCTCATCTTCAAAGCTTTATTGTGGTGGCTACTGTGCAAGACAAGGGTAAGGGGGTAGCTTTAGCCCTTGAAGATGAGAGCTCTATAAATCTTCCCATTGAAACAAACCCGGCTGCTCGTAAGCCAACCTGGAATAGACGTGCGCGCACATCCAATGACTCACGACTAGTAGAGATGGAGGATTTACCTTCCCTAAAACGGGCTGCCAGTTTTGAGGATGATACGTTTTTGACAGCAAAGAAGACTAAGACTTTATCGGCCGGTCTGGATGAGGTCTAGACCTGCCGAAGCCAATGAGTATCTTAGTGTGGAATGTCCGGGGATTGGGGAATACTAGGACATTCCAAATGTTGCGGCATTACCTACAACATCATAACCCCGAGGTTGTGTTTTTAATGGAAGCTCTTTATACTCATGACAGACTGGAACGATTACGAGTTTCTTTTGGTTTTTTAGGCAAGTTAATGATTGATAGGGACGGTCGCAGTGGCAGTCTTTGCTTGTTGTGGACTGATTTTGTAGAGGTTGATTTAATTACGTATTTTTGGCACCACATTGATACTAAAATAAAGTCTCCTGGGGGCTTTGCTTGGCACTTCATGAGGTTCTATGGGTATCCTGAAGCTGTTTAGCACCATCATTCTTGGACTCTTCTATACCATCTCAAGCATCAATCGACTCTCCCTTGGCTCTGTGGGGGGGACTTCAACGAAATTCTTTCCTCTACGGAGAAGCAAGGAGGGGCAGTGCGCTTAAGGCCTTTGATCAATAATTTTCGCCAAGCGGTAGAAGATTGTGGGTTCCGGGACTTGGGATTTCATGCGCCTGAGTTCACATGGTATAACGGTCGGCCTTCGGACTTCATTCAGGAACATCTCGACAGATTTTTAGGCTCATCTGATTGGCTGCATCTTTTTCCTAATTTTGTGGTTAAAAATCATAAGTTTTGTTGTTCTAATCATCGCCCAGTTTTTATTTCTTTTTCTTCTTCTCTAGCTCCTAGCTGTACAGGTCAAGCTCGATGGGGCCACCGATTTAAATTCGAAAGTTGCTGGGGGAACATGGAGGCTCTCTGTGATATTATTTAGTAAACTTGAGTTGGTGCGGCGGATGGTCCTTTACCGTTGGCAGTCCCGTCGAAGCTGCAATTGTGTGCGTTCTTCATGGATGCTTGGAATCGATCCTCTCTTCAGCACCTGCGATGGGAGATAGCTCGCACAAGAGGGAGGATTCGAGTTCTTGGGCAAAACGTTGCTACCTCTTCGTAGCGAGAGCTTCGGTTCCAATAAAGCAAGCTCGACAAGCTCCTTTGTCAAGACGAGGAGTACTAGAGGCAGCAATCTCGCACTTCGTGGTTGTCCAGCAACGACAAAAAAATGAAATATTTTCACTTTAAATCGAACCAAATGAGGAAGCGAAATACGCTTTTAGGTCTTTTTAATTCTTCTGGGGAGTGGAAATCTGATACTGATGATGTAGAGATTGTGATCCATGACTATTTTAAGAATATTTTTACTTCTTCTCTTCCTAATGCTGCGGATTTCTGTATAGTGACTGGCAGAATGGACTCTAAGGTTACTCCAGCCATGAATCGTATTTTTGATGGGAAGTTTTTGGCTCAAGAGGTCCATTCAGCTCTTAAGCATATGCATCGGTCCAAGGCCCCAGGCTTGGATAGAATGCCCACTCTTTTCTACCAAAAAACCTGGGAGGTGGTAGGTGACGAGGTAGTAGGGGCTTGCCTCGAGTGCCTTAATGAAGACAAATACTTGAGTCATTTGAATTCCACTGCTATTGTTTTGATCCTGAAGGTCCCATCAGCTTTGCGCGTGACTGACTTTCGTCCGATTAGCCTATGTAATTTCCTCTACAAGATCATTGCTAAAACCTTAACCAATCGCCTTCGCCTGGTTTTGGGTCAGGTAATCTCAGACTCCCAAAATGCCTTTATTTATGGATGTTTGATCACTGACAATGCCATTGTAGGATTTGAGTGCTTGAATCTCCGTCAGAAGCGCCAGAAGTGGAAGAAGAGTTTTATGGCCTTAAAGCTCGACATGACTAAGGCTTATGATCGAATTGAATGGGGGTTCTTAGAGAGCATAATGATGAAGCTTGGGTTTTCTATCCTCTGGATTCGCAAGATTATACACTGTATCTCCTCAGTCTCTTATTCGTATCTGATTAATGGCGAGGTCCGGGGCTTTCTGAAACCGTCCAGAGGGTTGCGCCAAGGGGACTCATTATCCCCCTATCTCTTCCTCCTGTGTGCTAAAGGTCTCTCCAGCCTTCTTTCGACAGCTGAAAAAGACAACGTGATTCATGGCATTACTTGTGGCAGAGGCAGGCTTAACGTGTCTCATCTTTTCTTCACAGAAGACAGCCTCCTGTTTCTTTGTGCCGAGGTCAGTGAATGTCTTCAAATTCAAAATATCCTTTTATGTTATGAGAAGCTTCAGGTCAAACAATCAACAGAGACAAATCTGTTGTCTGCTTCAATGATCGCTTCCCTGCTGGACAAAAAGCTGAGTTGAGCAGTCTTTTGGGCATGCGCTTAGTTGAGCATTATGATAGGTATTTAGGGATTCCTAGCTTTGTAGGCCGCTCCAGGAAGAATCTTTTCTTTCGTATCAGAGATAAGGTTTGGAAAAAGCTTCAGCATTGGAAGGGAACTTTGTTTTCGGTAGGAGGCAATGAAATCTTGATAAAAGCAGTAATCCAAGCTATTCCTAAGTACTCTATGAATCTTTTTCGTCTCCCGCAGTCTTTGATCCTGGACCTTCATTTGTTAATGGCTCGCTTCTGGTGGGACAGTACTTCTTCGAGTAATAAAATTCATTGGTGCTTCTGGCCTTGTCTTTGTCGCAATAAATTGGAGGGAGGGCTTGGGTTCAGTAATTTGTTGCTTTTCAATCAAGCTTTGCTCGCCAAGCAAGGATGACGTTTCCTCACTAATCCAGACTCTTTGGTGAGCCGTGTTCTGAAGCATTTATGTTTTCCTTCTTGTAGTTTTTTGCAGGCTAAAACTACAGGCCTTCTCTCGGTTATGTAGAGGAACATCCTTTAGGGCTACTCTCTCTTGGAGAAAGGGTTATAGTGGGGAATTGATGGTGGAGAAGCTGTGTCGATATACCATGACAATTGGATCCCGTGCTCGTGTTCCTTTAAAGCCTGTCCGTCTTTTCTCCTTCCTTTGGATTCGCATGTCTCCTCGCTAAAGTGAGCTTCTGGTGAGTGAGATGTCAAGCTAGTTCGTGATTCCTTGCCTCCTGACGATGCGGATTGTATTCTGACTATTCCTCCTTTGTCTTGCCAAGACTCTCTCCGTTGACATTTTGACAAACTAGGAAAGTTTACCGTGAAAAACCCCTATAGGCTCTCTACTCAAAATGCTTCCGCAGCCAGCAGCTCGTCCACAACCTCATTCTCTTCCTGGTGGCGTTTTCTTTGGTGCTTAGATATCCCGCCCAAGGTCCGAATATTTTTATGGGGTGTTTGCAACAAGTGGCTGCCTTCCGCGGGCACCCTGGTTTGGAGGCATATTGTGAGGGATGGTAACTGCCAGTTCTGCTCCTCAGGCTACGAATCCTCCATTCACGCCTTTTGGGGCTGTCCGTTCCGTGGCTCCTCTTTGGACTTCCTCACCCTGTGTAAGACGTCTCTTACAATTGCTGAGTATGAAGAATTCTGTATTATCATTTGAAGGGCATGGTACCATGGAAACTGTTCACTTTTTCCAGATAGGAGAATGTTGGTCTCTGATATTATTCCCTGGGCCCTTTCGTTCTTGATAGATTATAGTGCTGCCATCGCCCCTCCTGCCGTCTCTGCTGGTCGGGCCACTGCCCCGCTTAGATGGGAAGCTCCTTCTCCAAGATGGTTTAAATCAACTCTGATGCCGCCTTGGATCCTGCCAATAAGCATGTTAGCTTTGGGGTTATTATTAGAGATAGTCAAGAGCAGGTGATAGCTGCTCTTGCTGAGCCTTATCCCCTGTTGGTTTCGGTGGCGGTCACGTAGGCTATGGCCATCCACCACAGCATTCAGCTAGCTGTGGAGTTGGGCATTTCTCCTTTGGGGTTTAAATCGGATGCCTCGTCTCTGATCTCGTTCATCTTAAACAAGGACCATTCCCTCTCATAGATGGGTCTTGTGGTTGCTGATATTATTCATTTTGTTTCTTCGCTTTCCATTTCGCATATTAGCTTTGTTTCTCGTTCTTGTAATGGAGTTGTCCATAATTTAGCTAGGTTTGGTCTTTCGATTCCCGATTTTTTGGTTTGGATTGAAGATTCTCCTCCTTGTGCGGCGGATCTAATTCTATCTGAATCTCGTTTGTAGTTTGGTTTTGTTTTTATTGAATTCCCTTCGTAAAAAAAAAAAACAGATAATTCTATATGATTGACCCCAAAATATTTGATAATTATATATCAATTTAAAGAGATTATAAACTAATCACATAAGTTATCATAATTTTAATTCTACCCTAAATGTATTCATCATGTCTATTGAATGAATGCACATAGTGAGACTTGAACCACTTGAACTATAAGTACATGCATTTAGAATTTTGTAGTTAACAATCGTTAAATATATCATTTATATATATAATCTTCAGTAAAACAAATTAAGAAACATATACAACACCTACCTCTTTTACACAATTCTTTTGCTTTTTGAAATTAAGCAAAAGCATCACCTGTTTTCATTTCAATAAATTAAATGAGATATAATTTTAAACCTTATCTTTATAATGATGACAAAAATTTATATATAAATGCATGAAACTCATCATACTAATCTAAATTCATTATAATGTTTCATGCAAATAAATCTTGGACATAAACATATTCCAAATGGATTGTCTATCCATATAATGGGCATTTTTCAATTATTTTTTTAATTTTTTGTAAATATCAATATTTTTTGTTTTCAAGGTTACTCTATATATATATATATATATATATATATATATATATATATATATATATATATATATATATCTATCTTTGATCTCATCCATTTGCAGAAATTGGTCAAAAAATTTAATATTTTTATGGTTGAGCTGATTGGTACAATTGTTACAAGTTAATTTATAAAGCTTTTGTAAATAAAGTTAATATTAATCAAAAGTCTCTTATATTGGTGGTTGGAGGAGACTTAAATTCTTTCAAGCTACCAAAGTTTAATATCTTGGTATAATATAGTATAGTATATATATATATATATTATTTACACCATTATCTATAAAAGTCTAATCATGTAGGTAAACCTCTCCAGTGTTAGAACTAAACTAGCACTAGTATTTTTCAGCTGGCTGTTATGTTAGTTGTAGCGCACCTTCCCTCCTTCTCTCACTTTGGAATGGAAAGATTTAGTAGGTTGCAAGTTTTCTTCCTTAATGTGAGAATAGATATCCGACACTACAAAAAAATATTATATTTACCGTGACTATCCATGATAAATATTAAATATTTTACTGTAAATTTTAAGTCTTTTACTGTAAATTCTCTGCGGCAAAATAATTTTTACAACAGTTATTATATGTGGCAAAATTTTTTGTCACAGCAGTATCTATAACAATTTTTACTGCGAATTACAATATATTTTCTTTACGGTAATTTTTTTTTTTTGTAGTGCGAGTCAAATATATAATAATTAATTTCAACATATACGAGGGTCAGACCTCATGACCCATTCCTTCGGTGTTAGGTTAAAAAAAATCAAAAAAATTAATTAAAGAACTTAATAATTAGACCGATTTTTCTCCACATTTCTACTATTCAACTTGGAAAACTGACATATCTCTATGACTCTCTTATCAGGTGTTTGCAGTTGTATATATATATCTTATTGCTTTGGAACTAGAACTTGCTTTTCAGAGATCAAACCCTAATTTCAAAGAATGAAGACATTCAATTCAAACATGGCGGCTTCACTCTTTCTAGACATACACATGTCATATCAAACACACACATATATATGAATATATATATATATATATATATATATATATATATAGATAACGGACCGATGTCTATTTTGTTTTTAGAAAGTTTCCGTAAGTCAAGGACAAAAAAAAGTTCATGATCTAGCTAGTTAGTACTACTAGTCAGAGTAACTAGAAAAGAAACAAGTAAGATACAAAGAGAACCGCTAAGAAAAACAAACCCAATTGCACCACTGACTAAACCCACCAACTCCATGGATTCTGATATTATATCATCATGACCACCTGATCTTCTCTTGTATCGTTGATGATCATGATCATGATCATGAATGTGTTGATAATTCCAACCATTTTTTACTGTACTGCAAGTAGTACTAGTAGTAGTATTACTACTAGTGTTATTTATCATCAACTTCTCCTTCTTCTTCACTTCATCTATTCTCTTTCTTAGAATACTCAGGTTTGCATCCACCATATCTGCTGATCTTCCTGCCAATTAATTAACCAAGTAACATATATAAATAAACTAGAAGAAAAAAAAAACACTGCATATACATATATATATATATTTGAAAAATAAAAATAAATTAATTACATACCTTGCTGATCATCTTTGAAGCTTTGAGATCTTATACGAGGAAACTTATTGAGTACTCTGTTGTGATTTTGAAGTGGAGTAGTACAAGAGGATCTACGGAAACCAGCAGCAGCTGCTAGAGAGAAAGCCATGTTTGATGATATAAGAGTTGATAAACATTTCGGTCCTAACTCTAATGTTTATATACACAGGCTAGCTCTCTCATGAATATATATAATATAATAAAGTCAGCCATTGATGCAGTGACAGTTAGATAGCCTAGTTTGATGGAAACTTTGAATTTTCTTGCAGAATTGTGGTTTGTGCCATTTTTAAATCATTTTACTTTTTTTTTTTTAAAAAAAGAAAAAAATTAATAAAATAAATGATACATGCACAAATGTACATAGTTATGCTTTTGTTTAATATTTTTTTGCTTCTTTGTTTTTTTTGTCTGTTTATGAGTTGTCCAATTCACATGCCAAGACCAGTTGTCCACAGTCTATTAGGCTCTTGGATAAACTAATGGAGGATGATGTTTAATTATATTATTAATTAATTATTTTTTGTTTATATATATATATATATGTGTGTGTGTGTGTGTGTGTGATATGTGTAGGATGTATAATCAAGCAATTAATTGCATGTGTTTAGACCTAACTGGGTGTAGAGATTGTGTCCAAAACTGTCTCTTGTATATATATATATATATATATATATATATGTGTGTGTGTGTGTGTGATATGTGTTGGATGTATAATCAAGCAATTAATTGCATGTGTTTAGACCTAACTGGGTGTAGAGATTGTGTCCAAAACTGTCTCTTGGGACCATTACCATTTTTGATCCTCTCAACAAAATGGACTTGTTATACATATGATGTGTTTGTATAAGAATCAAGAGAAAATAAGAGGGTTTTTTTATTTTTTATTTTTTTTATGAAGAAGATAAAGCTTATAATATCTTTGATCATTATGTGATAAAAGGTTTTGTGTACTGGAGAGAAAATTTGGAAAGATACTTGAAATTAGCATACAGAATTTATTTTGAGATGAATAATTGTATTTTTTTTTAATATATATAGGGTAATTTTCTAGTTCAAACCATTTTATGTCAAACCATTTACATCATCATGAAATTTAATGAATTATGATGATAATTTTTGTACGAATATTAACAAAAATAAGATATGCTTGAGGAAAATATTTCAAAAGTTTTTGAATTTGGGAACTATATTTTTCGTGTTCTCTATTTTTTTTTTTTAAGTTTTAGCTCCCAATACATGAGGGATAATATCCGAGCAAGTTTCATTAACTAATGAGCTACTCTATTAATGTTATTTACATACACGTGTGTGTGCGTACGTGATGTTCAGACATTACAATTCAACGTTGCCAAAATTTTAAGCAGTATTAATAATTTTTATTCTAGTATTTAGTGATGTAGGTAGGGTTTTTAATTAAGCAAGATCATTAGGAAAAAAAATCAATAAATAAGAAACAAAACAAAACAATGCATATTTAGATGAAAACATCCTCTTGACGATAAGTAGAGGCGAAGCCATCTTAGGGCCTGAAGAGCTATTTAAATTTTATCCAAATTTTTTTTTATTATTTACAATTTTTTATTAAACTTTTTTCCAATTTTTAAACTGGCCACCCATGAGGAAGATTGATGGAGTTGGTTTCGCCTCAAACGATAAGCATTTTTTTTTTTTTTTTTGGGTCTAACTTTAGGCGTTTTTGGAATTTTCCCATCATTTTTCAAGTAAATGTCAATAATCAATTAAGTAATTCTCCAGAAAGTATTTTCTATCTAAAAAAATAAAAGAAATCTGTCTAATCCTGAGAGATATATATATTTTTTTAAAAATCATTTTAGAATTGATAGAGGATTTGTATAAATTAATCCAGAGATGTCAAAACTAGCTAGCTCATGCTTGCACATGACTGCACCAAAGGAATATCTCCACAGGAGACGTGTAAATTTATGCAAATTAAAGAACACGTATAATATATATATATATATACACACACACACACGCACCTTTTGTTATATTTATATTTTGGGATATGATCTCTTTTGTCCAACTCGACCTTTGAAAGAGATCATAATCATATCCCAAAATATAAATATAACAAAAGGTGTGTGTACATAAACAGAACATGCATTGTTTTGTTTTGTTGCTTATTTATTGATTTTTTTTCCTAATGATCTTGCTTAATTAAAAACCCTACCTTCATACTATATACTAGAATAAAAATTATTAATACTGCATAAAATTTTGGCAACGTTGAATTGTGATGTCTGAATCAGTATTACTACGCTTTACTAACGCAT
Organism: Xanthoceras sorbifolium; assembly: GCA_003430845.1. Lineage (NCBI taxonomy): Eukaryota > Viridiplantae > Streptophyta > Magnoliopsida > Sapindales > Sapindaceae > Xanthoceras > Xanthoceras sorbifolium. The sequence goes on from CM010621.1 coordinate 30,198,600, forward strand.
TCGGGGGGTCGAACTGTAGAGTGAAACTATAAAATTATAAGTTTTCACGTGGAGTAATAGTTTTATCATAAAGGGTTTTAGAATTTAAACGCTGATATTTATTGGCCAGGTTTATGTAAGAGAGAAAGAGTGTATATACATTGTAAACATCGTTTGATAGTCGAATTGAGTGCTGATGCGCTCCGTAAACATAATCACATAGATATCACATTAATTGTTGACCCATATAAAAATCCCTATTTCTTTTATTATTTTTCGTGTTTTCATGTATGTATTTAATTTATTATTGTCTTTAAATTTATATATATTTCGTAACAATCAAATTAAAAGGTGATGAGAATGAGAGAATATGAGATCATGTTAATAAACTTCAAAAAAAAATAATAATCAAAAGAGACAAATAATTATATAAGACATTGGGGTTTGGTAACAAAACACTATTAAATATTTTGAAAGAGAAGGTTTGATATTTGATAATTGTCCATCTAAAAATTGAATGATCTGTCTTTAATTATTTAAAAATATATAGGAACCCTATGTGTTAGGTTAATTTTATTGTAAACATATAGATGTCTTTTTTATTTTTTTAATTGTCTCTTCTACTTCTTATAATCCCAATCATAAAGTGAAATATATATATATATATAAACTTTATAAGTTAACGAATAATTTTTATATTATATAATTTATTAATTTTAAAACTCTTCGAATATTACGTTTAATATTATAAATTTATAGTTCTTAACTTGATAATTTTAAAAGTGTATACGTATTATCATTTTACATAACCATTACAAAACGCCTTATACTAATATTAAAAATATTTTCCAAATCCTAATTAAGATTTTTTTTTTTAAAACTTATTTAGGGTTTGTTTGGCTAAGTTTATAAAAATAGTTTTTGAATTTTTTGAGTCCAAAAGTTACTTTTAGGTTCGTTTGGATATTTCTGCAGAAGAACTTTAAAAATTCTTCCAGTTAAAATTAAAATATATAACTTTTACAAGAAGTACTTTTAAGAAGTTAAAAGTTTAAAGTAAAATTTTTTGCCAAATATGCACTTATCAGGAAAAGCACTTTGGATGAGTAGCTCACATAATTCAAATCACTCAATCATTAACCCAGAGAATTAAAAATAGATTTAGATCTAAAATTAATTATATAGAATAATCATGAAAATGAGTGGTTAGGTGAATAATTTGGGGCCTTGAAGATCCGATTTTTGGGTATTCTAAAAAGGTGGCAAAGTGCAATAAGATCCAACACATTCCAGTTTTGTGTGCGAAACGTGGCACAATCACAGAAGGGAAATCCTGTGATTGCACCACGTACAACTTCGACATATGACAAGAGTCCCTATCTTATTGGATTATTTAATCTATTGTAACCTTATTTTAATTGTTTTAGTTAAAGTTGTTGGCTTTTTCTAGGATTTTGTTTAATTTATTAAATATGTCTACCATTTTTGACAAAATTGATCCTCATATTTTCACAAGTACTAAATAAACACGTAATTTTGTAGAAGTAATCAAATTAATCCCCTCTCACGATTAAATATAATATTTAATTTTAACAGAGTTTATAAAAATATATTAATATTTAAAGCTGATTAACAAAAATTTGTCAAAGAAACTAATACGATCAATATTTATAAAAAATAGAGGAATCGATTTAATCAAATATAGAAAAGTCGTAAACTATTTGAAATTAGAAAAGAAATCCAAGACTTATTTGGATAAAATTACTAGTGGTTTCATGAATTTTTTAATAAGATCGAAAAGATATTAGTGACATATTAGATCGAAGAAGGGAAATGAGATTCAGACCCTATCTTGGTTCTAACCTCAAATACTTAAAGATAACATACTTCATTTTAAAATAATGAAAGTGAAAAAAATAAAATTAATTGAATCTCAACCATTGAGTACAGATATCATCAGATTTTTAAGATCGGGATAACGATCACTATAGGAGTCGAATGCTAAATGCAATCATGTAACTTTTTTCAAGTGTATCCTTGTAAAACAAATGGAGTACTCCAAATTCATTTTATACCAACATCATAATCACACTTAAATCATTAATAAATACCTTTTAAAATCGTACATACACTCATAGTTTAAGTGATTAGTGCACATTCCTCTCACCTTAATGGTAAGAGTTTAAATCCTACCATGTGTATTTACCAATATATGTGAGTAGTTTTCTCCCCTTATTGTGGGATATATAAATATCTTCTATTGCCGAAATAAATATTTGAACATTATTAATTTTGTAATTATAGTAGTAAAAAATATATATATATATATTTTTTTTTGAAATGGTACAATTACAATAATAACAACTGCCGGGACCTACTGAAAATAATTACTAAATGTACGGTCCAGATATCTACTCCCATAACGGGAGAATACTACTCCCACAATAAGGAGAGAAAACTACCTACATATGCATATAGTGGGACTCAAATCTCGCACCACTGAGGTGGGAGTGAGGTGTACTAACTACTTTACTACAAGTAGATGTGCAGTATTTTTTAAAATTGTGAATTAATCTTTTTAATTGTTATTGCCACATTATTCTTTTTGAAGATGTTTATAGAGAATGGAGATGCTACCTAACTGCAAACATGTCTATCAAAACTTTTTCTTTTGATGTTTTTATAATTAATCAAGAGAACATATACAGATAAGCATCTACATATTCTCAGAATACTAGAATAGATAGCATAAAAAATATTTTAGGTGATTTGGTGCAATAATTGGCCCAAGTGTAATCCAATGATTATAGTCCATAAAAATAGCCATGTAATCACATTTTATTTGTTATAATAAAATATTATTGAAGAGTGATTCAATCTAAGTACACATGTAAGATGATGATTATAAAGGTAATTTGAATAATTATAAATTAATCAACTAATAGTACAATTTTTTAATCATGGCTGACAAATAACCAAGTGTACTCCTCAAACTACTTTTTGGTTACAAATGTGATTTTAGTTAGGCAGATAAAGTTAGTGGATTAAAAAGATTATTTTTTTAATGATTTCAAAGATCTTCAATCATGCAACTAATTAAGTACCAGTTGTTGTAGTATTAGTTCATAATCCATTTTGATTGCTAATTAGAGCATCCATAATGCATGAAACCCAAATATAAGACTCATTATGTGCCACATCATCACTTTTAAATCTCATTTTAAAAAAATGAGTTTTTTCATTTGGATCATATTATTATAGGTAGGGGTGGGCGTCGGTTGGATCGGATCACTTTTTGTATGATCCGAACCGATCCGACAATTGATCGGTTTTTCAAAAAATGATCCGATCCAATCGAAAATTCTAAAGTGATCCGAATCGTATTGGACCGGTTCGATCCCATTCGGTTTGTCGGTTCGATGGACTTAATTTTTACAATGTTATTATTCATATTTTAAGCCTACTAATTTAAGTCTCAAGTCCTAAGCTGTACAAAAGTTGTATAATAATACAAATTGCATTACAAATAACAAATTATAAATATAAACATGTTCAAAATTCAAGTAACATTTTAATTCCTTAATATAAACCTATTCAAAATTCAAATAACATTTCATATCCTCAGTATAAATAACAAACATAACAATTAACAATACGTTAATAACAGTCCACAAAAATTATTAAATAATATATAATAATCCAAATATCAATCCATAAATACTAATAAAAATTCTTCATTCTTAAAGCAACAAAATATCAATAAATTAAATCTGAAGCAAAACGAATAGAAAATAAACAAAATCTAAAGTAAAAAGAAGAGATACAGCACCATCGTTTTGACCATTTTGAGTTTTTGACCAAACAAAATCTAAAGAAAAATGAATAGAATCAATGTCAACAAAATCTGAACAAACCGACAATAAAATCTGAGCAAAACAAACCAGTTCATCACTTTGACCAAAAACTAAAAAAAAACAATGAAGAGCCAATGGACCTGTGAGATCAATGACAACACAGAGGGTGCTCTGCTCTGCGATTGAGGGAAGGCTGAAGAAAGGAGGAAGTAACACAGGTGGTACTTTGCAAATTGAGGGAGGCGAAGAAGATACTGCTCTATGAATGAGGGCAGCTAGAAAGTGGAGGTAGGTTTAGAGAATGGAGGCAGTGGCTGAAGTGGAGAGTGGAGGGCTGCATATTAGGTTTTTTTTTTTAATTTATATATTGGGTTAGCGAATCGGTTCACGGATCCTACAATAGATCCGCGAACCGATCCAGTAATGACGGATCCTAAAAAAATGAATCGAATCGATCCGTTAAAAAATTAGATTCGATTAAAATCCGGTTCGGACCAGTTCAGATCACCGGTTCGGTTTGGATCGTCGGATTTTTGCCCACCCCTAATTATAGGTCTTTTTTTCCCACAATGCAACTAAATTGAAAAAGATAAATTGGACCTACTTTTTAACTTTTTTCTAAACAATCATTACTCTTTATTAAAATATAATAATAAAATGTATATATATATTATAAATTATATAATATATTATAAACTATATAATATATTTTAAATATTAATAATTATTTAAAAAAGTTATAATTAATTTAAAATAAGATATAAAAAATATCATAACTAAAATACAACAATAAAAATAAATATTGAAAAATTTAAATATTAATTAAATTTATAATTATACATAACTATAGATATTATAAAAATTAAATTTATAAAAAAAATAATATTATTATTCAAATTATTTTAATTTTATTAAAATATTTATATATTAAAATTTAAATTATATATATATATAAGCCCAATAATTATAATAATTATTAAGCAAGACCCAAATAAAATTTTAAATTTAAATTTTTATTTGAGTTTAAAATTGTGGACTCCACAAATAGGACTTGAATAGCAAGCCCCATTGTGGAGCTCACTAGACCCACTTAAAAAGAAAAGACAGAAAGAATAGTCCTCCATTTTAGATGCTCTTAGATAAAGAAAAGACAAAAAGAAAAGGGTAGATAGATTGATTTAGTGTTAATGAGTAAATGTAAGATGGAAAATTAAAAACAAGAGAAAACAATAATAAAGAAAATATATAAAACAAGAGATGCTTGAATATTACTGGCTCAGATAATAAGTTGATGAAGTGTTCTGACATTAAAAAGAATTTGGAAATTTAGTGGCACATCGGATACTACTCATACCTCTTAATAAAGTTGAGGACTTCTTCCTTCAAATAAAAAAAAAATCAAAAGTTATTAGATACAGCGGCGAATGATGGCTCGCCGGCCGTGGTACTGACACGTTATACAATTTTGTCATTATATTTCAACTATTATATTGCATTTTAATATAATACTATCATCAAAGGATCGATGTGGAAAGTTGTCAATAAGTGAGACAAAGAGTGTGATAGTTGCTCATCATATCAATCTAAAAGTAAATAAAAAATTTGTTTAAATTTATCACCACCACATTATTTGATAACCAATGGGGCTGCTACTTGATGCAAATCAGCAGCTTACCACAATACTCTGCTAAAAAATTGGACAAAATTTTGGATAAGATAACATTATATAAATTATAGTTTATATGAGCAACTATCATAATCATTGCTCAAAGGATTTCTTTATACTCTTCCAAAAAAAACAGTATTTTTTTTTTTTTATAAAATTCACTTGACTATAATAAATCAAAACATACAATAATTAGAAAATTAATATACACATTTTAATATTAATGTATTAATATTCCAAGGCCATCTCTTCACCCTCTCCTTCAGCAGTGTAGTGTAGGGATTGGCCTAGATGGGAAGCCCCTTCTCAGGGCTGGTTTAAGATCAATACGGACGCTGCCCTAGATTTAGTTAACAAAAAAATTGGTTTTGGTGTTCTCATTTGGGACAGTCTGGGTCAAGTTATGGATGTTTTTTCTCAATTTTATCCTTTGCTTGTCTCGATTGATATTGCGAAAGTCATGACTATTCGGAGAGGAATTCAGTTAGTTGTGGAGCTAGGCATTTCGCTGATGGGTTTAGAATCAGATGCTTTGACTTTGGTTTCTTTTATTGTTAGCAAGGACCCTCCTCATTCAGACGTTGGCCTTGTTATTTATGATATTATTCAGTTGGTCTCTTCTATTTCCATTTCACAATTTAATTTCGTTTCTCGTTCTTGTAATGGTGTAGCTCATAGGTTAGCTAGATTTGGTCTTTCTATTTTTACATTTTCTGGCTTGGGTTGAGGATGTTCCACCGTGTGTGGAAGAGCAAATTCTTGCTGAATTTTCTTTGTAGTTTCGCTTTGGTTTTAATTTTATTCATCAAAAAAAAAAATGAATGAGATCATATTTTCTTATAATGAAAATTTAAAAATGTATTTTCTTATAATATAATTAAAATTATCAATCTACTTTTTTTTTTGCCTAAATCAAAACCTCAAAAATTTAACATATAATTTTTTTTTATAAATTTATGGAGTATTAAATTAAAAAGGTTGTAACCGTAAATATATAAAAATATAATCAATGCTAATAGAACTTATTGAACAACACTATTTAAAATAAAAACATCAATAATCTACAAGAGAAATCTCTTTTGTAAATTAAAATTTTAATACTTGTGAGATCAAACTTGAGCAGTGTAATTAAGATTGGCTAGATTCATCAAATTAACAGGCCTGATGATCTTGGATTGCTTTCCTGCCCACAAAGCCTTGGAGACAAGTTTGCAAGTGTGTTCTGATGGATGAAAGAAATCCCAGAACAGGAATTCATTGGGATTTTTACACATTTTGTAACCTTCTCTTCCACATTGAACCAATCCTCCAAGAATCCCATCTCCGCAACATGCACTTGACACGTCACTGAAACCTGTGATATAAATGATAAGAATGTTGAATATTATTGCAAGTGATATTTGTAGATATGTGGGATTTCGCTATGTGTACGCCATGACCCTACCTTTACCTTGTCACAAGGTATTGTCCGCTTTGGTCATGAGCATCACAATTTTGCTCTTAAAAGGTACCTTGTGAGGGAGAGGTGGAGTTACAACATACATATAGAGAAATTTAGGTGTCAATGACACCATTGGCACTAAAAAAAGGGCTCATGCACAGACTCAACCTTGATTAGGACTGTTGATATAGGATTATGAACTCTCTCACACGTTGAGACAATGATGGATTGTGTAGAGAAATTCAGGTGTCAATGACACCATTGGCACTAGAAAAAGGGCTCATGCACAGACTCAACCTTAATTGGGACTGTTGATATGAGATTCTGAACTCTCCCACACGTTGAGACAAGGATGGATTGTGTAGTTTATAAGCATGACCCCACCTCTCTCTCACAAGATGCCTTTTAAGGGGAGAACTGTGAGTCCCATGTACAAAGAAGACAATACCGTCTGACAAGGCATAGGTGGGGTCACGGCATATACGTGGAAAAATCCTGATGTCAACAATATTAATGTTTTATGTGACAAGTGATTTGTGTGCATCATGTTACTAACCGTATCACCTCATGCATGGTATGAATTATATAAGTAAAAAAAATACCGTAACGTGTTGGATTAGCTCTAAATTTCTGAACAAGATCATAACTGGCTCCATAAACAGCAACTGCTCCAGGGTACTTTACAGGTATATCCATGACCAAGTTTTCCAATCCTTTGTTATACTTCTTGACCATCACATTCAACTTTCCATAGCAACGATCGACTGGAGCGCCAGGCAACATGACCCTAGCCGGAACACAACCGACTGGACCAAGCGAAAACAGGGCGATCCGGCGGGCTCCATGCCTAAACAATTGGTCCACCAAATTTGCAACTTCTGCTAGCATGGCTTGAACATAGGCATCCTTGTCAGGTTTTTTGGTTCCAAATGGAAGAAAATAGTTGTAGATGTCGTTGGAGCCGGATTCAAAGAGAAAGAGAGATTTTTGAACCAGGGTTTTGTCAATCTTGTTTTGGTTTACTAGATCCTGGAATTGTTGTAGCTGGTCCTGGATTGATATCACTTCCTGTAACATAAAATAAATAAAATGAAAGCAGAAAAAACAGTTTAAAATAAATATCTGATATAACACAAAGTGTTTCTTCTGTTTTTAATTAAAAAAAAAATACTGATGTGTTATAAGATTTTCAAAAGCTTAATAAAAATTTAAAAGAGTAGAAATTTCCCAAACTTTTATAAAAATATGAATATTTTTATCTGATTTATTTTTTTATCGAAACATTACATATACAGAAAAGCTTGCTTTTCAACTAATTTTATGGATCCCAGCAAAATTTTGATAGATTTTGGAACTATTTGGATGTGTAAAAAAAATTACCCAGTCCTGATTTGTTTCCCTGAGAACACCACTACCAGCACTTGCAAAGTTGATGCCATTTTTTGGGTAATTTCTCCTGCTCCCATTCTTGACTGCAATATGTGCCTCCATGTATGGTTCCTGTAACTCCACCCCAATAAATTGTGCTGCCATTTCAAAAAAACACACAGAAATAAAAAGTTGGACAATTTAAACGTGCTTGCTACGTTACTGATATAATAACTTTATCAGGACTATCCGGAGATAGATATTAGAAATCACTAGATTGCTTTCAACTGTATGAATGTAATTCCATGACTAGCAGTTTGCTGGTATTGTCATAATGGAAGTATTAGAGAAACGAGAAAATCTTCTTCAGTGGGTGTATACCGCGCCTTCTGGCTAATTAGGAACTAAATAATTTTTAGTTTTTACGAATGGCGTGATACGACCATCCCGCTGAAAATTAATTTTTTTTTAGAAACTATAAGGAGATTGTGAGTAGTACTCACAAATGAAGTCTGCAACAGTTCTGCCATTGGTGAACCTTCCAGTGGGATGGTGGAAAAAGCTTGAACCATAAGGAGGGAAATCAGCCTGAGCAGTGCAGTTTTTGTTGAAGTGATTGTTTCCAGCATCAAAAATGGAGTCTCCAAATGTGAAGATTGCAGGGACATTGAATGATGAAGAGACTATAACATAAAGAGAAGTGAAGATTATGACAAGTATCAGAGCAAGTTTCTCCATGGAAAAACAAGACATAGATTTTGCTGTCAAGGGAAAATGCAGGTCATATAATTTCCATATAGAAGCTCTTAAAAAAGTGCTTTTGCTGAATCGCTTTTGTTAAAGCCAAAAAAAATGGGTGACAATGAAGACAAAAAAAAATCTAACAGACAACACGAGGATGGTTCATTTTAAGTATCGTTTCTCTTGTGCTGCTTTTGTGAATAGCTGCTGAAAACCAGTTACTTTTTTTGTTCACACGTTATCCTCAAACTATGCCGTGTTTGTATTAGAGTCAGGATTTTGTCACGGAATCTGTCAAAATCAAATACTGTACTGTCTGAATATCAACTCTCAGACTAAAAGTAAACTATCGTTTACTAATATAACAATACTCATCTATGGACAGGACAAGACTTCTTAATTCTTGATAGAATCCAAAAACTTAATGAAGAGCTCATTTCCTTTAAACTATACTAAATTTTCTATAATCTTAAAATAATATATATATATATATATATATATATATATATATATAAAATTTTTGAGTTATTCAATATTAGTCAAAAGTAGCACTGCTCAATGTGGCAACTTGACAAGGGTATTATTTTAGTATGATAATATCTCAAGTTTTAGGGACGGATCCCTTTGAGGAATAGGGGACCTGGCCCTCCCAAAAATTTTGATAAAAAAAAAAAAATTGTATGTAAATTTTTTTACTATTACATTTGAATATACAAAAAGTAAATAAATAAATAAATATATATATATATAGAGAGAGAGAGAGAGATTGGCCCCCCAAAGTATTTAGTCTTATTCCGCCCCTATTAGGTTTAAGTCGGTACCACTGCAGATGGTATATAAAAAAATAATATATATATATATATATATATATATTAGTTAAAAGTGAAAACTGAAAAGGAAGAGATTTCCATGAATACTTTGTTGAAATTTTGATAGTTTCTTACACCAATGTTAAAAAAAGAATAATAAATGTCGCTCTTGTCCAACAATGTTACAGGTTCAAATCGTTATACGAAATTAGATATCGAAAAAGAAAAAAAAATTCTCAATAAAAATAATGATAATTAATAATAATTTATTTTGCATTTAAACTAACTTTATTTTTGTCTAAAACAAAGGCCAATTATTATTTTGGTCCCTAATTTTTAAAAAATTATCAATTTTTTAAAGTAGTTTTGGTTAATGATATTATTGGGCCCTAACTTTTAGGAAATGTATCAATTTGATTCATCTGATCAAATTTCTGACAGTCAAACATAACAAAATTGGTAAAAGACTGTTTTACCCCTGTATTCTGTTTGATGATTTAAAATTACTGTTTTGCCCCTAAAAAATATGTACTAATTTTTAATACAATTATCATTTTATCCTCATCTTGTGTTAACTAAATAAATTGATATGTACGTTTAAAATTCCAATTTTACCCTTATACATGATTCTGAATTATTTAGATATGCTTATGAAATTATAATTTTACCCTTAAAAGCTGTTTTGTTATATATAAGGCAAATTTCACAACTGTTCATTCAAAAAAAAAAAAAAACAAATTTGTTGAGTCAAACATGAAGTAGTCATTACTGCCATTATAATACAATTTTACACCTGTTCATACACTAAAAAACAATAACAAAGCAAAGGCTAATATATCCCATACACATTTCCCTATCAACCAATATTACTATTCATTACAACAAATATTAATTTATACCAATAAAGTAATATTACAACCAATATTAATTTCAATAAAAAAATAAACATTTCCCTGTTAACATTTCATAAACATTTCCCTGTTAACATTTCATAAACATTTCCCTGTCAACAATCCATAAACTAATATATTCCTTACACAATATCCTTCAACTAACTTAATAATTTATCATCCACCATCAACTGCCACCATGCAAAAATAACAGCCACCACCATGTAAAATTATCAACTCCTGCCAATTCAAAAAAATAAAAAAAAAGAAGCTACAACCCAACTACCAACTTACAAAGCAAAAATAACCACCACTGACAGAATTAGATTTGGACATCATAAAAACTGTTCCAACAATTATATGTGTTAACCAAATCTGATACAATAAATATAATAAAAGTACTTAATGTTATAAACTAATAAACTACTAATTACAACTTCTTCAAAGTTGTGAAGTTAAACCTATTTGCGAGTATACATCAGCTACATGTCTTGGTGGAACCATGAAATTATCGGATAAGTGTGTCGTTTTGGCCGTCGTCTTGACCGCTTCACTTTCAATGATGGTCGACGAAGGGTGAAGGTGGCAACGTTCAGTGGGAGGTAGGGGTCAAAGGCTTGGGTGAGGTGTATTTGATTTGTGGACTTATGCAGACCGAATTCAAGGCATCAAATTTTTAGAGATAAATGAGTAAGGGCATTTTTTTTTTCAAAATTTGAAATTTATTTTCTATATTAATTTTATATTTAATTAATACATGTGTCATCATTTCGCATCATCAGAGTCAAAAAGATAAAATTAACCCTCTCTCCGTTAATGTTGATTAACGTCAGTTGGTTAAAGGGACCAAATTGATACTCACCTCCAACACCCAACACCTATATAGCTCAGGCTAAGGTTCGTGGTTCGAGGGGTGGGGGAGGCGAAATAAAATCCTACAGGTACAGTACCTTGTGAGAGCCCGACGCCCTCGTGCTAGGGTCGACCCTGCCTTCAGGGGTCGTGCGATTTATCGCAAAAACAAATTTGTTGAGTCAAACATGAAGTAGTCATTACTGCCATTATAATGCAATTTTACACCTGTTCATACACTAAAAAACAATAACAAAGCATAAGGCTAATATATCCCATACACATTTCCCTGTCAACCAATATTACTATTCATTACAACAAATATTAATTTATACCAATAAAGTAATATTACAACCAACATTAATTTCAATAAAAAAATAAACATTTCCCTGTTAACATTTCATAAACATTTCCCTGTTAACAATCCATAAACTAATATATCCCTTACACAATATCCTTCAACTAACTTAATAATTTATCATCCACCATCAACTGCCACCATGCAAAAATAACAGCCACCACCATGTAAAATTATCAACTCCATTAACTGCCAATTCAAAAAAAAAAAAAAAAAAAAACTACAACCCAACTACCAACTTACAAAGCAAAAATAACCACCACTGACAGAATTAGATTTGGGCATCATAAAAACTGTTCCAACAGTTATATGTGTTAACCAAATCTGATACAATAAATATAATAAAAGTACTTAATGTTATAAACTAATAAACTACTAATTACAACTTCTTCAAGGTTGTGAAGTTAAACCTATTTGCGAGTATACATCAGCTACATGTCTTGGTGGAACCATGAAATTATCGGATAAGTGTGTCGTTTTGGCCGTCGTCTTGGCCGCTTCACTTTCAACGATGGTCGACGAAGGGTGAAGGTGGCAACGTTCAGTGGGAGGTAGGGGTCAAAGGCTTGGGTGAGGTGTATTTGATTTGTGGACTTATGCAGACCGAATTCAAGGCATCAAATTTTTAGAGATAAATGAGTAAGGGCATTTTTTTTTTCAAAATTTGAAATTTAGTTTCTATATTAATTTTATATTTAATTAATACATGTGTCGTCATTTCGCATCATCAGAGTCAAAAAGATAAAATTAACCCTCTCTCCGTTAATGTTGATTAACGTGAGTTGGTTAAAGGGACCAAATTGATATATTTCCTAAAAGTTAGGACACTAGGATACCATTAACTAAAACCGCTTTAAAAATTGATAATTCCTCAAAAGTTAGGGACCAAAATGATAATTGCCCAAAAACAAATATAAAAAACTCTATTTAAATGAGTTAAAATTATAATTTTACCCATAAATTTTTAAAAATATTATTAATAATTAAAAGCGTAATATGATTATTTATATTCATTTTTTAGAAATAAAATTTTAAAAAAATTAAATTTTTTTTTATAATGTCTCATTATATATTTAAAAAAATAAAAATTATATTTTTAAATGAGAGATTCAGTTAAAATTTTTTAAAATTTAATATAAAATTATCATATTACCCTTCTAATTATTAATAATATTTTAAAAAATTTGAGGGTAAAATTATAATTTTAACTCATTTAAATAGAGTCAATGACAAAGGTGTCTTTTTAATATTTTTAGTTAGTTTGACTATTAAAAAATTGGTCAGAGGGGCTGAATTGATACATTTGGAAAAACTAAGGGTCTAATGGTATAATAAACGAAACTGAGTTAAAATTTAATAATGCTTCAAAAGTTAGGGGAAAAATTGATAATTATCCAAAATTAAAATGTTGTACTACTAAGAAATAAACCAACTATATTTATCGTACGACACCGTTTGAAGGCACTTCAAAAGAACGTTTCTGGCTGTTGTATCTCGAAACAGTCTCTTGCCTGTACTTGCACTTCTCGCAAGGTCTGCGAGCGTTTTGTCTGTTTGTTTTCTTGTGGCTTCTCACACGCACAGAGAGTCACTGAAAAATGAGTGACCAAGCAGAAGAAGATAGATGGGCAAGAGCCAAAAGAGCCGTAGACGATCTCTACCACATCAAAGAAACATTTTTTCCTCGGACCCCAGATGAAAAAATTGCCAAATTGCAAAACGAATCGGATCTCGCTCTCAAACTCCTCGATTTCATCACTCCCGGTATCGTTTTCGCTTTCTCTTCAGACCCTTTTAGGCTTTTGTCTTCTATTAATGTTGTACATATACACTTGTAGGGAAATTGTTGTTTAGTTTTAGCTAAAACTGAAGTGCACTAAAAAAGGGATGTATATTATGTGAGCTTTTATGTGAAAAATAAGTTATTTGAACAGAAATTTTTTTTTGAGGTTCCATGTTTTGAATTTTTGGTTGTTTAGGTAGTAGAGAAAATAAAATTGCTAGGGAAACTATCATTATAAAGAGTGATAGTTGGCTCTGTGATGATAGGGTGGTCCTTTCCGTTGTTTTGGCTTTGAAGAATTCAGATATTATATTGCTTTTAGAAAAAATAATGCCGGTGGCTGTCTACAAGTGTTTTCTAATTTTGATGAGAATTTAGATTGTGTAGTGGTTACTACGTGAAGTAATAATTATGTATCTTGTTCTCTTGTATTGCTTTCTTTGGATTGGGTTGTTCTTTTGCATTACTTGCTTGATACATTTTACTTTGTGGCTTATTTTCTTGTTATGTATTTCCTTTTTAGGTCCAAGTAATTGACTCTTTAGTGTCTAGAAGAATTGTGGTTACAAATTTTATATTTAAGGATATTTTATGTCACACTTCGGGATGGTGATTTCTTTTGATGAATTTTTTAGGTGCTTATGTAATCATTACTGTGCGTTTCTCCGTTTATTTCATATTTAGTCTTGAAAGGGAATAATATTTTGCTCTTTCACAGACCGAAGGAAGACGCCTATACAACGTGCAACATATGAGTATCTGAAAGGAAAGATACTGGATGTAGTACCTGACTACCGGAAAGAAGCAGAAGATCATCTCTCTAAAGCTGTAAGCAAGAAAAGACTTGTAATTCACTAATTCTAGTAGTTTAGTAGTGTGATAATGCTCAGGCTCAGGTTCATGTTTTGAAGCTTTTATCCCCCAGGTGAAGTTGAATCCATCTCTTGCAGATGCTTGGCTATGTTTGGGTATCTGCATTTGGAAGAAGGGAGATCTACCTGCAGCAAAGAACTGCTTCAATCTTGCACTAAGCAAGGTTATTTCCAACAATACCATTGTTCTTAATATTCCAATGATAATATATGTTGTATATTTGTATTTACTCTTATCTTTCTTTAGTGTTGGTGTCAGTTATACTTAAACTTTTGTCGCATACAGGGTCCAAACAAGAAGATACTTTGTCAATTATCAATGCTTGAAAGAAGCATGGCTCAAGGCAAGAAATTTCTTATTCTTCCCCTGTAGTCAGAGGTCAATTTACACTTAAGTTTGGGTGCCGGGGGATATGATTTTAAGAACCAATATTTGGAAATTGTACTTCTTGGCCTCTTGGTGCTTTGTAAAGGAGCAGAAAAATTGTGTCATGTTCTCAAGACCAAAGTTTATTTTGACTTCAATATGAATGTATCATTGTGTTACCAAATTAAATTATTTCTTCAATTTTAGGTGCGGAGAATCGGGCAGAAATAGTTGAGGAAAGCATTCAACATGCTAAAGAAGCAATCACATTAGATGTCAAGGATGGGAATTCTTGGTGTAAGATTTTCAATTCCAACCATATAGTTAAATTATGATCTGTTTTCTTCGATCTTTGTATATGGTTAATGTTCAAACATATACTGTACTTTGTATTGACTTAAGAGCTAACTTCATATTTGAATGCTAGTGGATGATTCAACCATTTCCTGATTGCTGCATCTGGGAAAAAGTATTTAGACTTTATGTTCTACACATAAATGTGCAGAGATATAGTTTATCAGAACTTAACCTCATTCTACTTTTCTTATATTCTTGGATTCTTAAAGAACCCTTCTGCATTCTCTTTGCAGTTAAATGCAAATGGAAAGTTAATGTGTGACCTAATCTTTTTGTCTGAATATGTTTGACGTGCAAACATAGTTTGTACTTTGTATTGACTTAAAAATTAATTTGCATATCTAATACGTTTTGCTTTCTTGTGGCCCACTTCCTATGTGAATGCCAGCTGATAAATCAACCTTATCTCTTTTCTGCTGCACATGAAAAATTCATTTAGACTTGATGTACTCCACTTGTATCCTAAGAGATACAGTGTGTTTATATTAATGGTCATTTTACTTTTTTCATATGCACGGTTACTTATCAAATCTTCCACATTGTATCTGCCGCCTCTTTTTATTTGTTTTTTCAAGATGTTTTTCTAATTTATATCTTCCTAATTCTCCAACCTGTAATATATCATATCCTCTGATAACACATTATCTTCTTGACAGATAACCTTGGAAATGCTTGCCTCACAAGCTTCTTTGTTACTGGAGCTTGGGACCACAGCAAACTTCAGCAATCTTTAAAAGCATACCAAAATGCTGTGAGTTTGCTGTAAAAATTTTCCTTTGATATCATTTTTCAACCTCTTCAAATTATAGATTTGTAATATGAACTATATTTGTGAAGGAATATTTTGATCAGGAGCTACGAACTCAGCATTTTGACCTTTCTGACTTGCTGTACTACTATTGAATAGGATGATTAGTCTAAAACTTTTTTCGTAGTTCAGTCTTGTTTTTGTATATTGGGATTTGATTGTTGATAATCTGTATCAGGAGAAAGACGAAAGGATGAAGTCCAATCCAGACCTTTATTTTAACTGTGCCACTGTAAGTTGAATTTTTCTCCAACAGTTTTCACTAATGTCATAAATGGCTATGGAATAAGATGGATACAGACATTTTTTTTAACTTGCTATCATGGGTGCCCGTGTTATTATCACTGGTAGCATATAAAATTTTCTTTTGGGTGGTGGAGGTTCATTCTACTAATCAGGAGCATGCTGTTCTACATTTGATTGGTAGTTTGTAAATTCTTTATTCTGTTTGTTTACAGGTGAACAAATATCTAGAGAATTATGAGAGGGCCCTTAGTGGGTTTGAAGCTGCTGCCTTAAAGGATCCCAGTCTTAATGCTAGTGAGGAGGTCCGAATGATTGTTAATCTTCTTGATAAGATAGAGAACTTGTTGAGGGTAAGGATTATCTTATAGTTGCTCGGACCTTGTACTACTACTTGCTGCTAAATTCCTGTGCTTTTCTTATTTCCTAGATACCATTTTCTAGATTGCTTTTAATAAAATAGAGAGTGCGGAGCAAAAGGTGCAATATTTCTGCTGTTAAATGTGGTAAAATATAGTACTTTCTAAGGAAGCAATCAATGAGAAGTAAAGGAGCACTTTGAAGTTACCAATCCTTCATTTTAGAAAACAGAATGTCACTCTTAATTGATGAAGCAACAATAACTTTGGTGGATCTGATATAATTTGTACAATATTAGTTTCTCAATAGTTGTATCTGGTATAATAAGATGTTTGTTTTACAGGGACATGCTAGAGCCAAACGACTTGCATCTTTGGCAGCATCACTGGCTACTGTTAAGAGTAAGCTAGATGACTTGTAATTGTCTTTTAGTTACTAATTTGTATTAGTTTTGTGTGAGCCTCCAATTTATGGTTTCCATATATGAGTTGCAAACTTAATATATGTATATTTGTTTTTGGGCATGTATCTTCTTCGGTTAGTGACTTCTCTGCATGAAAGAGCTACTGTGGATTTGCTGTTGGAGGGTCTGAACAAAGCAGTATCAGTAGTTGGAAAAGTGCTATTTTTTGTCAAGCATGAGAATGTCTCTCCCCTGTGAGTAGTCTGCTTGACAACTCTTTAATGCTTTATTTATTGCATATGTAAATATAGTTATCATAAACTTACAATACACTTGCAATAGCTTGTTATTACATCCTTAAATCTATGTTATTTTGAATTTTTGAGGGGCAGATAATATGTGTATATGTTCCCGCCAGTGTTCGAAAAGTCGGAAAAATCGGCCGCCTAGGCGCTAGGCGGCCGGCCGGCGCCTGGAGAATGGCCAAATCGGCCATTCTAGGCGGCCGATTCGGTCTACGCGGCCGGGACATCGGCCGCCTAGGCGGCCGATTACCTCGGCCGCGGAGAGCAAAATTTTTTTGAATGATATCAGCCAAAACGACGTCGTTTTGGCTGTTTTAATAACACGTCGTTTTGGCATGTTATTAAAACAAAAAAAACCTAAAGTGGGCAGTAAACAGCCCAAATCAATTTTCTTTTTCATTATTTTCACTATTATGCGGCAGCACACAACAACATCCAACATCTCTATCTTCTTGATTTTCTTCCCATTTTCAACCCATTTTCTTCATCAACAACTATCTCTAAGGTATTTTTCTTCTATGTTTTACTATTTTTAAGAGCTATTGTTGTTAGACTTGTTAAATATATTATGCAATCCAAGTGTATGATAAAATGTGTAGATGAAATTTTTTTTATAAAATTGTGAATATTTTTAGTTTAGTTTTCATTGTTAATTAATATAATGTTATTATTAACATTTGAACTTAAACTCAACCCGCAGAGAGTTTTAAAATTTAGTTTTAAGATTGCTACAATAACTTTTCTAGAGAGAAGCATTTTACTATTCTTTTACTTTACTCTTGAGATAACATAATTAAAAAAAAAAATTAAATTGTTATAAAAATTTAGATTTTACTATTTTAGTTTTTTTTTTTTAATATTGTTGTAATTAATATTTAATTATTTATGTAGAAACTAGGAGATTTTTAAAATTTATAGATGGTTTAATTCTTGTATATTTAGATTATAGAATTAATATTTGGGAACTGAGTGTCTACTATTTCCTATAAGCCATTCCAGGTCCCCAGGCGAAAAGCTTATTGAAAACAACTAGAACGCGAGAACCAGTGTTCTAAAAATCGCTAGGCGCTACCTAGGCGGCGGGGTAGTGCCTAGCGATTTTTTGGCTAGGCTCCAATTAATCGGCGCCTAGGCGGTTCCCACGTTGACCGCACCGTTAACCACCTGAAAAAATTTCCTGTATAACTTCTAAATAATATGAAATTAAGTCATTCCAAACAAATAAGTCGTTCCAAATACCAAACATTCCAAACAATATAAAACTAAGTCATTCCAAATAAACAAGTCATTAGAAAAAGTCAAAAACATTTCAAAGTACAATATAAAACATAAAGCATTCCAAACATTCCAAACAAGAAGAAACTCATGAAATTATGAAAGCATGAAAATATCAAAATATGATGAAATGATAATCCAAAATCCTAAATTATTCATCATGATTCATGATCAAACTCCTCTTCTCCGTATTCTTCTATTACACGGTCTTCATCGGACTCAAATTCAACATCAACATTTTCTACTTCCTCCTCATCCTCTATAAATTAGTATATATAATATATTATATATATTAATATTAATTCCATAATCTAAATATATAAGAATTAAACCATCTATAAATTTTAAAAATCTCCTAGTTTCTACATAAATAATTAAATATTAATTACAACAATACTAAAAAAAAAAAAAAACTAAAATAGTAAAATCTAAATTTTTATAACAATTTAATTTTTTTTTTTAAATTATGTTATCTCAAGAGTAAAGTAAAAGAATAGTAAAATGCTTTTCTCTTTAGAAAAGTTATTGTAGCAATCTTGAAACTAAATTTTGAAATTCTTTGCGGGTTGAGTTTAAGTTCAAATGTTAATAATAACATTATATTAATTAACAATAAAGACTAAACTAAAAATATTCACAATTTTATAAAAAAAATTTCATTTACACATTTTATCATACACTTGGATTGCATAATATATTTAACAAGTCTAACAACAATAGCTCTTAAAAATAGTAAAACATAGAAGAAAAATACCTTAAAGATGGTTGTTGATGAAGAAAATCAAGAAGATGGAGATGTTGGATGTTGCTGAGTGCTGCCGCATAACAGAGAAAATAATGGAAAAGAAAATTGATTTGGGCTATTCACTGCCCACTTTAGGTTTTTTTTTTCGTTTTAATAACATGCCAAAACGACGTCGTTTTGGCTGTTATCATTCAAAAAAATTTTGCTCTCCGAGGCTAGGCGGCCGCGGAGAGGTAATCGGCCGCCTAGGCTGCCGATGTCTACGCGGCTGGGCGGCCGTGCAGACCGAATCGGCCGCCTAGAATGGCCGATTTGGCCATTCTCCAGGCGCCGGCCGGCCGCCTAGTGCCTAGGCGGCCGATTTTTCCAACTTTTCGAACACTGCATGAAGGTGACATTATTTTTATTTTTATTTTTTCTCATTAAGTCATTAGCAGGCAAGATCACTTAGTTTTCTCTTTTCTCATTTGCAGATACTATTTGGTTTGTGATTCAAATCAAACACTTTTTGTTCTATCCGTGTATGGTATACATACTGATGCGGTAAGAATTAACTGCTGGATTTTACTTTAGTTTTCCTTTTGGTTAATTAAAGGCTCATACCCTGTAGCCTACACTAGGGGTGGGGGTAGCTCTCTCCAATCTTATAAAACCTTTGTGAGTTAAATCTGATACCAAAACTGACTTTACCAGCAAAGCTGACTGTTTTCCCAAGCTCGACTTTCTCTTCATATATTCTCCCTATTTCTTTTTTCCTCCTTTGATAAATGGGATTTTATTATATTCTGAAATAAAGTTCAATCTAGTGTAATGCTGGCCTTTTGTTATATTTTTTAAAATGTAAGAGTAGTAATGCTGTGCCTTTGAAATAGCACAAAAAGAAACACATATATCTCCTTGCTAAAATGATTCTTGCCAATTTCCTATGGAATTATTATCGATGAAAGATACGTAGAATGAACTGCTTTATTTTATTTATTTTTCATTTTTTTTTAATTGTAACTGAATTATGGCTTTTGTTCCTGTCAAAGATATAATTTGCTTATTTCCTATTTCATGAACCCTTTCGTTATATTCGTATCCTTCAGAACTCCAATCAAATTGAACTTGATGTTAGAAGTACTATCGAAAGCCTTGACCCCATCACCCAACCGTCATTCCAGTTGTCTTCGATCTTCTTGCTCAAGTACAGTCATGGTTCAGTTGAAGAAAGATAATTGATAGCAAATCATAAATGAATTGTGATCTCCCTTACATATACATATCCTGCTGTTCTGTTTGATCAGCACCCTTAGTATATATTCGAATCAAGTGAACCCTCTGATTGCAGATTAAAGAAGGAGATCAGCTAATACTTTTGGAACCTTATTTCCATCATGTTGATTTTTCTTGGAATGGAAAGGTATGTTCTCTCACAAATTGGATAATCTTTTCATCATTTTCATTCCAATAACCTTACGTTCCAACTTTTAATGTGACAATTTAATTCATATGACACATGACAAGTGAGATAAGTAATTATTAATGTATATCCAATTGTCAACTAACACATCATAAGTTGGGATACAAGTAGGGATATTCAGTTAAGATGCCTAGCATTATTGTTTTCGTATATAGTTGGACATAAAAATTCAAATGCTTTATTATACAATTGTTTCATTTTTGCTGCTGGGAGAATTCACAATTTGCTCTTCTTTTCGTTTCTTAAGAAAAACAATAATGATGTTAATAACGATGATTGGTTCCTGATATTTAGTTCCCGTTTCATGTAAATTGAAGCAGTGTCACCAATTCAAGTCAATACGCGTGGATTTCGTAGAGAGGGTGCTTGTGAATGGAAAATCCCTGCCTCCTCAACAAGTCGTTCGAACATCAATCTATGCACAGCATAAACCATGAACAGTTGTGTTTCAATTAGAATTTTTCGTAGTTATGTGCTCTTAATGGGGTTTTGTTGATCTTCTCATTGATTGCTTTGTTGTAATGTGTGTAAATAGATAGGGGATTAATTGATTAAGAAAAAAGAAAAATATATGGGAGTGATGTGAGAATCCTTTGTCAAAGTCAAATGTTACCCATCAAAAATGAAAATTGTACATTAAATTGAATTTGCATATGTTTGATTAATTATTGAGTTCTTTTGAGTTTCAACCTCTGTTTCTGTTCTTTTTCTCGGCTATTTGATTGATTTATAATTTTATAGACCAAATTGTCCATAATATTAGCAATTGGAGAAGGATTATTATATACCGTTATATGGTAAAATCTATTTAAAAGAATATAATTGGGTACTTCCTCTGTATTATTTATGAATTCAAATCATCTCCTATGTTGATTTTTGTTCTGATTCATGATGAGTTAGTCCTTCCTAAAGATTGTAGGGTTTGGCGGGAAACTAGTTTCAAACTAGGGCTTAGCATTCAAACTAGGGTTTGCTAAGCGGGTTTGGGAAATTTCTAGGTTGTTTTATAAATAAATTGAAAAAAAAAAAAAGATTTTGTATTTGAAGTTTGAATTGGTCACTATATATTTAAGGATTTTTCCTTTCACTCAGGACATTCACCATTAAGTAACTATAATTGAAAATGTGTAATATCATGACCTATAAAAAAACATATATAAACGCTTGTTGACAGTTAAAATTGGATCAAGTAGTTAACGGTAGTCAAACTTAACGTACGAGACAATGAAGTGATCAGCTGTTATGTTGAAGTGTTCAACTACGATAAAACTTGAGGATGAAGTTGTCGGATGACGAAATTTATAATCAAAGAAAGATCGTTAAGGAGTGATGGACTAGCACCGGCGATTATACTTCGACGATCAAGTCAGTTTTTGTAAAATAAAAGACCTTGTAATGAAATTACAGAGTATTTCGCTTTTTGTATATATGATAACTTTACCTTATTCCTCTTTTTCGGTGCTATTCATAGGAAACCAACATTCTCCTAGCATGGTTGGTTGGGTACCTTGATGGTCAATTGCCTATTTCTCTTTTCAATCATGATTTCTTCGGAGCTGTATTCGAGGGAAATGACTGGTTGTATGGCTCAGGTCACATTGCAATTAATGCCATTGTATAGACGTGCTTATCTTTAAATGTCTGGTATTTAAAGTTGTCAGATGCATTAAATGCGCACAGTTATGAATAAAATGATGCTTCAATTGGTGTTGCAGAGCTGATTTGATAGGCAGCAGGGATCTGCAGGAGCATTTATTGTGGTAGGTGGCCTCAAATTTCTTCGATACGCTTATCCGAAAAGTACCTCGAATAAATGCTCGGTATCTTAATTTTTATATTGTTGCCGAGAGTTTCGTATGCCTTAAGAAATGCATATTGACTGTTTGGACATCTTGGGCCCAAATTGCGTATTTGGGTCTAGGTTTGGGGTTTATAATACAACAAACCTAAGTTGAAAAACCGCCCACAACAACCCTTAAAATTATACCAATAAAAAATGTTGTAATGATGTCTATACAAAATATATTCACTCTATGTTAAGTAGCATACAAAGTACATCTTTCTTTCTATATTTGTGATAGGGTTTAAGTCACATAATGTATTTACTATTATGTGTGAGTAGATTTCTTCCTGTATTATAAGATTAGATATCCAAACTGCACATATAGTGGAAAAAGATATATTCTGATGTAGCTGTGAAAAAAGATTCTAATCATATTGGTATAAGGGTATGCATTCGTGATGATTATGGAAGAGTGGTAACTGCTGCTACCAAATCTTTGGTTGGTGTTTTTTCAGCTGAATTGGGGGGAGTTTATGGCTCTAAGAGAAGATCTGGTTCTTGTAAAGAAGTTTCACTTGGATGTTAGTCCAGAAGTTGATGCAGTTAATGTGATTTTTGGAGTCAATAGTGATTGTTTAAATTGCAGTATTGCAGGCCTATTATCAATGATGTTAAGGCTTTGTTTAAGGATGTAGGGGTTGTCAAATGTCAGTCCGTCCCTAGAAATAGAAATGTTGTGTCACATACCCTTATTGTCTTAGCCTTTTCCTCTTTTGAGGATAAATGTTGGCTTGGTGAAGAGCCTTGTTATATTATATATTTTTTTTAATGGAAAATTTTAGTTTGATTTGAAACAAAAAAAAAAAACCGTACTTATAGTGTTTGATCAGTCTTTAACATATTCAAGTTATTTTGAATTTTCAGGGGCTGTTTTTGTTCAAAATTTGGTGTTGTTTGATCAAATGAAACATCAAGAACTTGTCTTAATTGGCTGATTTAGATTAAACATTAAGACAGTCATAAAAATTTAAAATAATAAAAAGATAATAAAGTGAGCAAAACATTTGGTGGTCTGCATGTGACAAAACATATTTAAATACCTGGCACCAAACATATTCTAGTGAGAAGTCAATAAAAATTTCTCTAAGAATCTCAAAACTTTTTCCCTTCCAATGCAACATTTAAAGATTCAAGAAGAAGGGATTTTTTTTTTTTTTATCTAAAAATTGAATAAATTTAAATTTTTTGGAAGGTTGAACTTTCTTCTAACGATTACATAAAGGAATTGATAGTTTATTTTTAAAAAAATAGAAATATCTGAATAAATATAAAATTAAAAATAAATATTATTAATATAAGAATGATAGTTATACAAGAAAATATTTTAATTATGAATTAGTAATCAGGTGTTAAGTGATTAGTCGGAATTTCTAACTTTTTATTTAGTATTTTTCAGTTATTTAACCATTTAAAAAAAAAATTAATATATCCAATTTAGACTTAAAAAATATCTCCATCTCCATCTCCTTTATATTTTATTAATTAACTACTAATAGTGAGTTTTATATCAATTCAAATAAATGCTCGGATCAGCAAAGAATCCTTGTTGCACTACCTTTAACACAAGGAAAATAGCAGGAAAAATTCACTGTCTGAGTCATCTGCCATGAAAGCTGGAGATGGACCAGAAAGCTATGCCCAGAACTCCTTCTATCATGAGGTACTATTCTCTTCAAATCTGTGGATATAATTGGTGTATGGTCTATGAAACAATGATGATGTATATATACAGACATGTCCATGTTTTTCTAGAGGATAGCTGTGGAGACAGCTCAAGGAATCATCAGGGAGGAAATCATCCACAAGCTTGACATTCAACAACTCTCTTCAGGTTTACTACTGCAATCATTTAACATTGCAGATTTCGGCTGCTCTACGGGTCCAAATACTTTCCTTGCGATCCAGTCTATGCTCGAAGCTGTAGAGCTCAAAGTGAAGTCAGTAGGAGGACTAAATTCTCCTGAGTTTCAGGTTTTTTACAATGACCTTGCCAGCAATGATTTCAACACCCTCTTCGCTTCTCTCCCACCCGAAAGGCGGTACTATGCAGCCGGAGTACCAGGATCTTTTCACAGGATTTTGTTCCCGAAAGCCTCCCTTCATTTCGTTTACTCATCCTTCTCACTTCAGTGGCTCTCCAAGGTCCCAAAACCGGTCACAGACAGATCCTCTCCAGCATGGAACAGTGGCAGAATCCACTATTCTGGTGCAGGAAAGGAGGTTTTAGAGGCTTATTCTGATCAATTTGCAGAAGACATGGACAGTTTCCTGCAAGCAAGAGCACACGAACTTGTGGGTGGAGGTCTGATGGCACTCATCATACCTGGGCTCACTGACAGAACTTCACTTTCTCAGACAACTGGTGAATTAAGGTTTGAACTTCTGGGATCTTGCCTCATGGAAATGGCAAAGAGAGTAAGAACTTTTAATCTATTGATCCAACACATTCTATTGCCTTTCATGAATATGCATTTGTATGACAACGATATAAGACAATGAAGTATTTCGGAGGATAATAGATACAGAGAAATCTTCCTATCAATGCGCACTGATGCGTGCTAAGGAGAAAAGGACTGAACAGATATACATGAAGTTCTAAATGAAGTTGATTGACTAAAATATTGTTAAGTGAAGTGATCGTTTGTTTATGGACTGTAATATTCTTGTTAGTACTCTACTTGTAAGCTCATGGATACCCACACAGAGTCTTGTATTCATATCTACATTTGTTCATTTATTTCACGGTTGTGTTTGTGCTTGATCCACGTAAAAAAATCCATGTGATTTGTATCTAAACAGGCGTTTCTTCCATATTTATATTTCAGGGTTTAGTCTGTCAGGAAAAAGTGGACTCTTTCAACTTGCCTGTATATTTCCCTTCCATGAAGGAATTGGAGGCAGTGATAGAGAGAAATGGACAATTTAGCATTGGAAGAACTGAGACATTGATCAACCCAATGGATGCAATCACCAAGGGCAACCTTCAACATTCCACCTCCAGCCTAAGAGCTGTCTCTGAAGGAATAGTCAGCAAACACTTTGGAAGCGATTTCACTAATGAATTGTTTGACGAGTACTCGAAAAAGGTTGCAGACGGTTCATTCTTCTTTGATCCTGATATCCTGACACAGAAAATGCTGGTTGTAATCCTGAAGCGCAAAGTAGAATGACTGAAAATGTGTGCATTGAAAGAGTTTACTGCAAAACTCTTGTATAAGAATATCCTTCTGTTGCTTGAATAGTTTTCTTGGAATATGATATAGCTGATGATGATCAGGATACAATTGTTTGAGGAGTATCAAAAAAGGATACAATTTAGTTACGTTAAGAGTTGTGTTGTGAATTATTTGACGAGTACTCGAAAGAGGCAGCAGAGTATTCGCTCTCCTTCGATCCAAATATCCGGACATCGATGATGTTGGTAGTAGTTCTGAAGCACAAAGGGGCCGACTCACGACTGAAGCGAATGTAATGGTATCTACTGCAATTTGGTGTGTACAACTCTCTTAAATTTGCCCTAGAATTTATATGTTTTGATAAAGAGAGTTTCTAGTCATTGATCATAAAGTAGAAGACAGGCTATCCAATAAGGAACCCATGATAGAACCGAACCAAGGTGTAAAAGCACTTTGAAGGCTGATAAGAAAAAGTGCTTTTAAAGAAAACAATTTATTCAAAAGAATTTGTTACAAAAATAATTCCCACATGAACCCTAAGCACAACCACACACAGCAAATAATGATATCCGGCAAGGGTGGTTTCAGCTCACAGAGACCCTCAAAGAACCTGAAAGCTCGAAATTTCTTATCTTGCATCTCCAGTGAGAATATAAAATAAGCTAACTGAAACAATCGGTACCATGCATACAACTTTAATATTTGAAACGTTCAGGCTATACATACAACTTAGACGGCTATGCAAATTGACTACGAAGAATGTAAATTAACAGAACTCGAACACAAGCAAGATCAAGCCGAATCCAATCATTCCAACTATGGACTAAGTGCATAATCACATATATATATAACCAATATATAGCGGAGAAAAAACATGAATGGTTCACGGTTATTGCTTATAATACCCACCTTGGTTAGGATAATTGTATGGAGATGGAATGGTATAAGGTGGCCGTGGAAGAGATCCAGGTTGTTGCTGTCCATGGGCATTGTAGTATGGGCCCCGCCACCCTGGGTAGGCAGGTTGGCCATAGTCGTGGCTTGCCGGTGGCTGTTGCTGGGCCTGTTGCGGTGGGTAAGGAGCAGCAGGTGCAGGGGCACCACAGTAGGGATGCGACTGCTGTGGGGCACCATAGGGGGGAGGTGCATGAGTATAGCCGGGTATTGTTGGTTGCTCAGGAGGCCTATAGTAAGAAGCTTGGGGGTGAGGAACGGGAGGATTTTGGGGATCTGTTTGCGCTTGTGTACTGGCTCTCTGAGTTTGATGGGGCTGTCCGACTGCTGGGTAGTTGTCGTATTGACCAGAGCTCTTCCGGTCCTGGAAACTGAGACCAGCCATGTGTCTCTGTACATCTTCAATCATTTCTCGGCATTGGATGTTTCTGGTCATCACAAAATCACTGCACTGCTGCTTGACATTTGTGATCGCATCCTGTTTAGCAAAAAAAAAAGGGTGCATTTAAACCAATCTTATGCTGGCTCACATGTAAAACAACTTAATTTCGTAGACAAGAGAAGTAAATCTGCCGAGACAATCTGGTGAATACGACGACTCAAAACATTACAACCTTAAGTAACAATTGAGTAATTCTTACCTGAAGGGTAACATAAAACTTCAATCCCTCATTTACGTTCTCCTTAATTTCTCGATACTTTGCTATGGCAGCTTGAATTTGCTTAAAACACTTTTCTCGAGATGCTGTGACAAAGAGCGAGAAATGAACAATAATTATACCAAAAGGCGGAATGCAGCCATGAGAGTAGGCAAATAGAAGCTGAAAGCATCAACATGATAATAAAATAAAAGTTCATGCATTGAACAAAATAGATGGATCTTCCTAGCATACCAATGTTGGGGTCGGGAGGGCAAAAGGAAACTAATTAAAAAGCAAGGTGATAAATATAAAGGTATTATATAATGGTCACCAGATTCCGATCAAAGAAAATAATTTAGAACGGCAACAAACCCGAAGCAAAAGAAAGTTACCTTTGTAATCTTCAAGATTAAAGATGGCCGAAAACTCATCATTTTGAGCCTGTAAAAAAATAGACAGAAAGCACTTGTTTAGATTCACTGACCCTAGAAATTAGCACAGCTATGAATTTACGATGGAAAACAGAAATAAACATTAGAAGATAAAAAGGGAGCTAACAGCATATAATTGATACAAATGATTTTAATATATACGTGCAAAATCTCATACTCCTACAAGTTTAGGTTCTATCTATATGGACAAAATTACCAAGGAAAATTGGATCAATGTTGTTAATGTCTGAATATCACCTTTCCGAGATATAGAGGCAGTTCAGATAACAAAACAAAATAGCTATGCAAGTTTCATCACATTACACATAATCCAACATAACATTGCCCTTGCCAACCATATGCTTTTCTTCTATCCCTTTTTCCAATCCAATTTCATATTCAAGGCATAGCCCAACCCCCCTTTAACACCAGTGCAGTGGCAATGTCAGTCATATACTTGGTTTTAATTCTTAAGTTCAAAGTTTAAACTGAAAGGCATTCATCAATGCAAATAGAAGTTTCAAGTTATTGGAAATGGGTGCAAGTAATTATGGAGAATATGGTAGAGGACGAAACAAACCTGAATTTGGAACAATAACTGTTCTTGTGCCTCAATATTTCGGGCAATTTCTTCACAAATATGATTATACTTAGATATCTCTTTCCTAAAGAGATCTTCATGTGATCCAGTGGATGTCATCAGCTTTGGAAGTATGTCATCCTGAAGCCATAACAATAAAATGACTTAAGCCAAGCCAAGTGTGCACTAATGCAAATAAAGCAACATTATAATTACTGGAACAAAGAATGCATAAAATGAGCCATAAACAATCATGCTATATTTGTTCCATCTAAAGCAAAAAAAGCCTCTGATATGTGAAAGAGAAAAAATACAACACTTGGTTTGCAACGGACAACACTTGGTTTGCAAACAGAGCAAAATTTCCCCAGCAACACAAGGTGGCAGACACCCTTAAAAGAAGGTATGATACAATAATTTATTAATACATGATGCGAGCTAATTCCATCCACAAGATATGTTGGGCCAAGGAAGCACTGGAATCAAGAAGCCATGATCACTCCAATACATCAAGGAAAGATTCACAACAAGGAGATGCACATATTCTCCAGAGAGTAGAAAATATTTTCAAGCCACCATGAAAAAATATGTTTCATATTCAATGTCACAGAAAAATAGCAAAAAAGCAATTAATCTCACGATTAGATGTTCACACAACTTCCTTACACCCATGTTTAGGAACCTTGGGAAAAAAGGGTTAGATTCAATTTAGAAGTCAACACAATTTTCACTAAATAGTTATACAAACCTTTCTTTTCATCTCTTTGAGCATGTCTTCAAGACCCGCCCTTTGAGCACCAAGAGTCTCCAATTGTCTCTGCATATATAGGAAGGCAACTAATCAAATTATAGTCTGTACATCAACATAGTAAGCATATAAATAATTCTAAATTATTAGACCAGCTTCAAGAAAACATGCAAAAATTGAATTTTTTTCCCAAATAAACTTACTAGGGTCTAGAAATGTGTGAATCCAAACACACAAGGGTTCAAGGTTAATTCACTTTCCCACAAGAAGCAAAATTTTCCCGATCATATACCATAGCATTAGTTGCATAACTTATGTACTCATGAGCTTTGTATTGCAACCTATGTATAATTAAAATTTCTTGAAGATACCCATGCAACCAATTCTTTCTCGACCTTTCACCAGTTTTAAGGGATTTTAGAAAGTTAATAGCAAAATTTCAACATCAAACAGTTAAAAATTTAAAATTCAAGACTAAAGTCTTCTGCACATGTTAGATTGTTAGTTTTAATTAAGCTTCACACATATCAACATACAATTTCTCACCACATACAATAAAATATTTTCTGTTCTTAAATACATTACACTGGACCTTTACATGAGATCATGCGGGTGTCCTTGAGTGGGTCCTTTTGCAACCCTACCAAAATCTGGTTGTCCTATTTCTACTATCCTTCAAAATATTTCAAATTAGCAATTCTAAAAACTAACACACACATTGTTAGCTTTAGCTTCTTGTTTACAAAAAAATTTTAAATAGGTGGAAGCTTTTCAATTTTACAAATATTATGTCCAAATATCAAAAAGAATGTTCACATATCCCATAGAACAACACATATATCAAAAGAACTGTCAAACAATTCTTTTTTTAATGTATGGCTACTTATGAGTTTTGTAAAACAACTTTTGCTATTTTCTGCAATCCCACTATAATTATACATAAATCATTAAATTCAGTTAACAATGAACAAAGTTATCATGAAAATAAAAATTACCAAGCTCTGCTTCAGAGTCCCCACAATAGCATCCTCAGTGGCATCCAAAGACATTATCGGCTTAGCAAGACTTGGCAGGGCAGACTCTATCTGATAAGAGAAAATACAAATATGTAGAACAATGTGTTAGTTCCACAGGCAGGAAAAGTACCAAACTTAAATTTTAAACCTACTAAGAAATTTCCCAATTACTTAAAAATAAAAATGGAGAAGAAAAATGGGGTAACATAGCATCAAAAGCTAAAGCAGCCAATGGTGGAATGATATAGATTAAATGAAAATGAACAGGAGGGGATCAAAAGCTGAGAAAATACCCCATTAATAACAGAATACGTGACTGAATATGTGTGTGTAAAAACCCACAGAGAGAGAGAGAGAGAGAGCTTTTAAGACTCTAACAAGCATATAAAATCCATCTATTTCATTAATGCGGTTGAAACTTTTAAATTAAATAAAGATGATGATTGACACAAACTTCTTATTGTCGAATGATAAATGCACCCTACAAGACCAATTGTAACGATACAAAGGAACGAAAAACCTGAATTACACAATTGGAACTTTTTCAAACAGTTAAAAACACATACCGGACGGCGATCAAGGATTGACATGAGTGGAAAATGATCTCTCACTGAGCGCTCAATTCGGGCATCACTTTCTGCAGCTTGCTTCAGGTTAGCTGCAAATCTATTCAACCTATCTTGCAAGTTCTTTGTCAGAGTGCTGGACTGTGGCCTAGTCCATCGCGTTCCAAATTGGCTTCTGAATTGAGCATCCTCTGATGCTTCTTTCTGCAAAAGTTCCTCTGTCTGGACCAGCAATTCCTGGTTTACCCTTCTCAAATCCCTAAGTTGCTGTAGTTCCGCCTCCAAACCAGCTGGACCACCACTGATCTGCACTGCTTCCACGTCCTCTTTAAGGTCAGCAGGGACAGTAGTATTCCCTTCCAAAGCAAGAATAGAATCTGGCAGGTCCATTTCCTTGAGCCTAACTCTGGTTAGTTCGCTTCCTTGCTGCAATCTCTCAGCTTGTGTCCTGATGACATCATCAACCATTTCAGTGTACCTGGAAAGAGCCTTTGCACTATTATCCGGAACAAGACTCGCAAACATCTTCTCCTTGCTTGCATCTAGTACTTCATTCATTGCCATTGGCTTCACCATGGAAAATGCTGGCAAGGGGGGTAAGGTACTCGGGGAAGGAACCCTCATGAGGTAAACTCTGTCATTTTCCTTCATAGCTCTCTCGAGATTATGATTAAGATTGGCCTCTAACTTGGTGATTGCATCCAAAAGTTGTGCCGGAGCACCTTTTGAGGATTTTTTTGAGTCAGTCAAAACACTGATCCCACTCTTCAACCGCGCGATTTCTTCTGCAATTTCTTCTTTCTCATGGAGCTCTAAACCATACCTATAACAAGCCTCGGCATAGAATAGGGCGGCCTTAAGCTGCACATGAGATATCCAAGCCTTCTCAAAATGATCCTTCAGGGGTGTGACATTCAGTGCTGCTAAAGCTTCTTCATAGTAGATCCCAACCTGTAATCACACCCATCACAAGGCAAGTCGGAACAAATAATCAACCACTAAACCTTCAATAAAGACACAATTTCACAATATTTGTTGTCACACTAGTTAACAAATTTGTTGACATCAACTAACTCTAAGATTTTCACAATGGTTCCGAAGCATGCATAAATCATAACCCTAGACAGCTAATTAACGAGAATTTCACAATCAATGTACATTACAAATACCCTAATATACAGATTTTAACAAGTTATGCATTACAAAATATTAAGATACAAAATTAAAATACTAAAACCCCAAAAAATATCTCGTAGCTCAAAACACAATTTTAACGTCTTACATAACCAACAAAATTTAGTTATTCGAATTCATATCACTCAATCCAAATTCAATAGAAAGTTTCAAGGTTTCTATACTAGACATTCATATCATTTTGCAAATTTTGACAAGTATTAAGATCCAAAAAATTACAATGCTAAGACCCCAACATGATATCACTTAGCTTACATATAAACGTTTGCATCTTAAAATACCTTCGTAACCCACTAAATTTAGTCAATCGAATTTGTATCATCCA
Source organism: Xanthoceras sorbifolium (assembly GCA_003430845.1). NCBI lineage: Eukaryota > Viridiplantae > Streptophyta > Magnoliopsida > Sapindales > Sapindaceae > Xanthoceras > Xanthoceras sorbifolium. Next base: position 30,231,012 of record CM010621.1, read on the forward strand.
ATCCGAATTCATCCAAAAGTGTCTAGATTTCTATAACTTGGTCATATATTACTAGACATCATCAAGAAAACAGTTTCACCAGTTGATAACACACTCACTTGTCTCGAAATTTTCGCGCAGACGCCAGGCGTGCTCCCTTTGGCGATGGTGTTCTCAAACACGCACTCCTGCGCTTGCGCCAGCATCAGCCGTTCCAGCATCCCGGCGCACTCCACGCTGATGTCCACGGTGGCAGACCCCCCAGCGGTCGCCTTCACGGACGCATTGTCCCTCAGGTACGCGAACGCGCCCGCCGCCGCAATGAACGAGTGCGACGCCTGCCTCCGGCCCTCCACGGTGGCGCGGTCGAACGACAGCCCAATCTGGCTGTACACGGCGCCGAGGCAGAACAGCACGGCCGCCTTCTCGAGGTGGATGCTCTGCTGGCTGGCTTTCTGCTTCTGCTTGAACGCGTCTTGCCAGACGAACGTCACCGTGTTGACGTGGTCGCGCTCGGCGGAGATCGGGAAGCGCGTCTCGATCAGGCAGAGCGCCCTGAAGTAGCTCTGGAGGAGATCGCGGCGCGCTGCGGGGCTCGGGTCGGGCGCGCGCTCGACATCGGAGCGGAGCTGCTTCACGGTCTGGAGGTCGTCCTCGAGGTTGACGGCGTCGCGCTCGGAGTAGGTGCTAGCGATGTAGTTGCGGAGCGGACGGTAGAGATCGACCGAAGAGGTCTTCTTCTCGAAGATCGCGAGCATGACGTTGGTGGTTGCGGCAGCAGACGACGACGCGGCCATGATGATCAAAAGATTTGATTGATTGATCAGAGATTCCAAAGAAGAACAAGAAGAAGAAGATGATGACTCTGGTTAGTGTCTTGACCAGTCGAGGATTTTATTTTTTATTTTTGTTGATAATTATTTTAATTATTGTTATTGTTAATATTTTGATTTTTTGTGTGTGTGTGTAATTTTAATTTCTTCTTCACGAAGGAAACTGAATACAAGAAAAAACTGTTGACGAAAAATGGGTCATGACAGCGAGGCCGGTCGGGTCAAGTAGTAGAAGGATTTTTTTTTTTTTTTTTTTTTTTTAAGGGTGTCAAGTGATTATTTGGAAAAATTATTAATTTATTTAAAAATATTATTTTTAAAAAAAATATTTATCCATGTAAATTCTAACTATTTTAAAATATATCAATTTTATTCTTATAATTAAAATTTTAATATTTATTATTTTATTATTTTTATTAAATTATTAAATTAAAATAACATTTTTACAATAATTTTACGTATTTATATAATTCAATAAAAATTTATATTTATTATAAAAAACTTAAAAAATTTTTAAACATATTTAAAAAGAATTAAATAATAAATATATAGACTTACGGCTTGGACATAATGTTTGTAGGCTTTTTATGTGTGATTTATTTATAATTAATTGGTGATTTTTAGATATTTTAATCATTCTCTTTGTAATTTTGGGCTTTATGCATATTAAGCATGAGATTCGGGTATAGTGCTATTTTTTGCCATTAAACTTGTTATATAAATTTATTCACCATATTATCACATTATTAGTTAAGATTTAAGTTGGAATATAAGGTGAGATGCTTAGTATTACTTTTAACTGTTACCATAAAAATGGTCCGAAAAATAACTCTTCTAGAAAAATGGCCCAAAAAATAACTACCACAGTCCCGCCATGAGAACTTAAATCATTTGGAGTTTCGAGTGTAAGTGTAATATCTAATCGATATTAAAAGTTAAAAATAAAAAGAATAATAAAAACAAAGTGAATTTAGAATACTTCAATACATTAAATTTTTATTTTTTTTTTGGTACAGAAGAGGGCAAAACCCAGCCAAACAAAAAGAAAATATAAACTTAGTCAGGGGCTAATCTAGCCATAGCTAGGTTCCTGCGATTTTCCTTAAAAATCAAAGCAGCCTGGGGGAAAGAGATTCCAACACATGAACACCAAAGACCAAGTTATGACCCATGCCAGTCAAAACATCCGCTAGCCTATTAGCTTCATTGAAAATATGCACAATAGCGCATGCCCAGTTGATTTTTATCAGAGAGCAGCAAGCATCCGCTAAATTGAAATAAGGATGATTCAAGAAAATGACCTTTATTAACAAAGTTAACAACATCCATGGAATCATACTCCACCACAAGATTCTTAAACCCAGCAGCCCAAGCAAATTTTAACCCTTCATATAAGCCCCACAACTCAGCTTTCAAAATACTTCCCGCACCAATCTTGAGGATAAAATCCCCTTTCCAGTAAACCTCATGGTTTCTCAAAACACCAGCAGCAGTGATGGAGCTATGACATGCTCTCAAGCTACCATCCACATTTAACTTAAGACAACCTTCCACAGGGAAATCCACGAAATAAGCCTAATAGAAGGCTCCTTAAAATTCCCTCATGTCCCCATATAAGTCCACCACTCCTTAACATACATAAAAATAGGGATGTGAGAGTTAATAGGAATGATAAAATTGATATCAAAGACCTTACAACAACGTCACTTCCAAATGTACCAGACAGTCAAAGCAAACACCACATACCAAGGAGCATCACCAATAATGAAGGCAACATTCTTAAGATTAACATAAATCTAAGAAGTGAAGCTATCATTGAAAGTTGTAGAGGAAGAGAAACTCGCACAGACCTGGTTCCATATACCCACTGAACAACTGCAGCCTTTCAAAAGATGGACTCCGGAACATTACATTACAAATTTTAGTAATTACAATTACATGTATAAACAAATTTTGCAAATTAAATTCCCGACCAGATGGGTGACGGGCCAATTAGTGAATGCCGTGTTTGACCCGGACCGGACGTGAGAACCACGGTCGTATCACCCCACGCGAGCTACCTTGCGTGTGCGCGTGTACATCCAAAATAGATCAATTAATAAAACCATAGACGATTCTCGAACAAAAAAAAAAAAAAAAAGTCAAGCCCTAGTTTTTAAGCAAAGAAGACCCGCATCAACAGATCTCTCTCTCTCTCTCCCTGAGCCCGTCCTCTTCTTCCATAGATCTCTAATTAAGGTATGTGAGTTTTTCTTTTGATGGGTTTTGGTTAGAATTTGTAGTTTCTGTTACTGTTGTGGTTGGTTTAGGGTTTTTCGGTACATATATTTTTTATTTTTCTTTTTCTTTTTTGGCTGATTTTGTTCATTTTTTTTGTTTGGGTTCTCCTTTTTATTGTTAAAGATATTTGCTTTAGCTTGTCAAAAACTGTTATGTTTATAGTGTGATTTCTTTATTTTAAGTAGTTATAGAGGGTTTTGATTTTGATTAAATTTTTTTACTTGTTATAAGTCTTATTGCAGTGTGATTTGCTATGTTAGTGTTTGTTTTTTTCATGGGTTGGGGATGAAAAGGTTTGCTTTTGTAAGTTATGGCTGTTATTTTGTAGAGTGATTGTTGGGTGATTAAGAGGGGGTTTTGATTTCAATTGATTTTAGTTTTTAGAGTTTATTGTGCTTTGATTTTCATTGATAGGATTTATTTTGTTGAGTGTTGCTAATGGAAAAGCTCATTTCTTGAGTCTCTTATTTTTGTTCCTTGCAAAAATCTTTGCCTTGAGAGTGCCAATAGTGTTTACTATATAGCTTGACTTTTACGTAATTTGGACACTTTTGATTTTAGTTATGTTACTTGAATTTGTTGTTGATTTGTATGCGAAGTAGAGAACACCGTTTTGTTGTCAATTGAGGTTGGCATAGGGGTTTCAAGTGCATAAACTTATTTTGTTTGGGTTTTTAGTGCATAAACTTATTTTGTTTTTTCAGCTACTCGTTTGATTTTCTTCTGTTAATTGTTTGTGTTTTTGTTTAGTTCCACTATTCCTTGCAAGGATCCTACTTTAGCTTGTCATAGCAGTTAATTTAAAGTGTAATTTCTTGGATAATTAAGAGGCTTTTCATTTCAATTGCTTTTAGTTTTTGAAATTGATCGTATGTTGATGTTCAATGATAGTGTTTTATTAGGGGTTTGCTGATTAAAAAAAAAAAAAAAAGCTCATTCTTTGTGTCTAGTTCTTCTTTTCCATGCAAAAATCTTTGCTTTTGTGGTTGTAGCTTTTATTTTATAGCTCAAGTTTTTATGTGTGTCTGAGGGTTTTTATTTTTAGTTATGTTGTTGAACTTCTTGTTAATATGTAATCTAAAGCAGAGATTTTTGATAAAAGAGTTTTTTTGTTCTTAGGATTGTGCATTTAGTACTGTTGATTGTAGGGATTCCTTTGACTCGTAGTCATAGCCATAATCCCTTAATTCTAGTTAATCATGTATAATCTCTCAGTTCTAGGCTATAATGCCCTTAATTTTAGCTAATCATCTTGTTTTCTTGGTTGCTGCTACAACCCAAAAACAAGACCATATGGTTCCCTTTATACCAAAAGTTAGGGTTATTAAATAATAACTGGAGCACTAGTTTAGTGCAAAAACACCATATTGGGGTTTTTTATTGCTCCAACAGAGCACCAAAACGGAAATCCTAAAAAAAAAAAAAAAATGGGGTTGAGCACTAATTTGGTGCAACACTATTTAGGTGGAATTTTTAAAATTCCAATTTTACCCTTCTGAGTTTCATTATAATAATATTTATTTCATTTGTACCATTCTATCAATATCATTATTTATATAATTTAATGAATAATTGAATTTATAAATTAGATGAATATAAAAAAATATTCTTTAGTGTGCACCAAATGCATCTCCAATGTAAGCAATGTAAGCATTTCCAATGTTCTCTACCTAATTTGACACCAATTTGGTGTTAAAAGAGTATCTTTATGGTATATGCTTATAATAAATTTTTTTTGCATCAAATTAGTGTAAAGAGTATCCGTAAAGAATATTTCAAAATAATTTGTTATGTAATATTAATTTAATTTCTATTAGATAACTTATACAAATTAAATTATTTCTTGGCATAAAAATATTATTCTTAACTAATTACTGAATTTTTTCATAAAATTTTTTACTCGTTCTTTCAAATAATTATTGAAAAATTAAGTTAACATAAAAGTTTAACATTAGTTAAATATATATTTAATAAGTAAATTAAATAAATATATAATATTGGTATTGTTTTAAAGATCTCAACGGGATCTTTTCAACGATATAATTTTTTTTTATAAGAATCTAATTTAGAAGTTTAATAATTCACCAAATTATATAAATACATTAAATTGATAAAATAATACAAAGAGAATAAATATTGTTATAATTAAAGTTTTAAACTCAGAAGGGAAAATTGAAAATTTAAAAAATTCCACCTAAATTGGTGTTGCTACAATTTGATGCAATAGTTTGCAACACTATTGCTTATCGCCATTTTATTTGGAGTAATATAAAATATCAATTTGGTGTTTTCCAACAAATTAGTTCTCCATTGGAGATGCTCTTACTACTACCCAATTATTCTCCACTACTCTCAGTCCATTTCAAGTGCCTTAGTTCAGAACTTCATTTTCTTTGGAACTACCATCATCATCACCTGTGATGGGATCTCCTCTATCTCCCCCATAGTAAATAATATGACATGTCTCTTTCAGTGAATAACTTTACCATTAGTAGAGGGAGTAAATGACTTCTTTGTTAGAACTTGTAAACCTTCACTTGCAAAGGGAATTTGCGACTTCTCGGCAACGGAACCAAGATTGTTGCAAGTATTCAGTCCAATGAGGGTTGGTTAGCTACCTAAAATGGGAGGGCAATTTGGTAATTGCAAAGGTTTTTTTTTTTAATAACCCTAATTTTTGATGTAAAAGGGAGCATATGGCCTTATTTTTCAATTGCAGCAGCAGCTGAGAAGAGTGAGTGTGGTTGCTCTAGAGAAAAACAAGAGAAAAGAGATTTAGCGAAGGAGAGTGAAAAAGTGGGTAATAGGAGATGCAATAGTTTTGTGGCCTAGAATTAAGGGTTTAGACATAATTAGCTAGAATTAAGGGATTATACATGATTAGGCTAGAATTGGGGGATTCAACATAATTAGCTAGAATTAAGAGATTATACATGATTAGTTGAGAATTGGGGGATTAGACATGATTAGTTAGAATTAAGTGATTATGGCTATGTATAATTAAGGGTTAAGATAATTACTAGAATCAAGACTACCAATTGATATAATGATTACTTTAACAATAAATCCTTTAGATGAGTTTTTTTATCAATTATAGGGGCTTTCTTGGGTTTGAAGAGGCATATATAGTTGTTACTTGACTTGGGTACATGATATTCTGATGCTTGACCAAGAAATTTTTGTTTCTTGTATTCAGATCCATTTAGGTTTGGTGTGGACGAGAACTGTGTTTCTGAGCTTTCAGATAGGCGTCCGGTCTGAGGACTGTGCCACATTTGCATATAAGGTAAGAAAGTTGAATCAAATTTATTTAATTATGTACCTTTATTCTGTGAAGTTTTTTATTTATTTTTATTTTGATGATGTTAATTGATTCTCTAAGCATAATTATGTTTTGTTGTGAATGGACATATGTTTTTCGTACTTTTATCTGGAAATTGTTTAGAGCAAGTATTAGCATCTTCTAGAGATCTAGAAATAGAATAAATCGCGAAGCGAGTGCAAAAGTTGAGCTTAAGGGGTCCAACATATATCCCAACAGAGTATCATAGTGGTATGGAATATCACAGTGATTTATTCTGTACCATTGTATTGCTTGATGTTCATTATAAGTTTTAGTTTGGTATTAGCGTGTCTCAATTTGTTCTCAAGCTTGTATGGCAGAACTGTAAAAATGTGTTGTCTTATTAATTACATGCTACTGTCAACTTTATGTGGTTCTATTTTGATGATAGAAGAGCTAACATTGTTTTTTCTCTTCTGTGAGATGTGCATTCGGTCATCATCATACCAAAATGCAGGAATTGAGCTGGTTTTCGTATCTAAATGGACTGCAAGAAGTTTATTCAGTTGGTCGAGGAGAAGAAGAAGAGAGCTTTGGAGAGGAAAGAAGCTCCCATGAAATGGGAGCAGAAACTAGAAGCTGCTGCTAAGGCAAAGGCTGATGCTGAAGCCAGGGCAAGGAAGTCAAAGGTTGCAAAGCATAGAAGAAGATCCGTGTCTGGTTCTGATAGTGACAGCGATAGTGATAGCAGTGATGGTGCCAGAAAGAAAGTGAGAAGAGGCCACAAGAAGCACAGGAAGCATGCCCACACTGATTCGGGTGACAATGAGAAGAGGAAGGAGAAGAAATCGAGACGAAAGCCAAGGAGACTATCCTCAAGCCCAAGCGATTATAGCAGTGACGAGTATGAAAGTGGCTCTGAAGAAGAGAGGAAGAGGAAGAAGCGAAACAATAGAAAACACGGGCATCACGATTTAAGATCGGATTCTGATGCTTTGGATGATTCAAGTAATGGGGATGATGGAGTGAAAAGAAGTCATACAAAGCACCACAAACGCCATAGGCGATCAGAGCCTAGTGATTCAGATTCTTCAGACGATGATGGTAGAATCCACAGGAAAAGTCATTCCAAGCATCACAAACGCCATCGACGATCAGAGTCTAGTGCGTCAGATTCTTCAACTGACAAGGAAGCTGGTGCAGTGAGAAGAAAAAGCCATTCAAAGCACCATAAACATCACCGGCGATCACGCAGCGTGGACTCAAAATCATCATCAGACTGTGATGGCCACAGACATGACCGGAGAAGCCAATCTCCAGGAAAGTCATCTGATGACAATTATGAGGAAGCAAGTAAAAGAACAAGGCACAAAAGCAGCCACCATCACCACCACCACCATCACCATCACCATCACCATCACAAACACAGGCAGAATCACTCAGATGAGGAGCAAAACCAGTTGCTTCGCAATTCCGAGGAACGCAATGGAAATCACCAAATAGAGCATTCTGACCAAAAGAGGATTGAGGAACAAAAGTAATGATCCTCATGAAGGTGAAGATGTTTAGAAAAAAAAAAAAATGTCTTGTCTGGTTGTTCTCTTTGCTTCAGTTGATTGGTTGGGTTTATCTTTAAAACTTTTATTTGGACTAATGATTTATTTGTATTGAGACTTGTAGAAGGCTTGTAAAAGCCATTTGTGTACTAGATTCATGTTTAACAGGACATAGCTGATTCAGTTTTCCAAAATTAAGTGTAGTACTTTTTGCTGAGATCTTATTTAATAGCAATTTGTTTATTTATGAAGGTTATATTTCAGATTGAGGTTGTTGCCAATTTAATCACTTTTTAGTGGAAGAGTAATGTTAGATATCCAATTTGTAAAGGAACATTATCAACCTTATTAAGTAGGAATGCAAATTTACTTGAGAACAAACCATTACATATGGAAATAATAGTCCTATGATGGATGTTTTTGGTGTTCTTTTTAGGATTAGTTGTTTGTGGTAAAACCTGATTGAGCTATATCCTAAGTTGGTGATCAGGACAGTTATGTGTGTGTGTGTGTGTGGTTTTAATGGACTGCTGTGAATTTGTATTATAGAGGAAAAAGACGATTGATCCCCTCACAGATGCAATCAGCACGGCTTTAAGGGTTGTTTATCGTCATCAATGCCTACATATGCAAGCTCAACGATCAAGACAAAGAATTATACAACTGATATCATAAATCACCTGTAAGAAGTTGAAGTGTCGTCTGATATACCAAGAAATAGTGACAATGATTATAACGTCTTACTGTTAGTGTTAAAATTTCTATATCAAATGTATGCATGTGTAAGTATATGCATGTGCTGATGTGCATATGTATATATACAAATTCTTATAGAAGAACAAATTTTATTCATATCATAATCTGAAACAACCCAAAATTTATATGTAATAGAGTTTCCTCGATGACAATTTCGCTCAAATCACCTTTTGAGGTAGCTAGTTTACAAAGAAAGTTTGCCGCTGAAGAATTCAACACTTTTTTTTTTACTTAAGATGTAAACGAATTACATATAAATATTAACTTCTATTCTATTTTGAATATAAATTTTCAAATAAGATCTCGATCAAATTGCATGTATTACATGAAATACAATTCGATAAATAGACAGATTTTGCTAATCAAAACTTTTGTTGTATGATCTTATAAATTAGATGCTTGACACATAATAAATCATTTGACGATTCCGATGAAAAAATGTTACACTAAATAATCCCGAAACTGGTTTTATTTGCTGAGAAGAGATTTTGATCCTCAGCAGTGGGAAGAAAGAATCACTACCAACTGTTTTTACTCGAGACAATAGTACAACAATACATAAATACCAGAATTTTGTCAGAAGTTCTTCAATATCTTCTCCATTGAGACTCCTTCCGCTACAAGAATTGATGTTACTTCCTGCAAACAAGTAGACCACTCTGGGGTTATTCATCACGCGGACTTTCACAATTCTAATTCTTAAAACCACTAGGGTTTCCCTAGATTATGAACCGGCAATTTCAATCTATTTCAAATAAACTAAGAAACAAAGACTCTGAAGGCTGGCATTTGCGGCATCTATCACGAACACCAGTTTCATACAACTTATACATGCAATTCTTTGGTAAAACGTAAAACCACCATATAAAACCACTAGAACAGAGCCATGAGAATTGGAGAATTATCATTATAACTTGGAGAGTTTTTGAAAAGATCATTGGAAGAGGTCAGATGGAGAAAAATGAATAACTAGTCAACTCAGCAAGTATATAATAAGAATAACCAATTCGAGCATTTCTTGGTTTCAAATATCATCCAAGTTTTCTAATCACTAATGGCAAGACAGCTCCGAGTTGGTAACTACAGTTATCACCCCCAAACCGGGCCTCATCACAATAATCCTCTAACCCTTGTCAAATCACCGAAAGGTACAAGAATTCCCATCTAAAGTTTGTGCATTGCAAAGGATGTATAACGAAATAAACGCTACATCTAACATCATATCCAAAGTTAACGTGACGAAAACAACAAGATCCCATTAAGAACTAACCCCAAACATGCTGAAAGATTTCAAATGAAAACAACAGCATACCTCGGTCATCTGTTTTTGCCCGCAGAGGATAGCACCAGTGCCCACCGGTCTATAAATCTGCTTAGCCCTAGCGAAAGCAGCCTGAGAAAAACCAGTGTTAGGAGGTGATAATTATTAACCATTGGGACGTAAAAACATCAATGAAGTGTACACACACCTGTACGTAGCCAGTTTCACCGGACCAACTACCATCTGGTTGTGATAGCACCGGCACAATTTTAACACCAGAAGATTCCCATTCTTTAAACCTATCCTATAACAGGAACAAGAACAAGAACGAATGCAACCCCAATAAGAAAACATGAAATTCCTCATTCTGCAAATGCAAAAATTCGAACTTTTAACATATATATATTGAACAAACCTGATATGCCATTCTCTTAAGGTTTCGAGCACCATAATACAGTCTGACATCAGATCTCTCTTTCAAGCTAAATCCTGACTCGATTAGAGACCGAATTGGACTGCAAGAGAACACAATTACTAAGTAATGTGAAAATTAACAAAAAAGTAAAATTGAAAGCGCGTTTGCACTGGCAAAGCAATTCCAGACAGCCAAAAACACTTTCCGTTTGCTTATTGAGCAGAGTTTAGCTGAAAACATGAAAAAGCACTTTGCCGGTAAGCAGTTCTCCTGCCTGGTAATGCTTTCCGAATCCGACATAAATAAGCACTTTTCGTTGCAGTGATTTCACAGAAGCAGTTTCGAATTCTACTAAAAGATGGTCGGCTGACGGATCTTACCTGATTCCTGAGCCGGTAGCGAAGATCACAACCGTCGGATACTCATCGGGCGGCTGGATTCGATCGACATTGAAACCTCCTCCTGCGGCTGGAGTGATCTCAACCACATCTCCTTTGTTCAGTCCGCAGAGAACCTCCGCCGTCGAACCGGGGACGCTCTTCACCAGGAACTCGAACGCGCCGCTCGCGGAGGTGAAAGCCGGAGGCGAGGCGATGGCGAGGAAGGTCGGCTTAGCAACGTCGCCGACGCGGAGCTGGAGGTACTGTCCGGGGCGAGTGTAGGACGCGGCGAGGTCTGGCGCGTCGGATACGTCGATGGATATGTGGAAGAGGGACTCGGCGGCGGGGGAGATCCCGGAGAGAGGAGCGGGGGTCCAGACAGTGGTGTCCTGGCGTACGGAGGCGGCGGCTGCTAGGGAGGCGAGGCGGCGGCGTCGGTGGTGGAGATGAGATTTCAGGCGCTGGAAGGGGAGGCGGCGCAGGATAGACATGGAGGGGGGGGAGGTGCCGTGCGCATGGGGAAGAGAGGCTGGTAGAGAGAGAGTAATGGACATGATTTTGATTTTTGAAAGAGAGGGAGTTATATGAAGCGGAAGAAGTCAAGCGTTCGGCGGCGGCGACTCGAGAGTGTGAGAGTGAGAGAGAGAAAGAGGGCCGGCGCTCCAGGTAATCGGGGTCTGGTGATGATGAGGTGGCGTTTGATCAAGAGTATTGAATGGCCGGTAAATATATGTCCACGTGGCATGGGGAATGGGTGTGATCCTGTAAATGTGGAAGATAACTGCTGGGAGTGATGATCGATTGGAGTTTTGGTAGGATGATAATAGCCGTCACATGATGTCCCAACCATACAAGTAATTGTACAAAAAAAATTTAAAAAATGAGTAAATAACGATTATTTCTCCTAAAATTTCTTTAATTATAAATATAATTAATTTTTAAATTTATTAATATATATATTTTTTTAAACTTATTAATTATAAACGGAATTAATTTTTAACGAACTTTTAAGTATTTTAATAAAAATTTTCTCTAATTAACTATTAAATTTAACTAAATTTTATTAAAAATAAAAAAATTATTTATCAATAAATTTACTTCACTTATAATTCACAAAAACTCAGAGAAACTATTCAATTACCTCTTTAAAAAATTATCCAGGCAATGAGAATGTTAAAAACGATAATAATGTTCAAAATACCACATTTTAAATAAGGTTAAGTTGAACCCAACAAACAAATCATTTCATTTTTCTTACACACCCTACTCATTCCATCAATACAAAATTACCAGAATCATTCACAATATGTTGAATAAAACTGAATTTTATCCTGTCTTGGATCAATTTACATGAACATGAACAACAAAACATGCAAGCTCATTTGAAAAGTGGTGGTAGTTAACTCTGGTTATTCAGTGAAAATTAAAGAAGCATCAGATTTCTCTTGGAAAATGTTGGAAAATAAATATACAAAGTCCGCCTTCTATTTTTTTTCCCTTATTAATCACAAGAAAAAAAAAGCAGGCTCGACGGGACAGGCCACAGCCACTTCAATTCAGTTTCTGTTCTACACCTCTCACACTTGTGCAAAAATAACATTTAAAAACGGAAATAGAAAGAAGCTCCTGGACAACCATTGTCGATCTCAAAAAAATGTAACATTCTGTTGTTGCTTGGCATCGCCAGCACCACCTAAAATTATTGATTTTTCGCAATAGTCAAGATAAGGGAACGAGAAAGAGAGACAGAGAAAATGATCTGATTAAGCAGCAGTTTCCCTGGCAATCTTTTCGGCCTTGGCAATGACTTCCTCAATGCCTCCGACCATGTAAAACGATTGCTCCGAAAGGTCATCGTACTTTCCGTCCAACACTCCCTGTTGAAAGCAAGAAACAATGAACCGATGAGTTCATGATCATATATAGATAATTGTCAATCAGAGCGATGCAACCAACTTTCAGTAATGACCGTGGCTTCATCTGGGTACCTCAGACTGATAGCATATACAATCAATAATGTGACTAACCAGGTGTGCAGTGGTGGCTTATTTAACAATCCATGTTGACATAGTGATACAACAATACAAAAAATGAGTAAGGTTTCAACCATATTGTGCATTAGAGGAATGAACTCTTTAACTTCTATAATGGATCCTATTCTTATAAATGAAAAAGAAAAGGAAGCTGATAATAGTTTATAGATAAACAAAATTATACTCAATTCTTAAATCCTACTTTTACAGTGATCAAGCAGCAAGCTAAAGAAAACTACTAATCCCGGCAACTGCAAAATTTTAAACCAAAAATCATTACATAAACAAGTCGACCACTCATATATAGCACACGCAAGGTTTCAATGCATTGACATGTTTCTACATGACCTTTGTTTCACCAATACAATCTTATATGAAATATAATAAACACATTTAGAACCAGCTAGAAAGATGTTGAGCTTTCCAAAAAGCTATGATCTAAGCACACAAATAGAGCTTTTCAGTATATAATTTGATAAACTCGTACACAGAGCATACAAAGTAGGCAACTTTGATGCAAATATCATCATGTATGTTCTTTTAAGCTGTGGATGTGCTTGTTTCTGTAACAAAAGACATGCATCAAAAGGAAACTGGAAAAAGTACCTGGAAACTGGTGATGCTCTCCTTCAACTCCACATATTTGCCAGGGGCACCCGTGAACACCTCTGCAACGTGGAAAGGCTGACTCAAGAATCTTTGAATCTTACGAGCACGAGCAACTGTCAACTTGTCATCTTCACTGAGCTCATCCATACCCAAAATGGCAATGATATCTTGCAGATTCTTGTAGTTTTGAAGAACCTTCTGCACAGCACGAGCAGTATTGTAGTGTTCCTCACCCAAGATGTGAGGAGAGAGCATACGGGATGTAGAATCAAGAGGATCAACAGCAGGATAGATACCTAGCTCAGAAATCTGTCCAGAAGAAGGAAGCAAATTGGTCAAAAGATAAGTCAGCAAGACTGTTTGCACAACTACTTCATACAAAGGTTCCGCACCTGACGTGACAACACAGTTGTGGCATCCAAGTGAGCAAAAGTGGTAGCAGGAGCTGGATCTGTCAAGTCATCAGCAGGCACGTAAATAGCCTGGACAGAAGTGATTGAACCTTTCTTGGTGGTTGTAATACGCTCTTGAAGACCTCCAAGATCGGTGGCCAAGGTTGGTTGGTAACCGACAGCAGATGGGATACGACCGAGCAACGCAGACACCTCAGAGTTAGCCTGCAGGTCAACACAAACATCAGTCCCAATGTCCAATGCAGCGCACAATAAAAGTGTTTCCAAATTTCCAATGATAAAAACACTTACCTGAGTGAAGCGGAAAATATTGTCAATGAAGAGAAGCACATCTTGTCCCTCAGCATCACGGAAGTGTTCAGCAACAGTAAGACCAGTGAGACCAACACGAGCACGAGCACCAGGGGGCTCATTCATTTGACCGTAGACAAGAGCACATTTGCTCTCAGCCTGTTATAAGAAAGTAATACAAGGACATTAAACTTACGTTTGCAAGCAACTTATAAAAAGTTAAAAACACAAAAAGAATCATCTTCACCTGCTTGTCCCCTAGCTTAATGACACCACCCTCAATCATTTCTCTGTACAGATCATTACCCTCTCGAGTACGTTCCCCAACACCAGCAAACACTGAAAAACCACCTGATAACAGAAGACGAATAATGTTCAATAAGACAAGTGGAGATATACCCACAAGAACACGGTGCCCAATGCATTTCTATGAAACTGACCATGTGCTTTTGCAACATTGTTGATAAGTTCCATAATAAGCACAGTCTTCCCTACACCAGCACCACCAAACAACCCAATCTTTCCTCCTCTTTGGTATGGAGCAAGAAGATCGACAACCTGTAGGGAAAAACCAACGTAAGAAAATTTGAGTCCAATATCATAGATTTTAAACATTTTGCAGAAAAAAATGCCAAATAAAAGCACACCCTTGTTTTCGGTGCACAAGCGGCAGAAACCAATGGAACATTCAACTGCTTGCTATATTAAATTTAAATATATTAAGTACCTTGATACCAGTAACAAGAATTTCTTGTTCGGTAGCTTGGTCAACGAAGGATGGAGCCTCTCTATGGATGGGCAAGAAGTGATCGGTTTCTGTAGGAATAATTTTGCATAAGAAAATAAGTCAGGAAACTTCATCAATCGTATGGGTACAAAACTATCCCCATAAACTGGTTTAAAAAAGTTAAAGAATTTCCAGAATCTTACTGATATCGCCTTTCTGATCAATAGGCTCTCCAATGACATTCATGATACGGCCAAGGGTAGCCCTACCCACAGGTACCTAAACAACCACATACGCAAAAACCGATTCAGAAAACAATTTCAAAATACAACATATCGAAAACCATTAAATTGATTACAGCATTGCAGAAAATGCAGCACCTTTTTTGTGAAATGTAACCAACAAAATCCCATTCAACAACACATAAGTACTCGTTATCTACACTATATAACAACCTATTAAGCAATAAGCATACACTAATGAAAAGTTTTTATAACTTTAGTGTTCTCCAGTTGAGATTCAAACTCAATCAAAATTTTCACTTTCGAGAACCCGAAAGACATTTGCCAGTAAACCGATCCAAGCAATCAAAAAATCCAACACTCAGATCTACAATCGGCAACAAGATCTAACCAATCACCAATCGATATAGTCGAAAACAAAAAAAAAATTGAAAAAAAGACGAACTCACAGTGATGGGAGAGCCGGTGTTGAGCACACGCCGGCCTCTGACGAGCCCTTCAGTCCCGTCCATAGCGATGGTCCTGACTATACCCTGACCCAAGTGGGAGGAAACCTCCAGCACGACCCTAATCGGGTGGTCCATCACCTCCAGCGCCGTCATGATTGGAGGCAGTCCCTCGTCGAAGCGCACGTCGACAACGGCGCCGATGACCTGGCACACCTGCCCGATCGCGCCCTTCCCGGTGAACTCATCGGTGATCTTGCCGCCCCCGCCGCTCTTCTTGGGATCCGACTTAGGCGCTGCCGCCGGGGGGGCCGCCGCGGCCGCAGCGGAGGTGGCGTACTCGTTGGCGCGCGTGAGGAGGTAGGCGCAAGGAGACGCGCAGCGCGTGGAGGCAGGGGAAGTGATGGAGGAGTGGGAAACAGGGGACCTGGACGGAGATCGGCGAACGGAGGAGCGGAGGAAGGAGGAGACGAGTCTGCGTGAAGCCATCGTTTAGGGCTTCAAGATAGAGAGAGAGAAGACAAGAAGATCAGAAAGTGATGGGAGAGTCTAGGGTTTGGTTTTGTTGAGAGTAAATAGTTCACTTTGTTTATGTATAGCTGGAACAGTAAAACTTTTGTTTGTAATTTTGTTTTTACTGTTGTTTTGTTGCCTTTTCTTTTTAACCTTGATGATATGAAACGTTGTCGTTTTATAACCTGTACCAGGTAGTTGCACTAAATTAGGCAACAGTAAGTCAACGATGTTTTAGACTAAATTACGGATTACCAAATACTAATTAAATTAGAATTCCCAAAAAAAAAAAAAAAAAGGAGAGAAAAATTCAGATTAAATGTTGTAATACATATTTGAAATGGTCTTATTGACAAATAATTGAGAGAAAATATAGCACTTTTTTAAAAAGGAAAATATATCACATTTTTTTATAAAATAAAAAAAAATAATCTAACAAATGTGGAGGATTTTTCGAAATCTAATGAGATCAACACTATATGTGCGGTCCGAATATCAATTTAAACAATCGAAAAATATTGACTACTACGATTACGGAGACCAAAACTTCTCCAATATACTTGTAAAATATGTAAAATGAGATGTGTTCGCCACTTAGAACTAAAAAAAAATATAAAAATGACTAAAATATAGTAATTGGATTTTTTTTTATTCAAGTATGGTTTTGTTGCTTTTGTGATTATAACAGTTGTGTAGGATTAATAGTTTGTGAAATAGTTAATACAATTTATCTTTACATGAGTTTGTCAAACAATTAGAGATCCAAATTTGAGGGAGAAAATTGGTTAAGCAAAAATTAGAATTTAAAACAAAAATCATGAAGTCAAAATATTTATGCTAAGTAAGTGTAAGACACATGATATAAGTATATAATAAATTATTCTTTAGATAGATCTTGTGAATATTTTTTTTATAATTATAAGATTAGTTATAAATATATCAGGATTGTCAAGATAAATTACTACATATATGGTCCATAAATCTAGTCTCATAATTAGGATATATCTACTCTCATAATACATGAAAAAATTACCAATTTATGCTAGTAAATATGAATAGTAGGACTTGAACCCTATCACTCAGATAGATAAAAAATTACACTAATTACTTAAGTTATAAACGAATGTGCTATCTTGTGAATATTTAGTCAACCCATGTTTTCTTATAAAATGTATTTATAATTCTATGGACAACCATTTTGATCATTTTTTTTTTTTTTTTTTTGAAGCAATTAAACACAAATTGGTTTGTATTGCTAAGAGAACTCTTGATGTCAAAGCCCATATCATGGTCTTAAAAGATCTCCAAGCCCAACATTTGGTGAACCCATGTACAAGTTTTTTCTAAACAGCCCATAGCTTGGAGTGGCTCGACAGTCATCCCAATAAAGTAATACCAACCAAATGAGTGAATGACCAATCAATCCTACATCGATTATATATATATATGATTTGACAGGTCTGGATATATCATTCTTCACATTTATGATACGGAATTCACGTTTCACCGTGAATATTTATCATCATATATCAACTCCCTTTAATTTCCAACCCCATTTTCTTTATTTTATTGAGGGTGGAGTATCGAGCAGGCTATGATATTCCTGCTATTGTGATTGTTATTGGGTTTTGGAAAGATTTAATACGTGGGCGTATATATGTATTAAAATATGTGATATTATTTTAAAGTATAGTCCATTTAAAGTGATCGGTATAAGGTTTAAAGAATTGAGTATTGAGTACTAAATTGTCATGGATTTAATGTATAGAGACTGTAGTGATATTTCTATTTTGATGAGGGACTAAATTAGAAATATCAATAGTTTTTTTTTATTATCTGATTATAAATTATGGGTCAAAGTCCTTAATTCGTACAATCTATTTTTCTATTCTCTCTGCTTACCCAATAAACAGTGAAAAACAGGAATTAAAACCAGAAATTCGTATTGAATTGGAAGATCGCAACCTAATATTCTAACTTCATCTTGGATTAAGGTATGTTTTCGTATATTTTCTACTTTTCATTTAACATGGAGATTAATATATATATATATGCTTAGGTCATAATTTAGAATTCTTGATATTGTTTTGGCTGATTGTTGTGATCAAGCATGTTAGAATTATGTTAGGTTAATTCTATTAAGTGGTATCAGAACCACTCCAGATTTAAATAATTAGAAAATTATGAAATTAGATTTTGAGAATAATATAAAATTAGATTTTATACCTTTTGAAATTTGGGATTTTTTTTTATCTTTTGATTAAAAAAAAAAAAAGGAAATCTGTTTTTGCAGTATATGAATATGTCACTTTTTCATGGCAAGAGCGGAACTCTTTGAATTGCGAAACCGCAAGTAAAATTTTTATTGCTATTTCACTTCGTTTCCATTTCTTGCCTTTTCTACCATTGATTTCTGGTTAATTTCAAGTGGTGTAATTCGCGAGACGGAATTTTTTTTTTTTTTTTTTTGTTATTTTTTTTTACTGCTCTCTCGTGGAAGTCCAAGAATTTTTAACTTTTGTAAATTGTGAAGTGAAATATATGACAAGACACATCAAAACAAGGCTTAGATGGGTGAATATGATTGGTTATCTGGGTTCATACAATTTGGATGCTAATTACTTAGCGTATTCTACCTATACTTTGTATGATGCGTATTAAAATTGTACTAGTAAAAATTAAGATGGACAATTTTTTTTTTCTTGTACCTACTGTATCTACCTCTTGTACCTGTTGTATCTTGCCCATATTGCTACACTGCTTAGGTGCCGCAACAGGCATTGTTGCTGCCAAGTGGCGCAGCAACATGGGCAGCAAATTGCAATGATGTTGTCCAATAATAATAATAAAAAATTTTAAAAAATCTTTAAATTCAATTAATTTAGTTTTATGATGTTAATTCAAATTATCTAACATTTTAAATAGCTTGATTGAATAATATGTTACCAAAGTGATCTCTCATGTGTAGATTAGTTTATTGGAAATATTAGGTGGTTGTGTGTATATTTATTCATGCGAATGTTAGCTGAAGTGGTCAAAAATAGCCCAAAAAGTTTAGACCTAAAAGACGGCCCAAAACCAATGAAAATTGACCAAGAATTGAACGCCTACTACTCGACATGCCAAGCACTCGACAGAAACCAACAAAAGACCTTATAGGGTTGAACATGTGACCCAGCGGTCGACAACTCAAAACACACGATAGCCGTCGACATAACCGCTAGACAGGGTCATACATTCAACTTAAACCTTACAGCTGCTACAAGCAACTGACTCAGTCAACCTTTGACTAAATAAGTTGGCTTGATCTAAGCATTACCTAGTCAAAATCTCTGAGATATCAGGAATCCCGGATATTTAGAAGCACGACATCCCTTGGGATGCGGACATAATGGGCACCTACCCAACCCCTATAAATATAGCCTTTAGACTTCATTTTCAGGGGTCAAACAATTTCTCACAAAAGCTGTTATTTTGATATCAAGCAACCACACTTGCGCATGATAAGACCCGAAGACCAGCTAGCACGACATAACGTCTCATTTTACTATCACGCTCGACGTAACGTCATACAACGCTCGACATATATCATGTACCCCACGACAATTTTTCGATTTAGGTATCAATCGTTATGTTTACTTTTTCCTTTTTAGATTTTTAATCTAACTTGGGCGCTAGAGACTATTTAGCTGGCACTACCCAGTGTCCCAAGAGCACGACATTCTTTCTCTTATTTTGCATATCGTCGTCCTCTTACATCAAACACAGTAGACCTCCAGATCATCAAGCGTAGATTTCAGCATCTACACTTTGGTGCCCACAGTGGGGCACGACGTCATTTGATTAGCAAATCTTCAACGATCAACATCAAAATTATGGCGAAAGAATCATACCCCATTACGTTGGAAGCCCAACTCGCAATCCTGATGGAGCATATGAATGAAAACTCAGAACGACTCCGGGAGTTAGAAGCGGAGAACCAGGTAGTTCGTGCGGAAAATAAAGACCTGCAAAATAAAGTCGACACCTTAGCAACGTCGACCACTCCACTACCAAGCTTCGATCACGTACGCTACGAAGTCAACAATCCTGCATTTACTCCTGGCGACCCCCGCGACGCTAACTTCCAACGCACGCCATCCTATCTTTGAACTAAAGTTGACTGCAGTCGATACCTCTACTCCTGAAGGCGACCAAACTGCAGAACCAGTGAGCCTGGCACACGACGGTAGTGACTGCGACCCAGGGGGAACTAGTCCAATAAGTTTCCCCAAGCACAGAAACTGTCGTCCCATCGACAGTGCCCGTAATGCCTACAACACCGGACACGAACACTACAGGTATAGTAGGCTTGACTTCTGCTTTCTCTGTCCCTGAACTTGCACGCAGGTTTGTAGAAATGAAAGCATTGATCTAACGCATTCCTGGAATGCCGGCTCCCATAAAAAAAAGCTCGATTAATAGTTTCGCTGACTTGCCATTTGTCGACGCCATAGCACTCGTCAAAATGCCAAGGAAATTCAGTTTTCCAAACATGAAGCACTACGACGGCACGACGGATCCGGATGAACACATGAAGCATGCATGTTCACTCTGTTATGTTCTATTTTGTTTTTTTTTTTTTATATTAATAAAGAATTAAGTAGAACCAGTTGGAAATAGGTATGTTAGATCACATTACATGTAATTTTCATGCTACGCATTCATGATTGATATATGTCATTTGGTTGTATTAGTATACGTGACTATTGATGGATTTAATTGCGATTATTGTAACAAAAATCACTTTGATCCTACGTTGGTATAATCAGTGGACGAGATTGTCTGGAAATACCTTTATTAGTGATAGCAAAATTTTAAGCTTATAAAGTTATACACATTTATAAGGTAACATATGTGGCCCAAGTGGGAGATTGTTGGAAAAATCCAATATGTGAGCGTACATATGTGTTAAAATGTGTGATAATATCTTAATGTATAACCCATTTAAAGTGATCGGTATAAGGTTTAAAGAATTGAACATTGGGTAGTAAATTATCATGGATTCAATATGTAGAGATCGGAATGATATTTCTATTTTAATGAGGGGCCAAATTGGAAATATCAATAGTTTCTTTTTATAATTATCTGATTACAAATCAGGGGTCAAGGTCCTCAATTCGTACAATCTATTTTTCTATTCTCTCTGCCTATCCCATAAACAGTGAGAAACATGAACCAAAAGAAAAAATTTGTATTGAATTGGAAGATCGTAACCCAATATTCCAACTCCATCATGGATCAAGGTATGTTTCTGCATCTTTTCTTCTTTTGATTTAACTTGGAGATTTACATATATATATGCTTAGGTCACAATTTAGAGTTCTTAACATTTTTTTGGCTGATTGTTATGATCAAGCATGTTAGAATTATGTTAGATTAATTCTATCATTAAGGAGCATATATGATAAGAGCTACATGTTTATAGGGCCCATCAGAAAGGTAGAAATACAAATGAAAACATTTTTCGCAACTTTGCCACGCATTAGACTCTAAGATTTCGGTTACAGTCTTCCAAAATTCAAGTAAAAAATAACTAATGTAATTACTGAGCATTCTACATGCAAAAGGATAATGGAAATATGACCTTATGTTTGCTGAACACCTGCCGGTTAATTCTCAACACTGACCATCTTTGCTTTTCTTCTGTTAACAGATATAAGAAGGCCTTATGTATGATGAAATATGTTGATCATCATGGATTACCATTCATTACTTTTGTTGATACTTTGGGGCCTTTGCTGATCTCAATTCTGAGGAACTTGGTCAAGTATGCATCAATTTGCTCTTCATCCATCATGTGTTATATCATCTTTGATGCCACATTATTCATTCTTTACGACTTCTGATTTGCTCCATTTTCTTATGCTCAAAATCTGAGGACCATGTTTGGCCTCAAAGTTCTAATAGTAACAGTGGTAAATGGTGAAGGTGGCTCTGGTTGAGCTATTGCAAATTGCAATTGCTTGTTCCAATAAATTGTATATGCAGCTGAAAAATTGAAGATAACAGCTCAAGAAACATTACAAGCTTAAAATTGCTGATGGTATTATCCCAGTAAGCACTTTGATCCTTTTATGTTGTTTTTCTTCATTATTCACATGGCTGGTTTCTTGTGTTCTAAGTTGTTAGTTTGGGATCCATTGTTACTAGTATTGCTGTTATAATGTACAAGAACCTTTTGGCCATGCATGCTCAGATCCTGTGTGGACTTCACAGCAAATTAAACTTGCAATCACCCAGGACATAGAGGTAGGTGATGCATACATATCATGTACACATTGAAATTAAAGAATTTGAGCAATGAAGTTATGTACTGGTTGTTAAATTCTTTCCAGTGTTTATACATGTCACTCTCATAAAAGAAGAAATAAAATTATAGTCTCTTATCTTTGTACCTAATATTTTATACTTAAAATTTATATGTTAATTAATCAATTTAGTAATTTTTTTAATTGAATATTTTATATTATATATATAGTGACAAAAAATAGTCCAGCCTAAAAACGTCAAAATCTGAATTAAAGTTTAGCCCAAAGCTAAGATTAGACCTAAGATTGGAAGACACAGGCCCAATACTCAAACAGATAGTCCATACCCAAGGCCCAAAAGACAAATCGTATGATGATTATGTCGCTCGACTATAAGACCATGGATCGACCATCTCATCTGACCATTGAGCCATGGTTCGACCATGTTGTTCAAACATAGGTTCATCATCTCGACCATGTTGAGTCGACTAAAACGACTATAGCTCGACCATGTCGTTCGACTGTAGATCCTTGATCTGGTCATGGCCGTTAAGGATCATGAATCGACCATCTAGGATCATGAGTCGACCATGTTGTTCGACTATAAAAACCTTTAACCGATAATGACCATTGAGGATCATGACTCGAATGTGTCAGTCGACTTGACTCTCAAGGTTCGATCGTGTCACTCAGTTAAAAGTCACAACTCGATCGTTTAGCCTTTGGTTCATAGACTTGCTTCGACCTCAACCATTGAGCTAAGTCGTAACCATCACACTTTAAATTTAAAGTCTGATGGACCAAGTTAAGAAGGCAATTATATCCTCCTTCATTTGGCTCGAAATATCAGGGGGAATGATCTACTCCCCAACGGGCGGATCACCCCCTATAAAATCCAACCTCCACTCTAAGTGAGGGTTCACAAGTTTTTACACATTCGAAACTTAGTCAGAGCACCTGACTTACTTTTTAGCTTTTCAACTTATACGATTCCCGAGAATCATTATTCTTAAGCGAATTCCGACCACTGTAGTACACTATTCATACACGATTCCGATAGTCTCGCATTCGTACTTTCTACCATCAACAATCTAACCTACTCAATCAAGAGGTGTTTTTATACTGAATTTATATTCTTTCTACTTATTCTGATCATCGTAGACTAACTTGAGCGTCAGAGTGTACTTGGTTGGCACTGCCCCGATAGCAAAGCATTCTATCGACCTCGCGTTCTCTGGTTTTGTCGACCTCGATCATCACCCTACCATTTTCATGGTCTACAATATATATATATATATATATATATATATTGCTAATGTTGTAAGAAATTAATGAATTTTATGTTATTTAGGTTATTTTGGTGTTTGTACTTTATATTTGAATTTAAAGTAGTTTATTTAACTTAAATGTTGTATGATTTATTAAACTTAAATATTGTATGATTTATTGAACTAAATATGGTATGATTTATTAAACTTAAATGTAGTAACATGTATTAGTTATACTTGATAGTTAATTTTAATTTTACATAAAAATTATTTTAATTAGTGAGTTAAATATTTTTTTTCCTTAAAAAATATAAATTGAACCGGGTCAGTATGGGTCGGGTATAAATTACCCCGCTCTGAATGGATTTGGATTTGGAGCGGCAATTGAAAATTTTTGCGGGGTATGAATCGGGTTTAGAGCATCCTATCCAAAATGGATTTTGGGTTTGGAGCATACTGATGCAAAACCGATTCGACTTGTTTTCATCCCTAGCCCTAAGGACGGTT
Source organism: Xanthoceras sorbifolium (assembly GCA_003430845.1). Taxonomy (NCBI): domain Eukaryota; kingdom Viridiplantae; phylum Streptophyta; class Magnoliopsida; order Sapindales; family Sapindaceae; genus Xanthoceras; species Xanthoceras sorbifolium. The sequence goes on from CM010621.1 coordinate 30,255,094, forward strand.
TGCGTTGTGTGTCATTTTCCCGTTGCTACAAAAAAAAAATAAAAACATCAGCAGCAGCAGTGGCTGAGGAGGAACCATTTTTCGCATCGGCCTGCGAGCTCCCCATTCGACCCGTCTTGAAACATGGACCAAAGAGTCTGACATGTGTGCGAGTCAACGGGCCAGTAAACCCGTAAGGCGCAAGGAAGCTGATTGGCGGGATCCCTCACGGGTTGCACCGCCGACCGACCTTGATCTTTTGAGAAGGGTTCGAGTTGGATAGAAAATTGGAAGACATTCATAATGCTGTGGTATTATTCATATGTTAGAAGAATTTTGAACCGATAAAAATGGTCGGTTGTTGGTGTAGTAATCAGTGAGATAAAGTTTCAGATTGTAGGTTATTGTTATCTCGCCGGTGGAACTCGGATTTAGATAAGTTATATAGAACAAGTAATCAAGTAACTAGACTGAAATATACTCTGGATGATCCATTCAAGTGGGTCTAACTGCGTTCAATTTTTAATTTAAATTATTATATATAATTAGATTGTAAACATACTCAACTTCTTATGTAACAATTGCCTCTGTAAACACTTTTGAGCCACTTGAAACCTATTGTAATTTAAACAGTGACGTTTGATGTTTTCTCTTCTCACTTGCTCTTTATTCTTGGATTTAAACACATATCTTTCATTCAATGTGCGGCGTGCACGCGTGTATGTTTGTGTATCCCTTAATTTTAATGCATTGCTCAACTGCAACTGGTTGAGCCACAAAATAGGGTATCTATAGACAAATAGACAATACGTTTCTATTTTCCCCGTCATTAGTTCACAAGATTGGAAGGCAAGGCTAAAGATACCACCAGCTGATACGCACTACAAAACAGAGGTATGACTGTGAATGTTGTTTTATGTGCTGTTGTGATGATCATTGGTGGGTGGGCTAAAGACTTAAAGTATTGAGTTATAATATTGACACATGGCTGATGGAAGTTGAATTTTGATATAGAGTGAATTTGACTTGACTTAGAATAAATTTTCATTGGTCCATGGTTTACACTGCCAGCACATGTTCTTTTGCTGTGAACTGCGTCAGTTATCTTCTTGTGCAGGGTCTCCTTATCAAATGTCTTTTTGGCGCTACAATGACCTTCAGTACATTCTCTGACACATGACCTCAATTTTCTTTGCCCACTATTTGTTAATGACATTGATTATAATCGATCTGGCTTAATTACAATCAAGTTAGTTGTGTGGGAAAAAGAGATGTGTTTGACAACATTTATTTTTCTGCTATTTCTTTTTTACTAGATAAATTGAGCTCCGTCAGTTCAAAACCTGATCAAGTTAAATACTATTCTTCGTCTAAGAGGAGAAAAAACATTCCCATTGTATCATGTATGATGATTTCACTATAATGGTATCAGAATTATGATCATCTGAGCTCTAATTTTTTTTCTTTTCTCTAGCAATCTCTCTCACAGATCTGATTTCATATCTCACCCAAATCTCTCCCACAGATCTACTATTCGGTGCTGGCACTGCTCATTGTTGCTGCACTTACAAATCTACCTCATGTTGCTCACAATCCGATCTGTCCTCCTGGTGCCTCGCAGCTCTACTACGCATTTGCACACGCTAGATTGCCTCTCACTGCCACTGCCTTCCCTACTTCGGCACCGCAATCTCTCTTCCTCCACTCACTACCACTGCCGCCTGGGTCAGCTTCTCCTACCGGTTCAGCCGCCACCAAAAACGCTGCCATCGGACCACCGTCGAAGCCCCACGAGCAAAGTTCTCTTTCTCGGCTCACCGCTACTACCGCCTGGACCACTTCCTCTGCCGATTCTGTTGCCACCGGAAATGCCGCCATCGGACCACCCCCGAAGCTCCACGTGCGACGTTCGCTAGTGCCACGTTGCTTTCCCTTTCTTCGCCCTATCCCACCGATCGCCGGCGATTCGTTCCTCACCGCCAACACCGTTAGACTCACCGGCCGACGAGCTTCACCGACCTGGTCTTCTTGCCGGCCATCGTCCTCCACCACTGCCGCTGAGACTGTTGTGGCACATTCCACCACTTCAGGTGGCAAATAACAGTCACCACTCCTGACTGGTTAATTATAGTATTACCCTAGATTGGTTAATTACATTATTATCCCACTAAATTGGTTAATTACAGTATGAGCCCCTATATTTCCCTACATTGCTTGATTATTCTTCTCTTTTATTATTTTTTTCTTTCTACATTACTTGGCTATTTTTCATTATTTTTTATGGAAAATTCCTGAAAATTGGATGTGTCTCAGCCCATTCAAGTTATTTTAAATGGGCCCAATTATATTTTATGGGCTCAAGCAATGCAGAGTTTTCTTAAAGGGCAAATATTATAGCGTGTGCAGGTGCATAGTAGACCTGCGAAGTATGAGGAGGACAGATGAGATTGTGAGCAACACGAGGCAAATTTGTGAGTGCAGCAACAATGAGCAATGCTAGCACCAGATAGTAGATCTATGGGAGAGATTTGGGTGAGATATGAAATCAGATCTGTGAGAGAGATTGCCGGAGAAAAGAAAAAAAATTAGAGCTTAGATGACCATAGTTCTTATACCATGATAGTGAAACTGAAAATTGTATTTCACAGTCTGATTGTTGATTATAATTGGAAGCCCATTCACTATCAGTCTCCACCTTTTGGTTTATACATTGATGATTTTAATTTAATCATGCTTTAGTTGGTTTATTGGGTCAATGTTGATTTATAGAATTCTTGTTGGTTCTTGAGTTATCACTGCATTTGATTTAACATTGAATATCCTCTATCATTCATAGTTCTTCATGAATTTGTATATTATCACATTGTGTTTTTTTTTTTTTGTTGTATTGATTATATTTGATCTTCCCTCCTCGTGCAGTTGCCAGAAGCAATTTTCACAGTACACTTGTCCTCGATGTAATTCCCGATATTGTTCGCTTCAGTGCTACAAGGTAGGCAGGAATTAAAGTTGGAAATACATATTCTAATGGATGTTATGTTGTTGATGAATAGACAGGTGCTTATAAGTAGGTGAAGAATGAAATTTGAATTTTTGACGATAAATATGTGAAAATGGTGGTTAAATATACTTGGGTTCTAAACTTGGATCAATGTAGCTCTCGGTGTGCTAATCAGAAATAGCTTGCTTTGTTTCACCTATGAGATATTCTACCAACTTTTAGTAGCCTGTTATGTTAGGGTTACATTTTCATATATTTGGCAGATGAAAGGTGAGATAGAAGATCAAGTATAACTCGTCATAGGTTATCTGAGTGGTCTTTAATAAGTAAACATATTACTGCACTCCTTAGGTTGCAGGTGGAGTTAGATTGAATGGTATGTTTACTGGAGTATGTGTCTATGCATTCAATGCTTTTGCCTAAAGCTGATATGAGTTGTCTTTTCTTTCCCCTAAGCAGATGGACAAGTCAATTTTGAAGATTTGTCTGCATATGAGAAGAAATTGTTTCAAAGAGCCATGGCATCTGGAGAATTGAGCAAAGATGATAGACCCATCGGATCCTTGGTGGTTGAAGCCTTCTGCTAGAACAATCTTGCTTAGCAGGGAACGCAACTTATCCAACTTGTTTCTAAGCAAGAAGCATCAGTACCATCAGATGAAGATCTTGTAAGTAACGAATCCTGTGAGATTCCACCTGGCCCTGAAAGCCATCTCCACTTTTAGCTATTCACTTGGTTGACATTATATATAGCTACTGTTTTACACTACGTGTCTACAATGGAGATTGGCAATCAGATGCCTTAGGTTCAGCAATGATGGTATTGACTGTATCTTCTGTCTTGGATCAAGGTAGGCAGCCCGAAACTATTCGAGAAGCTCTGTCTTATTGCTTGGAGCAAACCTGCTCTTCTTACAAACACCATGGGTGGATTGCAATTTGGGCTGGCTATCATTGGGTTCGAGAGCAACCAGGAGAAGCTTGGTCTTCCCCAGCAGCCATTTTAATGGCAGAAAGAATTTCATTCACGGATCATGGGGGTGGTAAAAGTTCCGTGAAAACGGATGTTAGTAAAGCAGAATCCAGGGGCAAGATTACTATTGAGGAGATGAAATGAGTTTGTGGTTGTAATGAAAAAAATTGTACATTATCTGTATTTTTTATTTCGTTATTTTAATTAATGTTAGACCATAGATCAAGTGCTACATGTTTATAATAACATATGATCAATCTAATTTGTGCTAGTAACTAGAGATGGTTCCGGTCCAGTTTGAATTGAACGGTTCTTAATTGGAACCGGACAAGTTGCGGTTTCGGTTAGGAATCAGAATTGAATTGGGACCGTCCGGTTCTCCATTTTTCAGAACTGGAATCGGTCGGAACCGTCTGTTCCGATTCAAATCCGATTCTAATATTTTTTTTAAAAAAATTAATATAACAGCCAAGTCCTAATGGTTATATGGCCCAAGCCCAACAACAACATTGATGTTGGGTAGTTGGGCTAATTGTTTTTTTTTTTTAATTTTTTTTTTAAAAATAATATAACCGTTAGAGCCTAACGGTTATGTGGCGAGCTAATTATTTTTTTTTTATAAAAAAAATTGGGAACCGATTTCGAAACCCACGCCGGTTCCACAAACCGATTTTGGAACCGAAATCGGTACCCCACGGTTCCGATTTTGGTTTCCTTAGGAGGGGAACCGAAACTGCCGATTCTAAAATTGGAAACCGCGGCCATATTTACTAGTAACAAGATAAAGAAAATTTGTTGTTGAGGAAGTTAATGATTTTGATTAATTTTTCTCCGTAAAACTCTGTCCAAAAGTTATCACTTATCAAAGTATTTCGAAGTAATTACACGGGTTTTTCTACATGTATAAAAACATTGCTTACCTTAACTCAACTAGGTTTTAATTCTTAAATGTGAATTTCACGTGATTAATGTTGTAACTTCGGAGTTTGGACCACAAGTCACCACTAAGGACCGACATCGTTTTAAAGCAATGACTAGGGGTGGATATAAAAACTGAACCAACCCGAACAAGTGATGTTTTGGATAAGGGTCGGTGAACAGTAATCAGTTTCGGTTCAGTTCTAAGTGGATAAACCTGAACCCAAACAGAAACTGGTTAAATATTAAAATAAAAAAAAACCTACCCAGTTTTGTCACCCAACCCTTTTCTCATTTTCTCTCCTGGTTCTCTCTCTCGCGCAGCGCTCACCCCACCCACATCTCTCCCTCTCATCGCACGATTCGTGCCGTCGCCGTCTCTTGTCGCCGCCAGTGACCTCATCACCGTCTCTTGTCACTTCCGGGAGCCCATTTCTACTCTTTTGTTGCCGTCGTGATCTAGCTCGTCACCATCTCCTCTACGTTGTCACCGTCCTCTTATTCCTCTAAACTGTCGATGTTGCCGTCCGGTTGCTCCAATAATTTTTTTTTTTTTGGTTTTTGTTTTTGTTTCCTGACCCGACCCAACTTTTACAATTTGGTTTACCCCAGCATGTTCGGTTTTCACAAAATATCCGGTCGTTACAAAACCGAACCGACCCGAATTTTGTCCACCCTTAGCAATGACGGATAAAGATGCAGCGTTAAAATGGTGCCGTTAGGCCGTTAGGGGCCTTTTATCTGATTATCGATTTCCTGGTAAAATGCCCGAAACGGCGGCGTATTGAAGCAACAAATGGATAAAGATGCCGCGTCAGGATGAAGCCGTTGAGAATCGTCATTAAATCTTTATTTTCTTAATTAATTGGAGAGGGTGATTCCATATTCCTGATTATTGAATCACTTGTTGATTGAGATTTGAGTGAATAGTGATTGAAGAGCCGATGGAAAATCAAGACGGCGGCGATGAGATTCATGACTGCGTGATCAAGCCAGTTAAATTTACTCTCTTCCCTCCTTTTCAATTGAATTTCTCGTTCTAGTACTAAATTTCAGTCAGTAAATGATCTTGAATTTGCAGAGACTGAACCCTAAAAAGAGAAGAGACAAGGTTCGCATTGGATGCGGAGCTGGGTTCGGAGGTGACAGACCAATGGCGGCTCTCAAGTTGCTTCAGAGAGTTCAACAACTCAACTATCTCGTACTTGAATGCTTAGCTGAACGCACTCTCGCTGACCGTTTTCAGGTTATGTTATCCGGTGGCGATGGCTTTGATTCTCGCAGTATGTCTCTTTCTGTTACTTGTTTTTATTTGTTTTGATTCTTCAATGATTGACTTTGACTTCTTTCAATGGTGTATCAGTCTCAGAGTGGATGCTTTTGCTCTTACCATTGGCGGTGGAGAGAGGGACATGTATCATTACCAACATGGGTGCAAGTATAATTCATCAAGTTTAAATTTTTATGTGAAAATGCCAATTTTTTTTAACTGTTTTTCATTTTTGGTTAATGTTATGCTTTTTATTTGTCTAAAAATCTTTGTTTTCTTCTTTTCGTTTTATGGGCAGTGGATCCACTTGGTGCTCAGGAGAAGGTTTTAGAAATAGCCACTGGACTGGGGCTCAGTGTCTCTGTTGCTGTGGCTCATGAGGTTTCTGTCAGAGAATTAGGTATCAGAGATTCTATATACATTATGGCTTATACATTGATCTTGCAATGTTTAATTCAATCATGGCCAAGTACTCGTAAGTAACTATTGTTGTATATACTCAGGTACAGGATCCTTAATTGAGAAATCATATGCCGTGGAAGGTGTAAGAATCTGGTACTCTTGTGGTTATTTAACTTATTTTTCATTTGACTTTTGATGTCTGTATCTGCATTTTTTTTATAAAAAATATTATTGTTTCTGTAACATTCTTGCCACACAAACATTTAGCAATGACAATTCACATCTATATTTTTTCACCTTTATGTATATGCATGATTTTATTTATCTTTCTCTGCACAGGCGAAGAAGAATGTTATGTAGAATCAATGATTTCTGTTCTTTTTTAACCATTTATAAAGCTGACTTGCCTTTTGATTTATTTGGTTAAGGGTATAAGCACATATCTGGGTGCAGCTCCCATTGTTAAATGTCTGGAACGGTACCAGCCAAATGTTATTATTACGTCACGGATTGCTGATGCTTCCTTGTTTTTAGCACCAATGGTATGAAATGTTATTCCTTCCTCTCACATCCCTGCTTCTTTCCCCTCTTTCTGAGACTTGGTGACAATCTGAAGCCTTTTTTCAGTTGTGAACGACTCTTATAATCTTCTTGTCTCTGCGCTTGTTTTTATTGTTGTACATTTTCTGATTTCTGACAATTGAAGTAGCTCATGATCAATTGTACAAAATACTTTAAATGATCAAAGAGGATTATTGTTGCCAACCATTTGGTAGTGCCAAGGCTTAGTTGATACAAGACGTTTGCTAAAATGAGATATGCCTTCATGTTGCTAGAAGAAAGATTTTTGAAGTTCTATTTGTGGGATTGGTAGTTAGTAGGTTAGGTATTAGTTATTGATTGCTCGCTTTCTGTCTATGGTGGTTAACTTTTACTTTCTTACCCAAATCAATTTGAAGGATCCAACTGGTTTATGATTAGGTTTACGAACTAGGATGGAATTGGGATGACTTGAAGCAGCTAGCACAGGGATCTCTGGCGGGCCATCTTCTAGAGTGTGGTTGTCAACTTACAGGGGGATACTTCATGCATCCAGGTGGGCTTTTAAGTTTTAGTTTACCTCTATAGCAGGTCATCTAAGGGCCTCACTAAGATAGAAGTCTGATTTTATAAATTTGAGACATTTGTTGTTTTCTCATATCTCTATTGCAGGAGATAAGTATCGAGAGATGTCTTCACAACAGCTCCTTGATTTGTCACTTCCTTATGCTGAAATTAGTTATGACGGAAAATTTTGTGTGGCAAAGGCAGAAGGTAGTGGCGGGGTTTTAAATTTTAGCACTTGCGCTCAACAACTTCTCTATGAAGTTGGGGATCCGGGTGCTTATGTCACCCCTGATGTGGTAAGTTGGGTGTATACCAAGAACTTCAAAGTTCTAATCGTAATGATGATATTAATGGGAGAAAAGATAAAACAAAAAAAAGGAAAGGAAAAGTTGACAATCTTCTTTCTCAATACAGATAATTGACCTTCGGGATGTTTCATTTGATTCATTATCAACCCATAAAGTTCTCTGTGTTGGAGCAAAACCCTCCTCTGCATCAGTGCCTGATAAACTTTTGCAGTTGGTTACAAAGGTAACTTTGTAAATGCATTATTTAACTTTAATTATGAATAACATGGTGAAAAGCAAAGGTTCGACTTCCACAAGTATCACTTTTTTTGCTTGCAATTTCTCCCATCACCCCACACTTTTGGGTCAAAATGCATACTGGAATTAGGCAGTTGGTTACTGTACATGCTATATTTTCTTAGGTTGATAGCTTAAGTCTTTGACTAAACTAGTTTGAGTATCAATTTTAATTTTAATTTCATTTTATTTATTTATTTATTTATATTTTGGGTGTCTGTGTGAAAGTGAGAAAAGGAGGGGGGTGGAGTTGGGGCTAAGGGTGTTGTATGTGATACTTAAGTTCTGCATATATACTACCTTCACTGTCTGATATAATTAGTCTGCTTGTCTCTAAATATCTATTTTATCTTGTAAACTTTTCTGCTTATTTAATTGTCTATTGTCATTGTAGGGATGATTTTTATTAGGAGAATTTCGAGTGGAACTAGTTTGTTTCATTGTCCTAGATAAATGACAGTTTAAATGACTGATGAGAAGAAATAGACCTGGCTTTATTATTGAGCAGTTTGTATCCTATTGATAGAAAAATGGATGAACTATCTTATAAAATTCCAAAATTGGTTTTATTCCTTTCAACCTATGTTGGATATTCTGTGACCATGTGCTGGTTGTTTTGGCACTATTCAGATATGTCGTGCTGCTGTTTTCAGTATTTGCGAGCGTTTGTTATTCAGATTCTACACATAAGGCATTATCTATGTTATTCGATGGTGTGTTTTCTTGATCTTCTAATTTCTAGTTTTCAGGACCGTGGATGGAAGGGATGGGGTGAGATATCCTATGGAGGACGTGAATGTGTTAAACGTGCTAAAGCTGCTGAATTCTTGGTAGGCCCTTGCATTAACATGTGGTGGTTTGGTGGTTTGATGCTTTTGATTGGAACATGTGAAGGTTTAATTAATTAGATGGCGCAGAATGATGGTCATTATGTTAACTCTTTGCTTTAAGAGTTATTTAAGTTTTTTATTACAAAACAAAAATATTTATTTGAAGAGACTACTTGAAACATCATAGATCTAACTACTTTTTGCTTATCATTTTGTTTTTAAGTAATTTTCTTTTCCTCCCCCTTTATCATGTATAAAATTAGGTTAGGTCATGGATGGAAGAAGTATCCCCTGGAGTTACTCAACGTATACTTTCTTATATAATTGGACTTGATAGCTTGAAGGCAACCAGCACTGATAATAATCCTTCATCATGGAGGCTTAGTGAAGATATCAGATTACGGATGGATGGACTTTTTGAGCAGAAGGAACATGCAGTGCACTTCACCAAAGAATTCACTGCTCTTTATACAAATGGACCAGCTGGTGGTGGCGGCATCAGGTCATATTTTATCAGCTTTTGCTTCCTCTGTTGTTCTTAATATTCATCCAGGAGAATGTTGCTCAAGGAATGATTTGCTTTGCACCTTGCTCATTTGTGGTGAATACTTCTTAGAATGACTATCACTGTAAAGAAACTGATCAAATGCAAAACTTTGTGAGGCTGCTACAAAATTTTGTCTATATGGGTATTATTGGTCTGGTTTATCGTAGAACGATTTTGTCAAGTCCTAGCTGCAGATAACAGGAATTCAATAGATTTTAGGGTGATTTGGTAATTTTTTTTGTTAATCAAAATCTGTTGAGTTTCTGGAAATTTAAGTTAGTGATTGAAATTTGAAACCTATCTAGATATATGGGCCTTGTTGAAGAAATTTGACCGATCAGAGGTTTGAGCTTCTATCTGCTACATCCTGTTGCAGCCTTGTTAAGTTAAATGAACTAGCTTTCAAGTCCAGCGATCTGCCTGATGCTAAACTCATACTGGCAACTACATGTCATACTGTTATGATTCTTGACCTCTGAAGGAAAAGCGACAAATAAATAAGATAATTGAGAAATCAAACTGTGATGACAGCATCAATTCTATGGTAAATAATGTTAAAGATGTCACTGACAACTGACATGTAAAGTTTAGGTTCGAATAGATATGAACAGCTTATGTTTGGCCTTAATCGTGCAGTATGGAAAGCTAGTTGTTACATACTTTGTTGCATTTTGAACATGTTCAAAACCATATGCCTAACCTCTTTTTATTTATATTATTTCTATATGTAATTACTCTCTTTTTTTCTCAATGCAGCACTGGGCACAAGAAAGAGATTATTCTTGAAAAGCAATTGGTATACTCTCTCTCTCTCTCGCCTTTTTTAACTGTGTTAATATCATGTTTCGGTTCAATTTTTTTGTTAAAGGCAGCGTATTTAACTTATTTATTGTTTCTCTCATTCCATTCTTATTGCATACTCTTTCCTTTTGCACCATGTAGTGTTAGAATTTGGGTTCAACTTGTCTCAAATTTGGGATAATATTGTTTAATTCGATGAACCTCAGTCAAAATTTTCCAGTTATTGGTCAATAGCTCTCAGAAGTCACATTGTTAGCCTTGCATTAGCAGAGATAAAGAAGTTGTTTCTTTGGTTTTCAGGTTGGACGTGAACGCGTCTTCTGGCGAATGGCTTTAAAGTGCTCTGAAGTAATCGATTCAAATACTCAACAGATTTCCCTTGATGGAAATTTATTAAAAACTAGTTATTTGCATGAACCTTCATTGCCACCGCAAGCTAGTTTGGACTATTCCTGTATGAGTTGTTCATCATCTGAAATCGACCCTTCTCCTGCTCCATCTGGCCAGAAAGTTCCTCTCTATACTGTATGCCATAGTAGGGTGGGAGACAAAGGAAACGACTTGAATTTTTCCTTAATCCCACATTTTCCTCAGGATTTTGAGAGGTTGAAGATGATCATAACACCGCAGTGGGTGAAGGAAGCTGTCTCCGGTCTCCTAAACAACTCTTCTTCATTTCCCGACTCAGAAGCTATCGATAAGAGAGACAAATGGGTGAATGAACAAATAAAGGTAGAAATTTATGGAGTTACGGGAATCAGTTCATTGAATGTTGTCGTTCGAAATATCCTAGATGGTGGTGTCAACTGCTCTAGGAGGATTGATCGGCATGGAAAAACCATATCAGATGTCATTTTATGCCAACAAGTAGTGTTGCCCTGATTTAACAGTTCAAACACCCTCGTGTGCTTTTGTACTCGATTCTTCTTAGTGTCTTGACATTCGACAAAATCACATATTTTTAAATATTAATTATTTTTTTTTTAACATTTTAAATAACATGTTACTTTCGTTTAGCTCCATATTTTGGATTTTAATCTGTAAATTAATATAATTAACTAAAATTTTATTAGGAATTATTCTGTCAGTATAGTGTTAGATATGGATAAACTACACATTTCTAAAATATGTGAAATGAGGGTATTTTTAATGGTTGTCAAAAAGTTAAAATTCAAAAATATGGAACTATGTATGTACATGAAAGGAAATGACGAGCATCATTACAGAGTTTCAACTATGGAGAGGGAAATACATTTATGAAAAAAAAATATACAAAAAGCAACAATAAGTTGCGCTGAATCAGCAGAAATGATGCAATGGGAATGTTTTTCTCCTCTTTGACCAAGAAATGGTATTTAACTCGATCAGGTTACTTCTGGATATTAGTTACCGTTGGGTAGTGGTTTGTTTGGTGGGATCATTATTAAGTGTACACAATAGACGTGCGAGTGGTGTTTGGATGGTATGGGATTGTAGGCTCCTTGTTTTAGTATTGATCTGTATTCGCTCCATCCTTTTCATAGTGTTCATTTTCTTGTGGGCTCGATTGGTATCTCGTACTGTTTACCAACCGAATGGAAATTGATTGTTTTCATGTCCCTTTTTGCCTGGTGTCATTAAGGGTGTTGGGTGGACAATAGGCTGGCCTTGTGTTTTAGGCATGCCTCACTTTGTCGTATGGTTGTCATGGCCTATAGGGTTATGCTCGTACTCTTGAATGCAGATTGTCAATTGTGGATGAGGGGTTACGACCTTCATTCATCCAAGTTACGTATTTGTCCGTTTATATGAACGACTACCTCACCTGTCTTGACTACTGAGTTGTATGACTCTACGTGGTTCTATGCTGGTGTTGGTGTTGATAAGGAATGCTACCTGGCTGATCCCGCCAGTAGTCATAAGTTTGTCTCAAAGATTATATAATAGTTAAATATAATTGTGGTTGACTAACTACGAGTGGGTTTTGTGTGGATTGACCATACAGTTGTATATGGAAGTGAAAAGTTAAACCTTGGGTAGGTGGTGCGCAATTTGCTTTTAAATTAAAATTATTTTAAATCAATTAAAAAATAAAATTATTTAAATTAATTTTCGTTAAAAATTATTTTATGAATAAAATAAAATATCTAAAATATTTTTTAAAAATGAATAAAACTATTCATAATTAATTCTAAAATAAAATAAAATAATTTAAATTAAAATTAGTTACAAAATTATTGTTTGAATAAAATAAAATATTAAATTATTTTTTTAAATAAATAAAACTATTTAAAATTATGTAGCATTCAATCATATAATTAATAATATTTAGTTACATACTTTTTTATTCTTAATAAATCGTGTATTAAGTTATTGTACATATTAATATATTATTTATTGTACCATTTTATTTTAAATGAATTTTTAAATAAAATATATCTAATTTATATAAATTATTAATTAATATAAAAATGTATTTTATTTATATAATAGTTATTTGAATTTATTTAACAATATTATATTAAAAAAATTAATCCCAAGAGCATGAGATTGCTTAATCATGGTGATGGGTGGAATTATATAATCCCTTTATAATAAGACTATTTTAAATATGAGACGAAATAATCCAATCCCTTTACATGTACCAAACATGAGACTATGACATATCTCATGTACCAAACATGACCTTAGAATGCATTTGGTGCACGAGATTGAATTAAACTATTTTTATGGAATATGATTTGATTGGATTGGATAAAACTAATTAGTACTGTAATGTGTTTGATGTAATATGAATTTGACTAAAAATATTACTATCTCTTATTTAGTATAAAATGATATTGAATAAAATAAGATGTGATTAAATTAATTTTTACTTAAAATAAATTATTTTTAAATATTATATAATTGAATTAAAATCATTTAAAATAAATCTAAATAAAATCTAATTTTTAAAATTAAATATATTTATATTATATATTTTAAAATAATTATAAACAAAATATATTATAATAATTAATTAAATATTAAAAATATAAAATAAAAAAGACTTAAAATGGTAGTATTAGACGATCAAGTCATATACTTTATTTAGTGTAATATAAAATTAAATAATATATAGTTTGAAGAATTTGAGAGAAAAGAGTGAATTTTCTTCTTTATTTCCATGAATACAAACAATGAATATATACACAAAGAAGGGAAAAACATAATCCCTAAAAGAAAAAAACTATTGACTGATTTACACGAACCATTGATTAATTTACAACCTAACTCACATAACTCACCAACCATTGACTAATTTAACACATAACTCACCTAACTTACCAACCATTGACTACTCAGATTTCAACACCCCCCCTCAAGCTGGACAGTACATGTTGCTCATACCCAGCTTGGAATACAATCCTTCAAAAGATGCTCTAGGTAGAGCCTTAGTAAACACATCAGCTGTCTGAGAATTGGTAGGTGTGTAACTTTTCTTAACAGACCCTGCATCTATTTTTTCTTTGATAAAATGCCGGTTTATCTCCACATGTTTTGTTCTGTCATGGTGAACTGGATTCTTTGCAATGCTATGGTGGCTTGATTATCGCACAACAGTTCCATTGGCTTAACTATAGGAACTTTGAGTTCATTTAGTAGTCTTTGCAACCAAATTCCCTCACAAATTCCATGAGCCATTGCTCGAAATTCCGTTTCAGCACTGTTACGAGAAACCACAGACTGTTTCTTGCTTCGCCAAGTGACCAAATTACCCCAAACATAAGAACAATACCCTGATGTAGACCTCATGTCTACCACTGAACCAGCCCAATCTGCATCTGTGAAGATTCTAACATCTCTATCCTCACTTTTCTTGAAACATATACCTTGTCCTGGTGTCATCTTCAAATACCTTAGAATTCTCAAAACTGCTTCCATATGTTCTTCATTCGGACTGTTCATGAATTGACTAACAGTGTTCATGGGGAATGCAATATCCGGTCTGGTGTGGGATAAATAGATTAGTTTCCCCACCAATCGTTGATACCTTCCTTTGTCTACAGGTGGACTTTCTTCTATGAGACCCAACTTCGTCGTATAGTCCATGGGTGTATCAGCCGGCTTACATTTTGTCATCCCAGTTTCTTTGAAGATCCAGGTATATTTCCTCTGATTTATGTAAATCCCTGCTTTTGATCTTGCAACTTCCATTCTTAAGAAGTATTTCATACTTCCTAGATCTTTGATTTCAAATTCCTTGACTAGAAAGGATTTTAACTTCTGAATTTCCTCCTCACTGTTACCAGTCATAATCATATCATCCACATACACAATGAGTATGGTAATAACACCTGTGGCATGATGAACAAACAAGGTATGTTCAGCTTGACATTGAGTATAACCAAACCTTTTTACGGCTTTCGTGAACCTTTCAAACCATGCTCTAGGAGACTGTTTTAACCCATACAGAGACTTTTTCAACTTACAGACTTTGTCTCCATAATCATTTTCCAAACCTGGAGGACCTTCCATATAAACGTCCTTAGCTAACTCTCCATTCAGGAAAGCATTCTTTACATCCATTTGGTGAAGCTTTTAGTTAAGATTAACTGCTAGGGACAGAAGAACTCTAATTGTATTCAGTTTAGCAACAGGAGCAAAAGTCTCTTCGTAGTCGATTCCATAAGTCTATGTAAATCCCTTAACCACCAGTCTGGTCTTGTAACGTTCTACACTGCCATCCGCTTTATGCTTCACTATGAAGACTCATTTGCACCATACAACCTGTTTACCCTTTGGCAATTCTGTGATATCCTAGGTTTTATTTTTCTGAAGGGCTCCTAACTCTTCCATAACTTCATTTTTCCACTTTGGAATTGACATGGCCTCTTGGATGTTTGCTGGAATAGACACTAGAGAAATATTGTGAGCAAAAGTTTTGTAACTAGATGAAAGACCCTCATAGGATATGTACTTACTCAAAGGGTAAAGGGGTCTCTCTCTACACATTCATACAGGTCTCCTCAGAGCGATAGGTATTTCAGTATTTAAAGGAACTTCCTCACTTGTCTGGTTAGTATCTGGGCTGGTGCTAGGATCATTTAGGGGTTTAGTGTTTGGATCATATATGTGGACCAATTCCAGTTGAGACTCCTGGTCTTGCTGATGTACAATCTTGTCTAGTCCATCTTTAGTTGCAATCGGCTTCCTCGAGTATGTAATAGGTTCTACTTTGAATTTATTTGTCATGTCTGGAGGGTCAGAAGGAGACACATTTTACTCACAATGAGGAATTTCAAGTACATTAGGATGATGAGACTCACTGTTGGGACTAGAAGACTCACAATGAGGAATTTCATGAAAAACGTGATTATGGCAATGATAAAAAAACTTAAATTCATTCTCACTCCCCCCCCTGAATTTGAGTTTGTGGGAAAAAAAGTTGATCTTCAACAAATGTAACATCTAGAGAAATATGAATCTTTCGGGTGTCTGGGTTGTAGCATCGATATCCTTTTTGAGTTGGAGAATAACCCAAAAACAAACACCTAACAGCTCTAGGATCAAGTTTACCCCTGTATTGTGGTTGAACATGCACAAACACTGTGCAACCGAAGACGCGGAAAGGAGTAGTGGATATAAGTTTGGTATGAGGATAAGTTTCAAGTAGCGTTTGACATAGACTTTTGAAGTATAATAATCGAGAGGGTTGCCTATTAATCAGATGTACAGCAGTGAGGACAACTTCACCCCAAAAACGACTTGGCACCCTCATACAAAACAACAAATATCTAGTAACCTCTAATAGGTGACGGTTTTTCCTCTCAGAAATCCCATTTTGTTGAAGTATGTCAACATATGAGGTTTGGTGGACAATCCCCTCACTACAAAGATACTCTCTCAACCTTTGGTTTACAAATTCTCTCCCATTATCTGATCTGAATACTTGAATATTTGTTTGAAACTGATTTTTGATCAAAGAATGAAAATTTTTGAAAATATTGGTGACCTCAGACTTTTCTTTCATGAGAAAGACCCATGTGACTATGGTATGATCGTCAATAAATGAAACAAACCATTTTGCCCCAGTAATATTAGGGACTCTGGAGGGGCCCCAAACATCACTATGAATCAAACTAAATGGTTTGGAGGCTTTGTAACTAGTAGGATGGAACACAGAACGAGTATGTTTTGATAACTCGCAGAAATTACAATGAAAATCTTTTGGACTGTGATTAAGAAATAAGTCAGGAAACAGTTTCTCTAAATATAGAAAACTAGGATGTCCTAACCTATAGTGCCAACGCATAATAGAACTCTATTTATTGGACTTAGACATTGACTCAAGAGAAAAATTATTGGACTTAGCAGAATGACCTTGTATACCCTTTGAAGCTTCGGCCTTGATAACATAGAGACCAGATTGTATCTCAGCAGTTCCAATTATCTTTCCCGAAATCATGTCCTGAAACCCACAATAAGTGGGAAAAAAATTTAAACACGCACTTTTCATCATAAATGAGTTTGGAGATAGATAGAATATTACAATCTAAAGTGAGAACATATAACACATACTGCAGGGTTAGAGTTTTTGAAATAATAATAGTAGCACACCCTGTGACCTTGGACAGAGAACCATCTGCAATTTTGACATTATAGTTACCTTGACTCGGCTTAAAGGTACTAAACACCCTAGCATCACCTGTCATGTGGTCAGTTGCTCCGGAATCCACAATCCATGTTCCTGAGATCTCCTTTTGCACATTCAAAACAGTGGAGAAGGTACCTTTAGTAGCAACAGACCCAACACCAAATACTGAGGTATTTAAACTAGAAAACAGTTTCTGCAGTTGATCCAATTGCTCCTGAATGTGTACAATTGAATATGTTCCAACACCCTTTTTTCCATTGGCTGTATAACCTTTTTCCTCTGTATCCCCATTGTTGTTTGAGTTGATCCGATCTAAACTGGAGACAAGTTAGAAAGAGGATTCGTGAGACATGCTGAATTTTTTTTTTTTAAATCAGGGGCGGAAACTGTAATTAATCAACTGAGGGTAATACTGTAATTAAACAGAACTCCAGGGGCTAAACTATAATTAACAAACTGAAGGGGTGAAATGGCCAACAGTCACGACCAACTCCAACGACGGCACGACGGAGGGCGGTGGTTAGAAAGAAGGACAGATCGGTGAAGTTCGTCGACCGGCGAGTTCAGCGGTGCCGGAGGTGAGAAGAGATTCGCCGACAATAGGCAAGGTCGGAGGAGAAAAGACAGAGGTGGCAAAACACCTTTTGCAAACTTCGATTAGCCTTTTGACTACTCAAACGGCCTCCGTTGGCGACGACCCTTTGAAAAATTTTGCTAATCGGCACTGTTCTCACTTTCTGGTGTTGGTGGTGTCGACCGACTCACAGCAGTGCGTGAACAGTACCCGCGTGAATAATACGCGCGTGAACAGTACTATTTCAGAATCCTCCGATCTGCGAAGAAGAAAACAGATCGGCTCGGATTTAGGTTGGAAATACTAGTTTGATAGCTGATTTGTCTCGGAAACCACCACGAGAGGAGAACAAATCTGTTATCACCAAGAGCAGACTCCGCTTGCTGATGATTTTCTTCGCGAAAGTGATGATGAAGCACACAAAGTTTCGGATTCTGGCTGCCGGAATGAACAGTGGAAATTGCTGAAAAAAAAAACTGCTGGAAAAAGTAGTGAGCTGCCGGAATAAGCAGCGATGACAATGGTGGCTGGAAAAAAAATCTCAAATTGAGAGACTCTCTGATACCATGAAGAATTTGAGAGAAAATAGTGAATTTTCTTCTTTATTTCTATGAATACAAACAATGAATATATACACAAAGAAGGGAAAAACATAATCCCTAAAAATAAAAAAACTATTGACTAATTTACACCAACCATTGACTAATTTACAACCTAACTCACCAACCATTGACTAATTTACCACATAACTCACCTAACTCACTAGCCATTGACTACTCAGATTTCAACATAGTTATATCTTATATTTATATGGTGAGAAATTAGTCAGTATAAAATTAATTTGATAAAAAATAAAATTATTTTTAAAAAATTAGAAAATTTTAAATTAAATTTAGCTAAAAAATTATTTTTTAAATAAAATAATGAGCAAATAACATCTATTGCCCCTGAGGTTTTCTCATCTACAAGCGGAATTAACTTTTTGGTTTATTGATAAAGACCATCCCTATCGTTAGTCAAACTCCATCCAATTTAACGGTTGACCATATTTAACTGTTAAAAAGAATAAAATGCCCCCAAATAATATATATATATATATATATATATTATTTGGGGGCATTTTATTCTTTTTAACAGTTAAATATATACACACACAGAGACTAATATTCATTAAATAAAAAAACTAAAAAAAGAGGTTAAAATCTCCACCGTCCATCTCATCTTTTTAATTATTTTTTATAGTTTTTTTATTTAATGAATATGTGTAAATTTATATATTATTTGATGGCATTTTGGTTTTTTTAATTGTCAAACATGATTTTTGACTAACGACATGGGAGATCTTTGTCAACAAACTCAAAGGTTGAATCTGCTTGAAATTAGCAAATCTCAGGGGTCTACATGTTATTTGTTCTAGAATAATATTTAACTATTATAAATAACATTTATTTTTGGGGGATTTTCATTTTGATCCCTAACTTTTAGGGAATTATCAATTTTTTAAACAAGTTATGGTAAATGGTATTCTTGGATCCTAACTTTTAGAAAATGTATCAATTTGGTCCTTCTGACTAAATTTATACCAGTCAAACTTAATAGAATTGGTAAAAATACTGTTTTGCCCTTGATACTATTTAAATAAGAGAAAATTTAATTTTAACCTTAAATTTTAAAAAAGAATATTAATAATTAGAAGGGTAGTATAATTATTTTAGATTAAGTTTTAATTAAAAATTTTAAAATATTTTTAAATGCCTTTAAAAAAATATTTTTAAATGAATCTCCTCAATTTATCAAAATTGATGGACGGTGGAGATTATATGAAATTTTTTTTTTAAAAAATAAAAATTGTAAAATAAATTTTTTTTCAATTTAATTTTTTTTTACTATTAAAAAAAATTGATGTTCTTGGTGGAGATCTAATCAGGATCTCCACCAAGAACAAGCAAAAAAAAAAAAAATTTGAAGTTGAACCTAGTTAATTTTTTTTTTTTGGTTTGTTCTTGGTGGAGATCCAAGATCCAATCTGGATCTCTACCAAGAACATCAATTTTTTTTAAACAGTAAAAAAATTAAATTGAAAAAATTTTAATTTTACAATTTTAATTTTTTTTTAAAATTTTTTTCATATAATCTCCACCGTTTTGATGGACGATGGAGATTTTCATTTAATATTTTTTTAAATTTTTAAATTTAATTAATTTTTTAATTAGGGATATATTAAAAGACAAAAATACTCCTAGAACAGTTAAATTTGACTAATGGTTGACTAACAGAAGGACTAAATTGATACGTTTCCAGAAAGTTAGGGTGCAATGATACTAATAAACGAAACTAGTGTAAAAAATGATAATTTTTCAAAAATTAGGGACCAAAATAAAAAATCCCCCTTTATTTTTTTTATTAATGTTAAAAATATTACTTTTAAATTATTGCATTTTAATAATATATATGAAATATTTTAGGATGAATTGCAATGAAGTACCCTGACGTTTGGCTATATTGTAATAAAATCGTGAGTTTAACTTTAATTACATGCTAATACCCTAGCATTATTTGATTCAGTCAAATATAACAGTTTGACCATGACTTATGTGTGAAATGACATAATTATTCTCGATTAAAAAATTAAATTAAATAAAAAAGTTAATTTTTTTAAAAATGGATCTAGATCGATGGATGGTGAAGATCCATTTTAAAAACCTTATATTTTTTTTTTTAAAAAAAATCAAACAATTAAAAAAGAAAAAAAATTATTTTTTTTAAAAAAAAAAATAAGGTGAAAATTACCACATTACTATTTGACTATTGGTTGACTGTCAATTCTAATAGTCAACCAGTTAGTCAAGGGTACTAATATATAATTAAGCTAAATTCATGATTTCATTACAATATGACCAAACGTCGGAGTATTTTATTATAATTTGCCAAATATTTTATATTAATTTAATTAATTTTTTAAAAAAAAAAGTAAGGTGGGAGAAAGCATTAGACTAATATTTCCTATACTTTTAGGCGGGACTCAATAATATTTGTCCTTCATATTTCTAGGCGGGATTCAATATTCTCCCCTGACAGTATTAATGAATTGTACGATATTCCCCTGACAGTATTAATGAATTGTACGATATTAAATTTCTCCGATCTTATGCATTCAAACAAATATGGGATTAAATGAATTTTATCCCATGTATCACACATGCTCTAAGCATTAGCATTTTTAGAATATGATTCACTAACCTAATAACCACAATTTTATGATTGATCAAATCTCCTCCATTAATTTTCAATCACTCCACAAAAAAAAAAGAAAAAAAAAAAAACCCAAATCTCATTCTCTAAACCTCCACACTCTCTCTCTCCCCTTTGCAAAATTCACGTCCAAATGTTGAAAAATCTCCCGCCAAGGCCGAGTTTTATCATTTCTCTTTCCCTCCACATCTCCCACTGGCTACAGCCGGTAAACCTCCCTCTTCTATAAAAACCCCTTCAAACAACAAACAAACAGTTCCCACACCATCCGCCGTCTCTTCCACCTTCATTTCCCGGTCACCGGTCCCCTTCCGAAAAAAAAAAACTCGTTCTAGGGTTCTTTTTTTTCATCTTGGTTCAAGTTTTCGAATTCGATGAAGTATCTCCGATTCAGGAGCAGAGCCAATTCACCCACGGAATCAGTAGAGTCCCATTCCTGTTCCTGTTCCTGTTTCAGCTCCAGCTCGAGACTATGAGCGCCGTCAACATCACGAACGTCACCGTTTTGGACAATCCCGCCGCGTTCCTCAACCCTTTCCAGTTCGAAATCTCGTACGAGTGCTTGACTCCTCTCAAAGACGGTAAATTTTTCTCTGTCCTTTTCTAGAAATTTTTTTTAACCGAAACCCCCTGGTATCGTTTTTGATTGATTTCCGTACGGTTGTCGAATGGTTGGTTTTGGATTCTCGCGGTTTTTGAGCTTGAGCTAGGGTTTTGTAAAGTTGTTAACTTGATTACTCTGTTCAATTTTGTTGTTTAATTGTAATAAAATTAATTATTTGTTTCCATTTCGTGCCATAATCTGCCTGTCAATTGTCTGAAACATGCCAAATTAGCTCCCGAAATCGATTTTTCTTCTCTTAGAAGATAAATTGTATTATTATATGATCTATGGGTGCAATATCTTATGATAAGCAATTACGGATGAATTTAGGATACGGGGCTTGATTAAATTTTAATTTTTTTTTTAGATTTTTATTCAATTTTCCTGTTATAAAAATTAATGTGGTGGAGGTAAAGTTTTGTGAAGAATATCGGGTTGATACATTTTTTTTTTGTTTATTTACTTGGAAATTTTCCATTTTGTGTATCTCCTAATTGGAATCACTTGATTCTTACTCGAGGAACATGCTTTGCTTGGTTAAGAATAAAATTTTTATTTACAAATAGTTTCAGACACCTTGTTCTTGAAAAAATGCTGACTCTTTAATAATCTTGAGGTCTTCTAATGTTTGTATTTGTAAGTGCATGGTGAATTGTTTTGTCAAAGTTCTCATTTGAGGTCTGGGTGTGCGTATGACATTTTCACTTAATAGAGAAGGCTTATGTTGGAAACTTGAGTCGTTTTCTAATATATGTGTACTATACGGACAGCATCCAGGAATTAGGAATGTTTCATCTCACTCTCAATAACATGTGTGCATCTCAGTCATGGGTTATTCTTGTATTTTGAAGTGTCTATGCAGGATACTGCTACGTGTCTTTTCATCTTATTTCAAACTGCAGTTCCTTTTCTGAATACCAAACTTCATTTTTTTTTTGGGTAGAGTTTAAACGTCTATCTGGCTGATTGTCTTACAAATGTTTTTCTCAGATTTGGTGTATTTTATTAAATTACCATTTTACAAGAAGGGACTTGAATTTGACATGTAAATTGTTGGATAATGTTTATGGTTGCACCTCATTGCTAGAAAAGCTTCTAATTTTTTGACATTTAGAGATCTGGATGATTGACTTCCTTGCATTTATCTTCGCAACTTTACTTTATATCTTTATATCATTTAGCTCTGTTAACTTGAGATGTCTAATCTTATCCATGACAGTGTTTTCTTTTATAGTCTTAATGTAAATTCTGCTGGTTTGAAGCAACATGGTTGATTTAAATTTTTTCTTGTTTCATTCTCTCATGTTATGGTGTTGAATGTGGAAACTTGTGTTTGCTTTCCTGAATTTACTAGGTCCCTTTTAAATAAATTTCTAGTGATTTGAGAATCCAGTTTCCAGTTTTGTGTTGTATATTACTAGGAAAGGAGGAGAATGTCTTTTCTGGTTTATATATGCTGTTATTTTGCGTTTCTGATGAGTAGCCATGTAATACTAAAAAATAATGTGCAAAAGTGGATTTAAACTTGTTAACCCTCCATGTTGGATGGAATGTATTCAACCTTATAAAAAAACTCAACTGATTCAGTTCCAGTGTTAGTCATTTGTTATTTCCATACTTTATGTGTTAGATAAAGAGTTTGTGTCTAGGTTAGCGTCTTAATATATTGGAAGCCGGTAGTGCGGCTGAAGTATTTGCTTTAAGGCCTGGTTTATGGTGTGATTATTTCAGAAATATGGTATCTGTAGTTTTCTTTCCCTGAGATACTGTTGCTCTTCTTTATTTAACATTCTTTTTGGGAATATACATACACCCAAATGCTCCTATATCCTTTGATTTTGTTAATGGAAATGTTAAGGGAAGCATTGTGCTTTTCTTATAACGATAAATAAAGAAATCTTTTGAATTGTGATTGCTAGATATATCTGAAATGGTCACTAGCAATAGTGATATGAAATTTTATCAGAAGGAAGGTGCTCCAATTTGAAGAGTTAGTATTGAAAAAAAAAGGTCTATGAGATGAACATATTATTCTACTAATAAATGTCTAGCAAGGTGGGACAATCTCATATTTCTGGCTGTGGATTTTCAGTCTCAATTTATCAAACAAGTTTTGCAGTTTAAAGCATCTCTGTTTTCAATTTTGTTGGCTTAGAATTACATAACCGTCACACGCTTGTATAACCCTTAATTTGTTACAGATTTGGAATGGAAACTCATTTATGTGGGATCTGCTGAGGATGAGACTTACGACCAACTCTTAGAAAGTGTTCTTGTTGGGCCTGTTAATGTTGGCAACTACCGTTTTGTCTTGCAGGTAGTTCTCGACGACCCCTTGCCATGTCCGTGAATTAGTTTCCAAGTTTCAATCTGCATATGAAAATACACATAAACATTTTTTTTTTTTTTTTTTGGACCTTGACAGGCAGACCCTCCAGACCCATCAAAAATCCGTGAAGAGGATATAATTGGTGTCACAGTCTTGCTGCTAACATGCTCTTATATGGGACAAGAATTTATCCGAGTGGGATACTATGTGAACAATGATTATGATGACGAACAGCTAAAGGAGGAACCTCCCACAAAGGTTTTGGTCGATAGGGTTCAAAGAAATATATTGGCTGACAAGCCCAGAGTCACAAAGTTCCCGATCAATTTTCATCCTGAGAACAATGAGCATGGAGAAGAGCATCCTCCTTCACCAGATCATGCCACTGAAACCAATGAGAATGCAGATCAAGAGGCTCCACCCTCACCTACTCACCCGTCTGATCAGTAGCTTGTTTGCAAGGTCAAAGTTGCTATACAATGAACCTCACATTTCTGCTCTGAATTTTGGTATCGTGGTCATTCCTGAAATGGTTGTTTTTAAAGATTTCAAGCATATCCATCCAAGAAACTTGGGAGTGACTGATACAACTGTAAAGTCTTTAACTGAAACGCGTTGAGTCTTTTTCTGCCCTTGGATTGATAAGCTGCTTATGCTAGATTGAAAATTTTGTATTCATATCATCTCAGATCTTAGTTAATGAAATCAGTGTTTTCTAAAATGTTTTGACTTGTTATCTAAGATAATTTTACATTCCATCCAAATCGAAATCGAGCAAGTTTGATTTTACAGCTTATTACTACACTTGTTCTGTACTCTGATTTTATCCACAAAATCCCTATATTGTCTATACACCAAATGTTCAATATATTCACTCATTTTCTTCTCATTGTTTGGCTTCTCAGAAAAATGAAATCTACATGGAACCATTTAAATGGTTCTCTTGATTTGCTGCTACAAATTACAATTCTATGCTGCTATGTCCACAGAAGGGCCAGTAGTACTTGTTTTAGCTCTGTGCATGGCTTTTGTTGCCTCCTGATCCCAATTAGTGCATGCATTTACTGTAACAAGTGCAATGATTTGTACACAAAGTCCACAAATGATTCCCATCCAAAGCCCCATGCCTCCTACTTGGAAGTAAAAAGCAAAAAGCAATGCACAAGGAACTGCAACAACATAATAAGCTCCGAGGTTTATAATTGCACAGAGATTTTGCCACCCACACCCTCTAGCAGCCCCTGCATTAAATACCAAATAAACTGGTTTTTAGACTATAAATTTAAAGCAGATATATCGATTTTGTGTTTTTTCGATGACTTGAAAGAGAGGTTTTTGACACCAATGATGCTTTTGACGATATTGAAAGCAGACACAAGACGCGCTATTTACAAAGTTTGTTGGCCAGTTGATAAAGTTCTTTTTTAGAAAGCACTTTCTGTAAAAACACTCCTGAAATCACACTATTAAATCTTGTGGTAAGAAATTAGGACCTGAAAGAACACATTGGAATCCATCCAGGAAGTCAGATAATGCAAGAAGTGGCATCATTTTAGCAACATATTTGATCACTTCTTCTTCCTTACTGTAGAGCTTTCCCCAAACTTGGCCTACCAAGATTGTAGTAATCCCAACTGCTGCCCCTTTCGAAATGGCCATTATTATCATCACTCGCAGCGCCAGCCTTGCAGCTTGTGAGTTTCCGGCGCCCAGTTCGTTCGAAACTCCTGTGCTGAAAAAGTTATTTGAAGTGATTTTTTTTTAAAATGGTCACGTGCCATAAGAATGTTAACGGAGAAACCGGATCCAGGTCAGAAACGCATTTATTTACTGACCTTATAGCACCACCAAGACCAACAGAGACCATGTAGACCATCCAACATGTGTTAAGGCTGAGATGAAAAATCAAGCATTATTAATCTGTACATGGAAAATGAAGATACGTTGTTCTTTACATTTAAATGAAAAATAAGAAATCAATCAACATCTGACAATAGAAGAAGATATCTTATGGATAATACAGATGTCTCTAGCTCTGGATTTGGAAGAAGACCAGATAGAAGAACAACCATCTCAAAGGACCAATATTCCAAGCTGCCTCTCAAAACCAGACATGGCAGTTCAAAATTTTTAGTCCAATACACACACAATCCAATGAAATCAATCTATAGATTGATTGATTTCGATCAAGTTTCATAAAATTTTGACAGATTGTATTGGATTCATATATTGAAAAAATATATATATATAAAAGGAACTTGGTACATTTAATTAACATACAATTTACATTCCCTTCAGTGTGCAAGGTAGTCAATATCAATAATCAGGAAACCGGGGGACTTGAACCCAAAACCTAATGACACTTATAGAATGTTAATGTAATTGAAAACTTTAAACTATTAAATAAGAACTCAACAAAAAAATTCAAGAAAAGACAGAAAAAAATCTACTATCTGTTGAATCTGATAATCATAAAATGGATCAATACTAATACAATTTAGTCCAATTCAATTCACTTGAAATTGAATCATATCGACTTCCAATTCGATCCGATCTAAATAGGTGGTGGAGCTTACCATATCATAATAGCTGAAGGAATAGCAAGCCTTATAAAGCTTACAATTTCATGTAGAGCTTCTCTTGAAAATCCTGTCCAAGTCTTCATGCGAGCCAGAGAGAACTTGATGTACAATCCCAACAAAACCACATTAACCCAATTGGAAATGCTAATTGCCAGAGCAGCTCCTCTGCTCTCCAGGCCAGACTTGAACACAAGAACCCAACAAACTATAACATGAAAAAAAGCCGTGACCACGGAGCTGATCAGCATAAGGAAAACATTGTTCTGGGCCTGCAAAAACCTGTTCAGACATTGGAGGAGACTGAAGGCGAAAAGGCTTGGAATCATCCAACGGTTGAAAATTCCGGCCTGAGCGGAGATCTCCTGATCCTGGCCTAGAATGATCAGGATGTTGGTGGTGTAGAACCTAATTGCTGCAAGAGGAATGCTCACTGCTACAAGTGTTAGCACTGCTCTCTGTGTGTGGACGCCAAGCATATGGTATTGTTTGGCTCCATAGGCTTGTCCAAATAGAGTTTCCAAAGCACTTCCCATTCCTAGCTGTCAAGATCAAATGTTTTGAGAGGAAGGTGAAGTTTAGAAGTGCTTCTGAGAAGAAGTGATTTTAGTGAACGAAATTCTGTAGACATTGGAAAATCATGATGTTAAAGTCATTTTAAGAGATTAATATTTGACTTAACTTCCAACTCAAGTCAACAGTATTACAAATTTTTTTATTGCTACAATACAAATCCATTGAAACTTAGTATATCCATCGAATTGAATTATAAATACTGTTTCCTAATTTTAAGTTTAACTGTTAAACAGTAAGTTTGAACCTCCCTAATTAACAATTCATGGTGAATTAGATATCTCGCTTTTTTTTTATATATTTTTTTTAACAATTATACTGCATGTTAGGAGAGTTCATGGTCAATTTCTATAAATTTTAGTTACGGGTATAATTTATCAAACCTCAGTTATGTTAAATATTATTTATTTATTTACTGCAATCGACTTTGAATATTGTGACTGGAATATTTTCTTTTATTTAAAAAAAGAATGTGGAATTTTATAAACTGTTTTAATTTTTCTTATTATAAATTTGTTTAAAAGCAATTTTGTATTCTATATTAGAATAATTTGTTTAATAAAGTACTTTTAATAAAAAAATTTGATATGCAAATAATTTTAATAGTGTTTAAAAAATAAATTTAATTTTGTTTTTATTTATGAAAAGTTTTTTTATTAAACTTATTGCTTTGGACACATCCCTCGTAACTTTGAATGATGTGCACCTCTCAATCAATGTTTGGTTGTTAGGGTTTAAGTATCATAAAGTGCTTTTACTAGGGTGTACAAGAAATTTTATCCTTCCACATATGTATTAATTAATCCGGTAGGTACCGGTAAACTTTTGACCCATTTAGTATTAATTTCTATGCATGTATTGATTAAATTCAAATAGTATTGACAGAACTTTAATTCGTTCGATGTCATTTTCGTACTTCTAATTATTAATCTTAATAAATTTTGAATAAACTTCTAATTCGTCAGTGTTAACTTCCACAAAAGAAAAAAGTATTTATATAAACTTCTATTAAAATCATTTCAAAACCCCATAAAATTCTTAATTTGTACTTAAAAGTTGACACACACTTACACTATGAAAGTTATTCAATTCAATAGTGATACATTCCCTGAATTTCGAAAGAGATTTTGGGTCTAGTTAATTTGGTGAATTGAAATAGTAAATCTGGGTCTAGAAAGAGAAAGGTATGGGAAGAAGAAGTGGAGGACAAGGAGGGAACATGTCGAACACAGAGATTTTACGTAGGCGAGTCGAATCGTGCACAATCAAGTACTCGGATTTGGATGGCATTGTTGGTTATTTACGCGATAGTTATACTGATTATAGAAGAACTAAGGAGAAGCCTTTTATTAGGATGGTTCAACAAACCTTACATGGGATTAACAAGAGTAACTCGACTCCTTCACCGGGGAAGAAGAATTTCAAGAGAGAGATTGATGATGATGTAGAAGAGAGGTTGTAGTCTTTGGAGAAGCAACACATTAAGAGGAGGAGGAGGAGGATGGAGCCGTGTCCACATTGGAAGATGTAATTTACGGGGAGGAAGTTGAGCCGGAGTTTAATTGTTCCTTTGTATCATCTACAATTGCTGCGATGGCTGGGAGTGAGACCAATGGCGGGGATTTTGTTATATAGTCCACCTGGCTGCGGAAAGACCAAACTGGCTCATGCCATTGGCAACGAGACTGGTGTTCCTTTTTATAAGATTTCCGCTACTGAAGTTGTCTCTGGAGTATCTGGTATACATTTTCTTACTCTTTTTTTTGTTTTGTTTTGTTATGCTTGTGTTTTATTTGTTCTTTCAATTCTGATTGGAAATTTCATAAAGGTGTTCAATATAGATACATATTTCTGAATGAGCTTTAATTGTACCAATCATCCAAGAAAAATTAGGAAAAACAATTGCAGTTCATTTTGCAAAGACCTGTGATTCCAACCAATTAAAAATTTTCCTTATGTCACCCAATTATACTTCAAACTTTGTGGTTATGTCTTTTTATGTAGATTCGGTCTGGTTTGTAAAGCCTTGAGCAACTCGGCCCGTATAAGCCTTTCCTTTACTTGGGATTGGCTGCATAACTATAGAGCACAATATATTTCTTGATGTTGTTTTAGCTTACGTGAATGACTATTGAACTTTGCTAAGCGGAGCTGTTAAGACTTCTATGTTACATTAGAGGAGCTATAGTAAAACACTGTTTCATGAGAAATTATATAATTTTCTTCTCCCCAGTATTGTCAACTTTCTGAAACACTAATTACTGCATACAACTTGTTATGATACGTGACTGTGACTAGGCGAAGGTAAGCCGGATAAAGGCAAGTAGCCCTTATAGCAATAGCAAACGCCCTGCTTTAGTCTATTTTTCCCTTTATTCGGGGACTTTAATGGGTCTTACAAGCTCATAAAATGGCAATTCTTCACGTTTTCGTCAGATAGTGGGAATGAATTCTATTACTTAATTGACATTGACAGATATGTGTACCACACCAAACAAGCAATATGCATCGCAGGATTCATCATGATAGGAGCTTTTGTTCATGAACCTATATTTTTTATTAGAGATTACAATCCAGAACAAAATGAGGATAATGTATTGGCAAGAATGTTAAACCATAAAGAAGCTATCATATCTCATTTAAGTTGGGCCAGCCTGTTTCTGGGGTTCCATACTTTGGAACTTTATGTTCATAATGATGTCATGCTTGCTTTTGGTACTCCGGAGAAACAAATCTTGATCGAACCGATATTCGTCTAATAGATACAATCCGCTCATGGTAAAACTTCATATGGATTTGATGTACTTTTATCTTCAACGAATGGCCTAACATTCAATACGGGTCGAAGCATATGGTTGTTTGGCTGGTTAAATGCTATTAGTCAGAATAGTAATTCACTATTCTTAACAATAGGTCCCGGAGACTTCTTGGTTCATTATGCTATTGCTCTAGATTTACATACAACTACATTGATCTTAGTAAATGATGCTTTAGATGCACGCGGTTTCAAGTTTAATGCCAGATAAAAAGGATTTCGGTTATAGTTTTGACCTGTCATTGCAGGTACTACAAGAAATGACCACTCGTAGCAGAGACGGCCTGAAATGACCGGTCATTCCCAATACCACGTGAAGCGCTTGACAGAATAGCTTGACCTTAATAGCAAGCAAGCCAAGCCGGTCTATGGATCTAGGTGAACCGGGAGGGCGGAGTCGGAAGGGAATGCCTGGGGAAGAATTTGCCCAAGGGTTTTGATAAGGACTGAGCGATGGGAGAGGTCGGTCAACGGGAATGGATTGGGGTGGGGCTCGTCCGTGACACAGAAGGAGGGGGCCACAGGACTTTTTCGTTATCGTACTGGAGTTATAACATTTGAATTTCTCTTACATTAGAAACTGAAAATACCAAAAAGTTCGAATTCACAGCTAATAACATTGATAATTGGTCCTTACGATCGGGGCGGAAGCAAACCGCCGGTGGGTCAAGGAAGGTGGAGAGTGGGAGACTGTAGTCTGCTTGGACTACCCAATACCATTTAACATACGAAACACAAGAACGGACCCAGTGTCCAAACATCCAATTCTCGGTTAAGGATGCGCAATCCTCTGTGATCCTAGACTCAAAGTCTTTTGCGATCCGTTCGACATAGCTCCACTCCGGAGCACATGCTCGAACAAGGATACTGCGTACCATTCTGATCTGGTATGGAGTTGGGAGGAAACCCTCCGGAAAACCAAGCCAGATCTCGAACGGTAATGGTAGTATACCACCAGGGGAGTAAGCTACAATAAAATGACGGAACCAATGCCGATTGAAGTTATTCATCGCATGCTCCGGTTTAACCGAATATTTACGATAACCGGCCCCGCGCAGCCTCATAGAGACAGCGAGGTTCTGACATCCGATGTGATTAAGCACAGCCATGGTTGCAACTGAAAACCTGGCAGCCCGAATCATTTTAACTGAAACGGGTGACAAGTCTCGAGACCAACTGCAGAAGCGCTTGGCAAACTCCATAGAGCCTCGACTGGAGACAAGTGACTTGGGTAAAGAGATTTTCACCCCCAGCTCTGCCATCATTTCACGATAGACAGACGCCACCTTCGGGTCCCCGATGACTATATCGTCACCGAGGAGGGCGTATTTCCGAAAGACAGTCTCGGGATAAACTCTATCCACTGCAAGCCTGTAACATCCCGAATTTCGAGTACTTAAGTTTGACTATGTGGATAAAAAAAATATTTGAGAGTTGAGGGGTATAAATGTAATTAAAAGTATGTTTATTTTATGGTTTTCAGGTGGACCAAATTGAACGGTTGAAAACGATGCACGAAGAGAGAGTGAAAAACTGAGACAGTGAGCATCGTGACCTGGCCATCGCGACCACAGATCGCGATGAGCTGCTCGCGATGAAGAATGGTGATTCTTGGCAGTGAGCATCGCGACCAGTCACCGCGACCACAGATCGCGATGACTGGCTCGCGATGAAAAAGTGAAAATCTTGGCACTGAGCATCGCGACCATTAGCGCGACCAGGGTACCGCGATGAAGGCGGTGGAGTTGCTCCAGAGAGCAACGCGACCAGGTCATCGCGACCACAGGTCGCGACGCCCAAAATTTTATAAAAAAATAATTCGTCGCAGAAAGCCCTAAAAAAAGGGAAAGAGAGGAGAAAATAGAGAGAAGAGAGACCGAGAGAGACCGAGAAAGAAAG
Organism: Xanthoceras sorbifolium; assembly: GCA_003430845.1. Lineage (NCBI taxonomy): Eukaryota > Viridiplantae > Streptophyta > Magnoliopsida > Sapindales > Sapindaceae > Xanthoceras > Xanthoceras sorbifolium. The sequence goes on from CM010621.1 coordinate 30,286,747, forward strand.
AAAAGAAAAGAAGAAGAAGAAGAAGAAGAAGAAGAAGAAGAGAAAGAGAAGAAGAGAAGAGAAAGAAAAAGAAAAGAAGAAAGAAAAAGAAAAGGAAAAAGGGAAAGAAAAAGGAAAAAGGGAAAGAAAAAGGAAAAAGGAAATCCAAAAGAAAAACTGTGTGGAAAACGAAATCCAGGTTGGTGTACACTTCTTTTCGAAAACCCTTTCGTGTTTTTGATTTGAATCTAAGTTTTGAATCTAAGTTTATTTGAATATTTTGAGATATATATATATATATATATATATATATATATATTGTTTATCGTTTATTAAATCGACTGTTTTATTTCACTCGTAATTCGATTTTTGATTTATAATGATTATATTAAAGGAAAGTGTTTGAGTATATTGTTTGAATTAGGATTATTGTTTGGAAATCATATTGTTGAATTTAATTAAGATTTGAGTGTTATAATTGTTGATTTCGAAAGTAACGGAAAGTTTTGATGTGAACTGTATGGCTTATGTATTCCTACTATTGTTTGAATATGTTGATTCTTGGATTTTACTTTGAGTTGTGAAACTGTGGCTTAATTGGGAAAAGAATATAACGAATGGATGACTGTTATGTCTCGCGGGGTAAACCTGGTATAATCCAGTTTAGGCGAATCCCGAAGATAAATATTGCACTGATGATATTGATGACTGTTGCATCTCGCGGGACAAACCTGGCAAGTCCAGTTTAGGCGAATCCCGGAGATAGCCATTTCACTGTATTTATGATTGTTGCATCTTGCGGGGCAAACCTGGCAAGTCCAGTTTAGGCGAATCCCGGAGATAGCCATTTCACTGTATCTATGACTGTTGCATCTTGCGGGGCAAACCTGGCTGAGTCTAGTTTAGGCGAATCCCGGAGACAGCTAGTGCACTGTATCCCTGACTGTTATATCTCGCGAGGCAAACCTGGTATAATCCAGTTTAGGCGAATCCCGGAGATGGATATTGTACTGACATCTCTGACAGTTACATCTCGCGGGGCAAACCTGGCTTGGTCCAGTTTAGGCGAATCCCGGAGGTGAACATCACACTGATGTACAGATATAGAAATGTATGATGAGTGTATGTTTAGAATAGAGAACGAAAGTGAATAAGATGTTTATATAAATAAAATGCTTAGAAAAGAATTGAAAACTGAATATTGTATGCTTTATTGATTGAATTTAGATGTTTTTGTAAAACTGTTTGTATATGACTTATTTCAATAAGAAAGTTAAAGATTGAAATGTTTTTATATGATCGTAGTGAAATATTATGAAATGATGGAAATTGAAATGTTTTTTTTAATTGGAAATGATATTTGATTTTGATACTTGAGTTAAGTGTACATCCACTAGGCATTATTGCTTAGCGCGTTGATTTTATCACGCGCAGGTATCAGAGACACAGGGAGAAGCAAAGGATAAAGAAGTAACAGCAGATTGAAGGTCCAGAGTCACAGTTTCTTTTAAGTAGTTATAAGTGAATATTATTTGTATATTGTATTAAGTGAAGCATGCATATACAGAAATCTGTAATTTGACATGTATTTATATGTTTTGTAATATGTGTTTTATGATTTATATTCTTTGCAAATGTTTGTAAATTCCAATTATATATGTTTTGTTTGAAAATGATTGGAAGTCGCACTAATCGGTAGAGTGCGCAGTGATTTGAAAATATGGATATAGAAGTGTTGAAAGTATATTGTTTTATATTTGTTTTATTGAAAACAGGTTTTTGGGAAATCCGAAAAATAGAGGAACCTCTGCCAAAATTTTTAAAAATAATGATTTGACGGGCTCACTAGAAACATATTTTTAAACTATAAGCTATATGATTTTCACTGGTTTGAAATTTATAAAGTGAATTAAGTAGAGTTTTGACAACCGGTAGCGCTCCCTGGATCGATCCAGTCGGGTCGGGTCAGGGGGTGTTACAAAGCCCAACCACAAAGTGGTGACTCAAGGCGAATAAAGGCAAAGAGGATAAGTACCCCAAAGGTTGACCAGTACGAAACCGGACAAAGAACGGGGAACCCTTTTCAAAGGTTGAAACAAGAAAGACATTGCAACCTAACCCCGAAACGACCCAAGAAAAGCTCACAGTCTTATTGTTTAGTCTTTCAACTAATGTCTCCTGGAACGATAGAGGAAAGATATCAGTAGCAGAAGACAAATCGTAGGAAAACGAATATTTAAGACCTATCAGTCGGCGAAGAGGCCGAGTTTGGTTAAAAGTTCCGTTCCGTCCATGGGTATACGCCTTAAAACGGCCATACACCAATCATGGACCGGACGCATAAGAGCTTGCTTGAATGCGTTCGGGAGATAGAATCACCTTAGCTTACCAGACCCCTCATCCTTAAAGCCCAGTCTTCCCAATGGGAATCGACTCAACAACTGATCATCAGATAACCCTTTGACCTCCCTACAGGATTTCAAAATATACTCGAAAATACCTGCTTGAGCAGCAGCTGCACGACAGTAAACTGATTCCTGGTTTGTAACCTGAGTATACATTGACCATGGAAAGTTTACATCGTCAGGATCCATCTCACCGGGTAGATGATCCGAGGAAAGAAGAAATAAGCGAACAGTGGAGTGAAGAAGTTGACTGCCCACTCGAGTAATTCATGCTTAAATGGCCAAAGGCGAGATAGAAACTCATTTTGAGTCATACCATCCGCGGCATGGCTCGATCCCACACGCATAGAGAGAATATATCCCACTCCATGCGGTGTAGGGGAGTCCATAACTTGCGACTCTTGCCAGAAGTCACACTCCTAACAGGAGAAGACGACCATTGAGGTAACCACCTGAAGCCAACATCCACAGGAATGGTGAACATAACAGGTGCGTACCTTTCAGCAAGCGAAATACACTTGTCTCTGAGCTCCCCCAGTACTCTATCGGGGGGGGCTCGTTGAATTTAGATATGGAGTATAAGGACAGGTATAATTTATTGGTCGGCCTTATTGTCACGACGCCTGATCATCTTACGATGAAAAGCAGGTATATTCCGGGGTAAACCACAACGAGTAAGCGAGATAGGGTGAGGTAAAGCCTCAGAACGGTCAAAAGAGCCTCTGTAATACCTCATCAGACAGGTAGCGGAAGCTTTAATATAAAGACCGGTGTTCCGCCACCCAGCCCTACGTCTAAACTCATAGACCCATCGAAAAAACAAGTAAATCGCTATACTGCCTTCCTTCGTCAGCCTACTAAAGAGGCATAATTGGACCTTGTTAAAGAGCAACATTTTATATAAATTTTAAGGGCGATTATCGATTTGGTCCTTAACTTTTAGGAAATTATCGATTTTTTAAAGCAGTTTCATTTATTGATAACCTTGAGCCCTGACTTTTTGAACATATATCAATTTGGTCATTTTATAAGTCAACCGTCAGTCAAACCTAACGGTTCTAAAGGTATTTTTGTCTTTATATCTATCAATAAGCCAATAGTAAATTTTTTGTTAAAAAATGACATATCTATTCCTAGTTAAAAATTTAATGAGAGATTTTCAATTTGGTTCCTAACTTTTGGGAAATTATCAATTTTTTAAACCAATTTCGTTTATTGGTATCATTGGACCCTGACTTTCTGAAAACGTATCAATTTGGTCCTTCTGTTAGTCAACCCAGATTTTGATTCAGCTCTATTTTTTTTCTTTTTTTTTCTGTTCTTCATCTTCAACTTGAACTTCAATTTTTTTTTTTTTTTTTGTTCTTGGTGGAGATCTAGATTGGATCTCCACCATCCATCGTTGTTAATGGACGGTGGAGATCCAATTTGGATCTCACCAAGAACATCAATTTTTTTTTAAATAGTGAAAAAAATTAATTCATAATTTTTTAAAATTTTTGTTGATATAATCTTCATTGATAGACGGTGGAGATTCATTTAAAAATATATTTTTTTAAAGATATTTAAAAATATATTTTAAAATTTTTAATTAAAACTTAATCTAAAATGACTATACTACATTTCTAGTTATTAATATTCTTTTTTAAAATTTGAGGTTAAAATTATAAATTTCACTTATTTAAATAGTGTCATGGGTAAAATAATTTTTTTACCAATTCTGTTAAGTTTGACTGGCAAAAATTTGGTTAGAGGGACTAAATTGATACATTTCCTAAAAGTCAGGGTTCAAAGATACCATTAACCATAACTGGTTTAAAAAATTGATAATTTTTCAAAAGTTATGAACCAAAATAAAAATTCCCAAAATTTAAAATAAATTAAAATAAAAAAATCAAAATTTTTTTAAAAAAATTTAGTTGAATTTCCGCTGTCCGTCAAGATTGATGGATGGTGAACATTATATTGAAATATATTTTAAAAAATAAAAAGGGGAACAATATTTTTATAAAAAATGTTTTTGCTGTTTTTCAGCCATAAAAAAAAATTGAATTGTTCTTGGACCAAGAACAAATAAAAAAAAATAAAATTCGAAATGGTGGAGATCCATATTGTAATTTCTCATTTAAATAGAGTTAAATGCAAATTAGTTTTATGTCATATCTGTGAGGTTTGACTGTTAGAAAATTAGTCAAATGGATCAAAATAATACATTTTCAAAAAGTTAGGGCTCAATGATACCAATAAACGAAACTGGTTTAAAAAATTAATAATTTCTTAAAAATTAGAGACCAAATTTATAATCGCCAAATTTTAATTACAAGTATAATTTAACAACCTCAGTTATATTAGGTGTTATTTGTTCATTTATTTAGTGTGATCGACTTTGAATTTAGTTACTGGAATATTTCATTTTATTTAAATATTGAAGTTAATTATTTTATTTTATTTTTTTAAAAAAAAGAATGTGGAATTTTATAAATTGTTTTAATTTTTCTCATTCTATAATTTTGTTTGAAAGCAATTTCTTATTCTATATTAGAATAATTTGTTTGGTCAAGTACTTTTATTTTATATGCAAATATTTTTAATGATATTTAAAAATAAATTTATTTTTGTTTTTATTTATAAGAAGTATTTTTATTAAACGAATTTCTTTGGACACATCCTCTCCTAAATGATGTACAGGTCCTAATCAATGTTTAGTTATTAGGGTTGAAGTATTATAATGTGCTTTTATCAAGGTGTGCCAAAAATTTTCTCATCGCTGCTTACGTATTTGATTAATTTAATAGGTACCGATAAATTTTTAACCCGTTTAGTATCAGTTTCCATACATGTATTGATTAACTCGATTAGTATTGACAGAATTTTAACTCTCTCGGTCAGAGATGACTCATAACTTTTTGTGGCTCTAAATAAAAAAAAAAATTGTGCTTTTTCAGAGTATTGGCTCAAGATTCGTTGGAGATATATTAAAATCTCTAAAGGAGTTTTAAAAAAAAATTGTATTCTTTCAGAGTTTGTTGGATTCAAGATTCATGGGGGAGATATTAAAGTCTCTAAAAAAATTCTTAAAAATTTTTGCCCTTTAAGAGTTTGTTGGGCCTAAGAACGTAAAAAAGTTTGATAATAAAATCTCTAAAGGAATTCTTTAAATTCTTGTAAGTACATTAAGAAACTATACACTAAAAAATTTATTAGTGCCCCCAAGATTGTTAGGTTATGGACGACTGTTCTGATTTGTCCCGGGTTAGCACCGGCCCTATTTTCGGTGTCAATTTATATATATAATTATAGTTTTTAATCTCAGTAAATTCAGAATAAAATTTTAATTTGTTCAGTGTTAATTTGTTAAAAGAAAAAAGTATTGCTACTGGAGATTTGTTTTCTGTTTAAACAATATTCTTAGATTTATAAAACTGTCAGAATTTCGAAACCATTATAAAAATATTTATATAAATTTTGAGTTATATTTTTCTCTCTAAATATTGAATTTGTGATAATCGTTAAAAAAAAAAAACTTATTAAAATATCAATTTCAAAACTCAAAAAAATTCATAATTTTTTACTTAAATATACTTAAAAGAAGCCCATAAAATCTATGACAAAATAAGATTAACACACACTTACACTATTGAGATTATACGTTTGAGTCATGATTTATTTTTTAAACTCTAAACTTATTGGACTATTTTTTTTTTTAACATATCACTTGCGGTGGTAGAGATTCAAATTTAGATTATTAATAGGCTGAATAAGCGCTTTTACTACCGAATCGTATTGGACGTTGATATTTATTTTACTAGTTTAAAATTAAAAAAAAGCTTAATATCTCTTTAGATATTCTCCACTGTCTCGACTATCCACGGAACGTGAAAGGGAGATGAATACATAAAATCCAAAAGAAAGAAAAACTCCAACCATTGTTAGAATTTTTATGATCAAAATATGTGTCAACAAAAATATATGTAATAAACCATAACATGTGTTGACAGTAAAAAATGGATTCTACAGTTAACGAAAGTCAACGAAGCCAAGTCAAGTGGTCTACTGGCTTAGTCAAATGATTTGAGTGAGATTATCTGGGATAATCTTGCAAAAAGGGTTCTCGCAGGACAAGTAGACTTCTCGAAGTGAGTTTCTATAATCCGCTACCTGTCAAGAAAGAAAGAGTTGTGAGAGATGCCGGATGTAAGCCGGCGATCAATCTCCGACGATCAAGTCAGTTTTCTCTTTCAACGAGAGGGAAAATATTCCAAGTTCTTCTAGGGTTTTGATAGTAATTAATTGCTTACCTTCTTCTTCGTTAATGCCCTTATTTATATTTTGAACATTCTCTACCGTGTTGGAGATGTTCAGATATCCTTTCAGGAGGGGGTTAGGAGGTCGTTTCCTTAAATGTGTAATTTCTGATTTTCTGCAGAAGATCGCCTGGTAATGATAGAAATGGTGAAACGAACGGTAACCTGGGCGGCTTGGGCATTTAATTCGTCTGCCGCTCGTGATGACAGGTTTCTGACATCGACTGAGTTCATGGCAGGTGTCAAACTGGCGTGCTGCAGTGTCTAGGCTCAGACCTGACGCGTTGACTGTGTCCTTGTTGTACGTTTGAGGCTTCTTCGAGAAGATATTGTTGTCGCATGAATAGTTCTCGCAATAAGCTGAGATGTTTTTACGACTTCTATAGCTAACCGATGCAGTTTTGAAGAACAATGGAAGTGAATCTTCCTTTAGCTTTTTCTCTGTGGTTAGCTGCTGAGATGGCAGCTCCTTAAAAGATTTTACCTATAACAACATGTACTGTGATTGACCATATATGAGCGGGTCGTTTTGGTAATACTTGAGTTCGACTCCTAACGAATACAATCTTTATGTGTGGAGAGTACCTGTGGCTGGGCCTTTACTGATCTCCCGAGTCGAACGAGAATTAATCTCGTGCTAATGTGCATGGAGACCAACTCGTGATTAAATAAAAAAAAATGTAATAAATTGGGAAAAAATCATTCTGGTCCCTAACGTTTTTTAAAATATTACTTTTTGACTGATTTTTTATTTTTAACTTGCGTGGTCCCTAACTTTTTAATTCATCATTTTTTAGTCAACAGTTAATCAAATTTAATGATGTTAGGGGTATTTCAGTTTTTACCCACAAAAATAAAAATTAATGTTAAAAAATAAATAAAAAATTATTAAATAAAAATAAAATAGCAAAAACTGAAAATAGAATAAATAGAAATTTTTTTAAAAATAATTAAAATTTACTTTTAATACTTTATTTATTTTTTAAAATAATAATTAAAAATTTATAATTTTTTAAAAATAATAATATCTCCTATCCCAACATTTTCAAAAAAAATAATTTTTTTATTTTTAACTTTTAATTTTATTATAATATATTTATATATATAAAATTTATTTTAATATTATAATATTAATTTGAAGAGTTATTTTAAAATATTAATTATCATAAATTAGTAATTATTGTAGTAAAAGTTTTTTTTTTATTTTTTAAAGATTTTTAATTTTAGTGTTAATTAATTAACTTATGTATTTTTTATATTTAAAGATTTTTTTATAAATTTTGTGTATTTTGGATACATTTTAGATTCTTATTGGATGTACACATTAATGTTAATTTGTTAAATTTAAAAAAATAGAGGGTAAAATTATAATTTTCACTTAATCATTTAAAGTTAAGCGTAAAATGGTCAATGTGTATATTCTCTCATATTTGATTGTTAAAAATTTGGTCAAAGAACCAAATTGATGGATTTTTAAAATGTCCGAGACCATACGAACTAAAAATACAAATATTGATTAAAACGTAATAATATGAAAAAAGTTAGGGACCCAAATGATTTTTGCCCTAATAAATATTTAAAATTATGTAAAAAAAAAATTAAAAATAATATTTCCAAAAAAAACCTAAAAGAAATTAATAACACCACAAAATTTGAAACGAACGCATTCCAACACAAACTATCAAACACCAGAGTGCCCGCAGACACGTCCTCCGCCGCCGCGAAACGGGCCAGCAAGAAGCACAAATCGTCGTTTCGAAGCCCCGCCAGCTCCGTATCGACAGTCTGTTCAATCTGATTTGCTGCTGCTGCTGGAGGTTTTTTTTTTTCGGTGAAACAACTATTTGTATACTCTGCTTGTGAATTTAGTTAAATTAAGCTAAATCAAGTTAATTTCTTTTTTTTTTTGCACTGCTAAAAGCTAAACCACTAGAACGGTAGGGATTGAATTGAAATAATAAATTTGGGTTTAGAAAGAGAAAAGTATGGGAAGAAGAAGTGGAGGAGGAGGAGGAGGGAACAGGTCGAACACAGAGATTTTATGTAGGCGAGTAGCGTCGTGCACAATCAAGTACTCGGATTTGGATGGTATTGTTGGTTATTTACGCGATAATTATCCTGATTATAGAAGAACTAAGGAGAAGCCTTTTATTAGGATGGTTCAACAAACCTTAGATAGGATTAACAAGAGTAACTCGACTCCTTCGCCGGGGAAGAAGAATTTCAGGAGGAGGGTTGATGATGATGTAGAAGAGAGGTTGCAGTCTTTGGAGAAGCAACAAATTAAGAGGAGGAGGAAGAATGATTCGTCCACAGAGGAGGAGGATTCAGAGGAGGAGGAGGAGGAGGAGGAGGAGGATGGGGCCGTGTCCACGTCAGAAGATGCGATTTATGGGGAGGAAGTTGAGCCGGAGTTTGATTTGATGAAGTCTATGTTGAGAGAATCATACTCGGAGTCAAAGAGTGGAAAACCGAAGAGTGAGGAGAAGAATGTGGAATTGGAGGTAGGCGGTGGGAGGAAGCTTGAATTGGTTAATGGGGACAATAATAGAGGTGCGGATGTTGAAACTAGAAAGGAATCGGCGAAGGGTTCAGTCGGGGATGTGAAGGAAGGGCCGAGGTTTAGGGACTTGGGAGGGATGGGGAGTGTTTTGGAGGAGTTGAAGATGGAAGTTATTGTTCCTTTGTATCATCCACAATTACCACGATGGCTGGGAGTGAGACCAATGGCAGGGATTTTGTTATATGGACCACCTGGCTGCGGAAAGACCAAACTGGCTCATGCCATTGCCAATGAGACTGGTGCTCCTTTCTATAAGATTTCCGCTACTGAAGTTGTCTCTGGAGTATCTGGTATATATTTTCTTACTCCTTTATTTTGTTTTGTTATGCTTGTGTTTTATTTGTTGTTTCAATTCTGATTGGGAATTTTATAAAGGTATTCAATATAGATGCATATTCGTGAATGAGCTTAATTGTACCAATCATCCATGAAAAATTAGGAAAAACAATTGCAGTTCATTTTGCAACGACCCGTGTTTCCATCCAATTAAAATTTTTCCTTATGTCACCCAATTATACTTCAGACTTTGTGGTTATATCTTTCTGTATAGATTTGGTCTGGTTTGTAAAGCCTTGAGCAACTCGGCCCATATAAGCCTTTCCTTTACTATAGAGCACGATATATTTCTCGATGTTGCTTTAGCTTATGTGAAGGACTTTTGAACTTTGCTAATGCGGAGCTGTTAAGACTTCCATGTTCTGTTAGAGAAGCTAAAGTAAAAATTTCTGTCTCATGGGAATTATATTCATTTTCTTTTCCCAAGTATTGTCAACTTTATGAAACACTAGTTGTTGCGTAGAATTTATTATGATATAACATTTTATGATGGGAAGCTTTTTGTGAAGTTAGTGCTGTTAGAAACTGTGTTACTTGGATACACATTTTAATCATGCATTTTCAATGTGCTGAAACCTCAGGTGCATCGGAAGAAAACATTCGAGAGCTTTTCTCAAAAGCATACAAGACAGCACCATCAATTGTATTTATTGATGAGATTGATGCGATTGCTTCAAAAAGAGATAATATGCAGAGGGAGATGGAGAAACGGATTGTGACTCAATTAATGACTTGCATGGATGAATCTCATAGACTTCTACAACCAAGTGATGTGAATTCTAACTCAGAGGCCTCTGATCCAAGACCTGGCTACGTTCTTGTTATCGGAGCCACGAATAGACCGGATGCTGTTGACCCTGCACTTAGGAGACCTGGAAGATTTGATCGTGAGATTATTTTGGGTGTTCCAAATGAGAATGCAAGGATAGAGATCCTCTCTGTGATTACTCGAGATCTTAGATTAGAGGGTTCTTTTGACCTTTTGAAAATAGCCAGGTCTACCCCGGGGTTTGTTGGAGCTGACTTGGCAGCTCTAGCTAACAAGGCTGGTAACCTTGCCATGAAGAGAATCATAGACCAAAGGAAGTCTGAGTTTTCTGGAGATTCTCTAACCGAGGAACATTTTGATGAATGGTGGAGGCAGCCATGGCTACCTGAAGAGATGGAAAAGCTTATGATTACAATGGCTGATTTTGAGGTAACTTAGAGCTACAATTTATTTATTTTATTATTCTCTTCAAGATAATTTTATATTAATATTCTGATTTGCATGCTTAGTAGCTTAGATACTTTTCATTCATATGGCTTGACTTCTTGTATTTCTGCCTAGATTGAGCCCCATACTGTAGCTTTGTTTTTATTTGTTATTTATGTAGATTCTATATGTTAAGAGTGTTCCTATTGGGTTGCTGCCATATTTTTCCAAAACTGTATAGGAAATTAAATTGTATGGTCATTTTTAGTGATTTTTGCACTGCTTCTCAGTTGTGTGCCATGTTGCTGGCATATTTTTCTTGGCAGCCTTGTGCCATGCAAATGCACCATATGGACATACAAAAACTCTTATGTTGACAAGCATTTAATATTTGCAATGCCGTATGTGGACATGCTTGATGCTTTTTTAAATAGCATCGTTGTCTACTAATTTTATGTTACCGATAATCAAAGTTTCTTTTTAGTTATAGAAAGTTGCATATAAATTCTTTGTGATTGTCTTTGCTGATTGAATCTTAGTGTGACATGGCCAATTGTTTTTATGTACTGTTGTACTTATTGCAGGAAGCAACTAAACTAGTACAACCATCATCAAGAAGAGAAGGATTCTCTGCCATTCCTAATGTTAGATGGAAAGATGTTGGCGGGCTTGATTTCCTGAGGCAGGAGTTTGAGCGCTACATAGTTAGGCGCATAAAATATCCTGAAGAGTATGCGGTAATTATACGCAAAATATTTTTTCTCTCTTACAAGTACCCACATTGTTATAAGTTAACCCTGACATTTAGTAATTACAACAAGAATACTTTTGTCTGTTCACATGTTATGCCCGCTTCATGCAAATTTTAGTTCCAGTTTTAGCTGGCCTTACATATATATGTTTTCTCTCTAGTTGAGCCCAAGTGATGTCTTCAATTATGTTGTCATCATCTTTATAGGTTTGTTATGCATTTACCCTTAAGGCATAGCGGCTGGTTTAGTGCTATCAAATGGATGATTATGCGATTAATTTTCTGACTCTTGAATTAGTTTGTTTGCTTCTTAAGGAACTTGGAGTCGATTTGGAGACAGGGTTTTTGCTTTATGGGCCTCCAGGCTGTGGTAAAACACTTATTGCCAAGGCTGTTGCTAACGAGGCGGGCGCCAATTTCATTCACATCAAAGTAAATTTTGCACCTGAAGTTTTTCCTCCAATTTAAGAGAAACTGCTTTTTTTTTTTCCTTTCGTACTTCAACTTTTTTTGGTGCATGCATTTTCTGAATCTGGGAGTTAAAAGACTTCTTAATGTTTTAGGGCCCTGAACTCTTGAATAAATACGTTGGAGAAAGTGAGCTTGCAGTTCGAACATTATTCAGTCGTGCAAGAACATGTTCGCCATGCATACTTTTCTTTGATGAGGTATGTGTTTGTCTGTCCTTGCGGTGAACTTTCTTTGTTGTGTCTTGTAATATATTGATTTCTTTTCATTGTCTTAGGTGGATGCTCTGACAACAAAGCGTGGGAAAGAAGGGGGTTGGGTTGTTGAGCGGCTTCTGAACCAGGTTAACCACGATTTGCAATGACTATCATTAAACAGACACATACTCTCTCTGTTATACTTTTCCATATCATCAATTTATTATCCAATACAGTAGTACTTCTGTTCTTGCAATTGCAGTTACTCATAGAGCTAGATGGAGCAGATCAGCGACGTGGCGTTTTTGTCATTGGTGCTACCAATAGGTACAATTTGTAATTCATCTTTCTCATTTTGTTTTTATGAGGATTGGTATTGTATCAATTTTATTCAAATGGGTTTCTATTTTCAGGCCTGATGTGATGGATCGTGCTGTCTTAAGGCCCGGTAGATTTGGTAAACTTCTTTATGTCCCTCTGCCCACTGCGGATGAGCGTGCATTGATCTTAAAAGCTCTTGCTAGAAAAAAGCCTCTTGATGCCAATGTGGATTTGTGTGCAATTGCACATATGAAGGCTTGTGAAAGTTTAAGCGGGGCTGATCTTTCTGCACTGGTTTGTACATTTTATGCATTCCTGTTTTTCATTATGTTTGCTGTGTTTAAATTTTTTTTATTTCAGCTTTGTTTAACTTTGTAATGTTATCAAACCAATGACAGATGAATGAAGCTGCAATGGCTGCTTTGGAAGAGAGACTGTCATTAACGGAGAGCTGCTCAGATCCTACTCCAATGACAATCAAGATAACTCATTTCGAACGTGCTCTAAGTAAAATCACACCATCTGTCTCAAATCAGGTATGAATCACTCTGCTACGTTCATCTTCAAAATTCTACCGTACAGATATCAGACCCTTAAAAATTCATTAAATCTTACTTAAACTCTCTTGTCTATCCTGGAAGCAGCAAAGACAGCGATACCAGACTCTATCCGAGAGCTTGAAAGCAGCCTGAGAATAAATGTAAATTATTTCTTAAGGATGTTTGGCGATGCCCAAGTGCAAAACATCAATCGAATTGTATAACATAGAAGCCAATTTTGAGTATGAGAGTTGAAAATAGTGAGTGGTTTTGGTTACATATCCAAATTTGAATGGTATGTTTACGAAAGAGATGTTTCCTTGTCGAGGAAAGAAAAATTTTGTAGTTACTCTCTCTAGGTGTGAGATTCATGTACCTTTTGTGCATTGGAAATATTTTGTAGAAAATTTTAGTTTCTGAACTTGGTGTGGTGGTTGATATTTGATAATGAAATCATATTGTTCTCTTTTTACTTTTTTCAATAATCGTTGAGATGTTATTGATGTTGGTTCTGTGCCTACATCCATATTTGGATGGTGGTACTTCGTAAGTTCTCTTGGCATTGGCATGAGTATGACAATATTTTAGTTTTTTTAATCTTGTCGGGTAACATGGATGGACGGAAAAACAAAATATTCAAATAATCATTTGCTAGGTTTACAGTTCTGATTGAGTTTATCAATATGACCGTGCGTGGATATAATTGAAATCGTTTTTCTAGCATTCATTATTATTATTATGCCGCATAATGACTCTCTCATTGTATTCTTTAGCAACTAAAATATTACCAACCTCACTTGCTTACATAATGGCTAATGATGCTCCTTCGGTTTAATAATATTTCATATTTAGGTTTTAAACGTCGACACAGAAGATTATCAACCCAGAATCTTATAAGAACTCTTTAACATTCGGCCCAATCTCACTTAACAAGTTGGGCCTCACTCGGCCCATTAGACTGGCCACATTTTTTGTGAAGAAGCCCAAATCAGTTAAATCGCGGTTAGTAACTGATTTAACGGAATCCTGGACTGGAGAAAAAAGATGAGAGGACGCGGAGGTAGAGCTCTCGTTTCAGTCGTCTGGCCTAGTCACTCTCGCCGTCCGTCGTTCATCAACAACTCAATCTCCGCTGTCCACAGCCGCCATCGCCACTCGTATCCGACTGTGGTCGGAACTCAGCGTCGCAAATGTCAGTCCTTGGAAGAACACTACCAGCGAAAGCCACCAAGTACTGGGGCGTCAGGACGACATCCACAAGCGCCGCCAAAACAAGGTCGGTCTAAATCTCTGTGCTTCTCTCGGTTACCGAAAAAGCAGCGTTTCATTTGTTAGTTTCGAATTCGTCAAAATCACAGTTTTGATTTCCTCGTTGATAGCATTTTATTTTCTTATTACTTGGATTTTGATTGAACTTTTTCTGAGGAATGATTTTGAAATGTGCTGTGCCTCCTTGATTCGTCAAGTTAAGTTGTTGGTTGACTCCACATACTTTGATTTCTGGTGTCCATTTTCATTGTAGTATTCGAAACAACAGATTTGTTTAATTTTGAGGTTGAAACTTGAATGTTGTAGTTCTTCAAGGACATGCATTACTTGGAGAAAGACTGGGGATACTTCTTATCCGATGATTATTTTTTTGCGGATGGCAACATTGTTTTGGAGGTAATTTTTGTTGTATAAATTGATGGTGTCACATGGATGATTATGTTCTTTAAAGAGTACAAAATGAGGGCCAATTTGTTTTAAAATTTGTTTGCCCAGCAGGTTGGTTTTATGGAGCTGTAACTAAGCTTTATGTTCATGCTTGTGATACCGCGGCTCACGCTCACTATTGAACTTGAGTTAAGGTTTGCTATAGCTCTCTTGTGTACCATGCTTACTAAAGATTCGTTCTGTTTCTATTCTTTCAATTCGCTTACTTTTCGATTCATGCCATTTGTGTATTTAAGATGCATTGTCTTCTTTGATTTCCTCTGCATTTGTTAACATAATTTGACGCTTATGAGCAATTATTGATGCTTTACCATATTGTGAATTGCTTGATACAAACTACTCTTACACTTGAGTGAGAGCTCTGCCTTGTTTTGATTTGATGAGTTGTACTAAAGAGATGCATGATGGGACACTCGGAAAATATTGCTTAGAATTGTGAAACTGAGAAATTCCCATCAAATCTGTTTATGATTTATACACAACTTGTCATGCTTGCAAAGAGATCTTGCTCTTTTTTATTTACATTATTTTGGTTTCGTTTCTTCTCTCATCTTCTCTTTTGACCACGACCCCCATCATTAGGTGTTGGATATGAACCGTATGTATGTAATTGCATTAAAAAATTTAAAAATGATACCAAACGTGCCCTAAGATACACTAAAATTTACTCCGAATTGTATTTGGTGACATTTGGTAACAACATTCTTTTGTTCATTGGAAGTGCTACAGTCTAGTGGTTGCTATATATTTGGGGCAGCACCCACAAATCTCTCTATTAGTTGTAGACTGTTGGATTTAAGACACTTTCGAAGATTGAATCACATCTAAAATGCAATGATATAACACATACAATCTTAGCTACTCTGAGAGCGTACCTTACTCTAAAGGCTTACAAGTTGTGATATATAAATAATGTCACAAAAATTAAACAGAAGCAGTAATTAAAAATAGAAGTTCTACATCACTAGTTTATGAAGGTGAAAATTTACCATTAGAACACTGACTTGAGTGAGCAGCTCTCCTCCTTTCCTTAGGTGTTGAGCATATTCTTTCCATTCACAATTTTGTGCACCATATGCTAACAATTCCAGCCAAACTTCACTTATCACCTCCCATCTTATTTTCCCACCATTCTCATTGTCTTTCAATTGTGAGACATGGCCTACTGTTTGCTCGAACAGTGAGTGGCGACAGTTACCTGATGTTATTCCTTTCTTTACTCTACATTCATGTTTGGATGATGGTACTGCATAAGTTCTCTCGGCGTCAACATACGTATGGTCATATCTTATCTCACCGATCCCGCTGGGTAACATGGATAGACGGAAAAGCAAAAGATACAGTATATAATCTGATAACCATTTGCTGATTTTACAATTCTGATCGAGTTTATGAGCATCACCGTAGACATGATTGAGATCATCTTCGTTGAAGTCATTAGTAATAATATGCCACATAATGATTCTCTCATCATATTTTTTATGAACAAAAAATTATCAACCCCGTAATGCTTTAGGGCATTCTCGCCTCTATGAGACAATCGTTCATCACAAAACATTGCAAAAGTATATCTATTCTCTCCTTTTTGGTGCAGTTGATCGGCTATCTCTTTTAGATACTCGAAGATCGCTTCTTGCAAACTGATATTCACATTTTCCCATATCAAGAACATGGACTTCTCTAACAATTCACTTGTGCAAGATAAATTCTCTAGTCTAAGGTACGTGTGTTTTCCTTTTTTGAGGACAGAATTTATTAGATTGTACTGACCTATGGATTCTGACCATCTCTTCTTATTAGTCAAATGTGAGCGTAAATAACTTGTAAACCTCAAAAATTGTTAACCATAGTTTTTGAGATATGATTGTGCGCTGCAACTTTGAAAATGACTAACCAGAGCTTTGCCTAGTCTGAGGCAAAAAAATATGATGAATGCATAAATCTCCAAAAAACAGCACCAACAAGCAGCAAATAAGTTACCATGTTGTCGATTAGCGAGAAGGAATGCATATGGATGATGGTAGAGAAGAGGACTAAAGCAGAGACAGCAAATGAAGCTGATGCAGCGGAGACTTATTCCAAATGGAGAGTAACCAATAGCGGCCTTTGTGTAGAGCACATCGTACACGAGTCCTACCTCGATTGCTACCAGTTTGAATGCATCTTCTGCCAAGAAAATGCCTCAACCGCAATTCATTATATTCTAAAGAGTAGGCTGTGATATTGTCCGGACAACCAAGGTGCAAGAGGAGAAATGGCAGAGAATCCTTCTCTTCTTGATGAGGGTTGTACCATTTTAGTTTGCTTCCTGCAATGAGTAGATAAATACAATTGGCCATGTCACACTAAGATTCAATCAGCAAACACAATCATAAAGAATTTATATGCAACTTTCTATAACCAAAAAGAAACTTTGAATATCAGTAACATAAAGCCAGTAGACAACCATTCTATTTCAAAAGCATCAAGCACGGTCGTATAAGGCATTGCAAATATTAATAAGACGTTTTTCATAATGAGAAATATTTTTTAAGGAAACGTCGTTGTTTAGAATAAATCAGTTAAAAACAAAACTTTAGAATGAAAAAAAATGAAAACCTAGAAAATCTTCGGTCTACCCGGTTTATGCACTCTATCCAATAATATGATGCCACAAATATATTTTTCATACCATATTATATGATTTCAGTAGTATTCAAAGATACTCATCTTCTATAAGATAATTACTTTTTTCTTATAGTGATTGATTATTTTTCTTTTCGCATTACTTTACGAAGATTCTGTTAATATACTTTCATGGTTTTATGGTTTCACATTCATAAATAATTGAAGTACTTTTTTCTCTTAATTTCCACCAACTTGCATTTGCAAGGAGAGAAGATAAGTTTCTCAAAAAACTCTCTAACTTTTGTCAGAATCATCATCACCAGCCATTCACCATCTATCTTCAAGAGCAGAGCCATGGAGATTTTCCCGGAAACACTAAAGAAAGTTTGGAACTTTTGGGAGATTCGAAGCTTGGTTTTGCTCAGTCTCTCTTTGCAGATCATCTTGATATTGTTTGGTTCACAACGAAAGATTAACAACCCACACAGATGTATCGCGATCTTTGTAAAGGAAATTGTCTGGTGTGCATATACCTCAGCCGACTGGGTGGCGACAGTTGCACTAAGTGTCATGGCAAGTAACGAGGCAGATAGTGAACATGCCTCGTCCAGAGACAGGGATTCCCTGCAGGCCTTTTGGGCACCATTTCTCCTCTTGCACCTTGGTTGGTGGTCCTGACAATATCAATTCCTACTCTTTAGAAGATAATGAATTGTGGTTGAGGCATTTTCTTGGGCTGATCGTGCAAATTGGGGTGGCATTTTATGTCTTCTTGAGGTTTTGGAGCAACAATGCCCTTACGTTCCTGGCCATTCCGGTGTTTATTACTGGAATTTTCAAGTACGGAGAGAGGACTTGGGTACTTTGTTCTGCGAGCACCCAACGTTTTAAGGATTCTTTATGCTCATCTTCTGATCCTCATCCTTGTACTGATTTTTTTGGCTACGAACTCGCTTATGGTACTTATAAGATAATAATGAAACAAGGCATTAATTTGCAAACCAAATTATCGATGAGTACAAGTATCAGAACTATGACATCATTACTGGAAAGTCAACAGCAGATGCATTCAAACTGGTAGCAATTGAGCTAGGACTCATGTGAGATGTGCTCTATACGAAGGCTGCTATTGTTTACTCTCGATTTGAAGTTTGTCTACGCTGCATCAGCTTCATTTGCTCTGTCTCTGCTTTAGTTTTCTTCTCCATCGTCAACCCTATGCATTCCTACTCGCAGGGCCGACCCTGAACTGGGGCGCAAGGGGCACCCGCCTAGGGCCCGAACCCAGGGGCCCTTATAAGTTGTCAATTAATCCTATTAAATAAAAAAAAAAAAAATTAGTCAACTGTTTTGTTTAGCTAAAAAAAAATGCTCAAAAATTTAGCAAAAGAAAATGCTCATATAATATTTAGCCAACTGTTATAACAGCTGAAATATAACATGACAAGTTGTGTGATAATGAAAAGCTAAGGCTAAAAAAAAATGATGGTTGGCTAAACATTATATAAGCATTTTCTTTTACTAAACTTTTGAGCATCTTCTTTAGCTAAATATAACAGTTGATTAATTTCTTTTTTTTTTTTTTTTAATAGGATCAATTGACAACTTATGACGTCTCCTGAGTTTGGGGCCTTGGGTGAGCGAATTCAAAGAATTGAAACAGAACGAATCAAAGAGCTATAGCAAACCTTAACTCAATTCAATAGCGTTAGCTGCCATATCACAAGTATGAACATAAAGCTTTGTTGCAGCTCCAGAACCAACCTGCGAGTGCTAACATGCATGTCAAGCAATTTTAAAAATAATTAGTCTCATTTTGTACATTTTAAAGAACATAATCATTCATGCGACCCGAACGAAATCATACATACTTGATTTATATATGATTACATTTTTTTATATAGACAGAAAATTACTACTACGTAAACCCATTCCCATCCTCCTAAATAGCCTTTCCAATCGCAGAAAAAGAATTGCTGGACTTGACGAGTCAAAGGAAGCAAGCACATTTCAAAATCATTCCTCAAAAAATTTCAGTCAAAATCCAAATAATAAGGAAAAAAAAATGCTATCCACGAAAAAATAACTAAAGTTTCCTCTTAGGTAGTTTTTAAGCTCTTGGATAGAATTTGGTATCGCTGTTTTGCTGCTTCCCAGATGAAGAAGAGAGTTTAAATAAGATTTAATGAATTTTTAAGGGTCTGATATTCCTACGGTAGAATTTTAAAGTTGAATATAGCAGAGTGATTCATATCTGATTCGAGAGAGATGGTATGATGTTACATAGAGTTATCTTGATTGTTATTGGAGTTGGGTCTATGTTAATGACAATCTCTCTTCCAAAGCAGCCATTACAGCTTCATTCATATGGCATTAGTTTGATAATATTACAAAGTTAAACAAAGCTGAAAAGAAATTTCTTTAAACACAACAAACATGCAGAATATCAGCCCCGCTTAAACTTTGAACACCGGTAACATAAAATTAGTAGACAACAATGCTATTTCAAAAGCTTGTTCATATAAGGCATTGCAAATATTAAATGCAACCTATTAAAGAGAAATTGGCGGGAAATGATATCAAATTCTCGTGACTTTATGACTCTAACACCAACTTATTAAAGTTTGGAGAAATAACTCCAATTCTAATGAAAACTCCATTTTGCCCTTTACAAAACCATCTCATCTCAATTGACTTGGTCTCCCATAGCTCCCGTTCCTTTCTCTTATTCTCATCACCTTTCTCACACGTTTCTCCCTTTCTCACGCTAGAAATTCTTAGAAATCTCATTTGTTGAAGACTTGACCTTCCATTTATTTAATAGATTGTGTGGACTCATTCTTCAAGAGTTATAGAGATTTTTTTTTTTCTCTTAAACCTTTTTATTGTTGATTTGCACCCTAAATATCTTTGATTTCACACTAAAAGTCTATATTTAGAGTTAAAAACATGACTGATGTTAGACACTTTCAAAAGGTCTTTGATGGGAGCAAATAATGTTAGATTTCGACCCATAATATATAGTTGGAATCGTCTTGATAAGGAGGATCTTCAATGATTGCTAGAAATTTAACGGACTCTAATATAAATTGTAGCTCAAGGTTACCTCAAAGTCAGCCATAGTAATCATAAGCTTTTTCCAACTCTTCAGGTAGCCATGGCTGCCTGCCTACACCATTCATCAGAATGTTCCTCATCTATAGAATCTCCACAAAACTCAAGACTTCCATTGGTCTATGATTCTCTCCATGGCAAGATTACACCAGCCCTGTCAGCTCCAACGAACCCCGGGTTAGAAATCTTGTCATTCGACCCAATCTCACAACAATTTGGGCCTCATTCGGCCCATTACTAGACTTCCGCACATTTTTACTAAGGAAGCCCAAATCGGTTAAATGGCGGCTTATAACTGATTTAACGGAAACCCGGACTGGAGAAAACGGATGAGAGTGGGTGGAGGTTCTCACATTCCATCGTTCATTAACAACTCAATCTCTGCCGTCCATAGCCGCCAACGCCACAGTCACTCGCATTCGATGGGGGTCGGAACTCAGCATCGAGAATTTGGATTGTGATTGAAATTTTAATGAATGATCGATAGACTTGTTAATGTTATAGGGTCCTGAACTATCGAATAAATATGTTCGGAGAAAGTGAGCTGGCAGTTCGAAACCTTATTCAGTCATGCAAGAACATATTGTTCTGTCTTGTAATATATTGAAAACTTGATGCGGTTTATACTCGATAATGAAATCATATTGTTCTCTTTTTTTTTTCGATAATTGGGCGTAGTTATAACTATATGGTTCTGTGATTGATGTTGTTCCTCTGTGAAATTATTGAATCCATCTCCCCACTAGAAGAAAGTTTGCAGCAACTCTTAGAAGAATCCCAACTAGAAACTAGTGCATACAAGCTATGGTCCTTCCAAGAAAGAATACTTGTGTAAGCAAGCATAATTAGTTTTACAACTCAAGTAGCAAATTTAACAATTTTAAAATATAAAAAAAAATATAATAATTACGTATCACGTATGAGGAAGACAGTTATATAAGATCATATTTGCATATTCTTAAAATCAAATAATTATTAAATTTCAAACAATCATGTTAATGTTTCCTTAATGTTGACAATGAGAGAGTTGTTGCAGTGATCCAAAAGAATCATCTTGATGACCCAGTTCAATTGCTAATATTTGAAGACTTGTTAAGTCGGTCATGGAGTAAAAAGAGAACACCTGGCCAGTCAAGGGCCCTCCAAGCTCGAATATTAACCAATTCTCTAGTTCTAATTTCAGTCCAAGCTTTATTGGTTATAGACCTCAGAGTTTTAAGGTTTGTCAAACATTCTATATTAGATGTCTCACCTCCTGCGACTTGTAAATTTCAACGGGTAGATCTGTAGGTAATACAGCACAAGGCACATGCAAAGTTTGTAGTCTCGGCAGATTGAGAATGGCTGATAGTAAGAGAAATATAAATTTCTAAGGTTAAACATCCCACTCTAGAATGTTGTAATAATAAAAGAAAAAACCACAGTAACAACAGTAATTCCAATAAAAGAGAATTGCATGCATGTATTGATACAACATACACAAGCAACAATGGCCACTAATGAAATTTGGAATGGGAAGTACCTTTTAGAATGCATATCAGCATTGTCAGGCGGCTTGGTGCTGTATTCGTTTGGGTCTGGGGTAGGGAGCGATCTCAATCGTTCTAAAATTGTCGACTTGAATTCTACTGGGATCCTCAAACCTTTAAGCCTAGGCAAGACTTCATGCCTGTCTTTTGGCAAGTTCTCAATCTTCCCTTTTAATCTCCAATCTACTAGATGATGGCAATGAGAGAGTGGTCGCAGTGATCCCAAAGAATCATCTTGATGACCAGTTCAATTGATAGTATTCGAAGGCTTGTTAAATTGGTCATGAAGTCAAAAGAGAATGCCTGGCTAATCAAGGGCCCTTGAAGCCACAACTCTCGAAGGTTAATCAATTTTGTAGTTCTGATTTCAGTCCAAGCTTTATTGGTTATAGGCCTTATAGTTTGAAGGTTCATCAAACATTCTATTGAATTAGGCACACATCTGAAGTTTCCAATTAGATGTCTCAATTCCTGCGACTTGAAAATCTCAGCGGATAGATCAACAGGATATACAGAACAAGACACATCCAAAGATTGAAATCTCAACAGGTTGAAAACGATTGATGCTAAGAAAAATATAAACGAGTTTTTTAACCCCCAATACTTCAAGTGAATTAGCTTTCTTGTCACATAGTCATTGCCGATGTAACCATCAAACAGTATTCTTATAGAACTGAATCTCTTGCACATAGCTAGCGAAAAATTGTGTTCGCCATATAAGAAAAGGGAACGCAAGGCTGGATTAGATTTCTAAAGTCACAAATGACTTTCTGTGATGGAGTAAATAGCCTGACGTGGGCATAATGAGGATATAGTGGGAGATATATTTGAATGTTTAACTTCATCATAAGTGACAAGAAAGTTTTCTTTTGCCTTTGCAATTGTAAGATTGCTTATAAGATCATGTACTCCATATGTTAAAATCCTGTCCTAATATCTTTTTCCTACTTGAATCAAGTTTCTATTAATCAACTAATGTACGTAATCTTTAACTTGTGGTATGAAAGCCTCCACCACCAAAAGATGGATTAATTTCTCTATTTTTAGCTCCAAGTCTTCCGGAAAAGAACTTAGATATAGAAAGCACAATTTCAATTGACGAGGTAAAGAATCGAAGCTTGAAGATAATACGGGATGGATTTGAGTCGAATCACTCACCTCACACCATTTGTGTGGCTCCTTTCTAGACAAGATCCCACCCAGTACCTGAATGATAACTGGCGACATTTTTCAACCATTTCTTTACCCAACTACTCTAATCCTTCATCTGGATTACAATTCCGAAAAACTTGCACACTAAATAGTTCCCAACTCTCATCTGGTGTAAGAAATCGAAGAGGATGGGCAGGAATTCTCTCGGCTGAAAGCTCGACAATTTCTTTGATACGAGTTGTGGTAATAATTCGACCTCCATTTTCATCAGGAAAAGCTCTTCTCAAGCTCTCCCAAACTTTTGCATCCCTTACATCATCAATCACCACAAAGTATGAGCGCTGTTGTAAGGATTTATGAAGAGTATTGGCCAATGATGTTTCGTTAATCTTACCCAGATCCTCTGTCCTTATATTGTCGAAACCAAGGGATAATATAATTGCTAGAAGAATATCTCCAGTTGTGTAATCTTGAGACACATAAACACAAACACAACAGTCGAATCTCTGCTTGACACGAGGATCGTTGTAAAGTTTCATAGCGAGAGTGGTTTTACCTAAACCACCCATACCATAGGTAGAGATCACGGAACGCCTTGGATCTGGATCGGGAACTGTAGCCAACAATGTTCGAAATTCATCCTCTAAGCCAATAACTTGTTCAGATGCAAAAAAAGAGGTGGATCTACTTTGTTCTCTCATTCTGCCAAAAGAGTTGCTTCTTTCTTCCTCCCCATTACCAGAATCTTGGAGTTCATACTGTACACCTCTACCAGTGAGTTTCTTGATTCTGTCTTTGAACTGTCCAAGCTTTTTGTGCATGTTACGTACCTCTTTATGAAATATGCAACAACAAACAGAACATATCTAAGACATCCTCAATATCACAAGCAAGTTGATCTGCTTCGGATACCCAGTTGCTTATCCTATCATCTTTGTATTGTTTTTCGTCTGCATCTTTCAAAAAAGACTGCATGCGGCTCAGTTCAACTTTCAGCCACTGCACTTCATTTCGAACCCCTAAGAAAACTGCTTCATTGATGATAAGAAAGTCCCCGAGCCTTTCCACCGCATGTGAGACTACTGCGTCAACCATTATTGCTCACAATCTCTTTAGTGTTTGTCTTCCTGAAAAATAAGGAAATCAAGAGTAAGAGAAGAGATGAACACACACTTTCTCTCTCTTTAAGGTTCATTGCTTAGTGCAAATTATTGAGATATTTTAAGCTGAATGACACATTACTTTAATTCTTATATATAAATATATCGGGAATGATTGGACATACATTTTGATATAATATTTAGAGCAAATTTTATCAGAATATTCTAATATTTGGTCGCACTATAATAAAATTATAATTTTGTTAAATTACAATCAAATACTTAGAATACTTATTAATTTAGCCCTTAATATATTTATAAATATTACTTTTTAATTTATTTTTACTTTTTAACTCGTATGGTTCTACCTTTTTTAAAATATATCAATTTAATACCTATGACCAACATTTTGAGGGTGAATAGTAATGAATTATCTTGACGTTTGGTTATATTACAATGAAATTGTGAGTTTAGCCTTAATTGTATGTTAGCATGCTTAACTAATTGGTTGATCGTTAGAGTTGACGGTTAATCAATAATCAAAGGGTAATTTAAAAAAAATTATCTTGATGGACAGTGGAAATTATATTAATAAAAAAATTTAAAAAAATAAAAAAATTATGATCTTGGTGGTGGAGATCCAGAATCCAATCTGGATCTCTATCAAGAACACCAAGATAATAATAATAAAAATTTACAGATCTACTCTATCAATGGGAGCAGATCTAAATTTTTTTTTTTTTGGTCTTGGTGTTCCTAGTGAAGATCCAATCTTGATCTCCATCACCAAAAAACACTAAAAACAATTATAAAATAGTTTTATTTTTTTATTTTTTTAATTGTTTGATTTTTTTAAATATATTTCCACCGTCCATCAAGATTGATGGAAGTGGAGATCCATTTTTTCTTTTAAAATAATTTTTTTCTTCATTTAATTTAATTTTAACTAGGAGCAATTATGTCATTTTATACATAAGTCAAGGTCAAACCGCTATATTTGACTGGGTCAATTGACGGTAGAGTAATAACGTGCAATTAAGGCTAAATTCACGATTTCATTGTGATATAGCTAAACGTCAGGGTACTTCATTGCAATTCGTCCATATTTTGATGTTCAAACTTGACATACAGTATAAATTAACCATATTACCCTTTTTTATTAATTTATTAAATTAGAATGATAATTTTACTCTTTAATTTTTTAACAACTTTACTTATTTGAATAGTTTAATAAGAAATTGATATATGTTATAATTTTTTTTTAAATGCTTAAAAATGATTAAAGAATAAAATAAATATGATATAATTTATTAAAAATAAATAAATATTATAAAATTTGAAAAATATTAAAAGTAATATCATTTATTAAAATAAAATAAAATTGAATGAATACTTATAAAACTCAAAATTTAATAATTTAATACAAACACACACACATATATATAATAAATTTATATATATTATAGTTTTGTATTTATTTTTATTTTTATAATATAACAAATAATAAATGTACATATTATATATTGTAATTTTATTATTATATATATAGATATATATATATATATATAATGTATTATATACTATATAATATACTCTAAAATATTTATATATAATATTTTAACATTTTAATTTTTTTAAATAAATTTTGAGTTTTATAATCATTCAATTTGAGTTTTATTTTTATTTTTAATAAATGATGTTATTTTTTAAATTTTTAAATTTTTAATGAAGTTATAATATTTATTTTTTATTTAATCATTTCTAATTTTTTTTATAAAATTAAGTTTTTATAATATATTAATTTTTTATTAGACTATTCAAATAGGAAAATTTGTTAAAATATAAAGTTGGAGGGTAAAATCGTCTTGCTAATTTAATAAAAAAAGGGTAAGATGGTCAATTTATACTTTATGTCAGGTTTGACCGTCAAAATTTTGGTCATATGGACTAAATTGATATATTTTGGAAAAAACAGAGACCACTTAAGTTAAAAAAGTAAAAATAGATCAAAAGTGATATTTTTAAATAAACTAGAGGCCAAACTGATAATCATAGCAATATATTTGGTTGCAGTTTAAAGAAAAGTGTAATTTCATAGCAATATAACCAAACATTAGAGTATTTGTTATATTTCGTTACCATTTGTCCTAATATCTAACATTATTTCACTCTTTGGATAAATTTTTTTTAATGGTTTTGATTAAGAGTTAATTACACTCAACCTACTTGAGGTTTAGCTAATTACACTTGGAATCAAAATTTGTATTAATTGACACTGACCTCCTCTCACGTTAACTTTGACCGTTAGAATAAACGTTGACTTTTGTTAAATGACCAAAATACCCCTGTTAATTAATATTATCAAATTTTTTTCTTTATTAAAAAAAAATTAATGGTGGAATCCAGATTGGATCTCCACCAAGAACAAAAAAAAAAATTTGAAAACTCGAACCCTTCTGGGTTCTTTTTCGAACCCAGAAGGGTTCGAATCAAACCCTTCTGGGTTTGTGGAACCCAGATTTGGGTTCGAAGAAGAACTTCGAACCCTTCTGGGTTCGTTTTGAACCCAGAAGGGTTCGATATTTTCAAATTTTTTTTTTCTTGGTTGGATCTCCACCGTCCATCCACTGGATTCCACCATTAATTTTTTTTAATAAAGAAAAAAAATTGATAATATTAATTAATAGGGGTATTTTGGTCATTTAATAAATTTAACAAAAGTCAACGTTTATTTTAACTGTCAAAGTTAACGTCAGGGGAGGTCAGTGTCAATTAATGCAAACTTTGATTCCGAGTGTAATTAGCCAAACCTCAGGTAGGTTGAGTGTAATTAACTCTTTGATTAAACTATATATATCCCTTATTTAATTTGTCGATTTTCTACTCCTCTTTCCTTTTCATTTCATTTTATTTCCATATTTTTCCTCATCTACATCATATTCTTCCATGGGACAGTTGATGGATATGGGCATTTTGTATTTTGAGAAGTCCCTCTATTATTTTCTCTTCTTTTTTAGATGATTTTGAAGGATTGACAACTTGCAGGCTTATTTGTTTCTCTAGTTAGGTTTTTTGTTTTACATATTACTAGGAAAGAAGGAGACGTCTTTTCTGGTTTATATATGCTGTAATTTTGTGTTTATGATGAGTAGCCATGTAATACTAGAAAATAATGTGCAAAATTGGATTTAAACCCTCCATGTTGGATCGAATGTATCCAACCTTATAAAGAACTCAATTGTTTAAAAAAGTAAAAACATTATGAAATTTTAGAGTTTTTCGTTTGAAATTACTCCAAATATGAAGTTATACTATTCATAACTTTATATTTTGAAGTTACATTAGAATAAAAATTTACTTCATTTTGAAGTTATAGAGTTACATTGCAGATGGTCTAAATCTTCAGGAAATGACCCAACTAATGATATATATATATAATGCTCTCTAACAAATTAAATCACATCTGAATTACACAATAAAAAAGTACATTGGACATAAGAAAATAGGTTATTAGCTGCTCTCAAAACCTGCGGTTTACAAATTGTGAGGTATCAGAAGTTAAAAGTTGTCCTTGGACACCACTTGTTTACTAAGGCCGAAATTTACCATAATAACACTGACATGAGTGAGCAGCTCTCCCCCTTTCCTGAGGTGTTGAGCATGTACTTTCCATTCACAATTTTGTGCAGCGAATGTTAACATTTCCAGCCACACTTCACTTATCATCTTCCATGTGTTTTGCAAACCATCTGCAGCATCTTGCAACATTCCCTTGTTTGCTCTAAGTTTGTGTTTGTATGGTCTTGCTTGATAATATCTCTCGGTCTGGAGAAAAGTATGTTCATACCTTATCTTGCCAATTCCTTTGGGCAACATCGATGGACGGAAAAGCAAATGATACAACATATAATCTGATAGTTGTTTGCTAATTTGATGATTTTGAATGAGTTTCTCACAACCTTTGTGGACATTATTGACATTATTGAGATCAAAGAGTTAAGTATTCGAAGAGCCAGTAGTACTTGTTTGAGCTCTGTACATGGCTTTTGTTGCCTCCTGATCCCAATTAGTGTATGCATTTACTGTAACAAGTGCAATGATTTGTACACAAAGTCCACAAATGATTCCCATCCAAAGCCCCATGCCTCCTACTTGGAAGTAAAAAGCAAAAAGCAATGCACAAGGAACTGCAACAACATAATAAGCTCCAAGGTTTATAATTGCACAGAGATTTTGCCATCCACACCCTCTAGCAGCCCCTGCATTAAATACCAAATAGACTGGTTTTTATTATAAATTTAAAGCAGATATTTCGACTTTGAGTTTTTCGTCGATGGCTTTAGAGAGAGGTTTTTGACACCAATGGAGTTTTTGACGATATTGAAAACACACACGATATGCTATTTACAAAGTTTGTTGATAAACCTAGTTGATAAGTTCTTTTTCAGAAAGCATCTGTAAAAACACTCCCTAAATCACACTATTAAATCTGTGGTAAGAAATTTCGGACCTGAAAGAACACATTGGAATCCATCCAGGAAGTCAGATAATGCAAGAAGTGGCATCATTTTAGCAACATATTTGATCACTTCTTCTTCATTGCTGTAGAGCTTTCCCCAAACTTGGCCTACCAAGACTGTAGAAATCCCAACTGCTGCCCCTTCCGAAATGGCCATTATTATCATCACATGCAGCGCCAGCCTTGCAGCTTGTGAGTTTCCAGCGCCCAATTCGTTCGAAACTCTAGTGCTGAAAAAGTTATTCGAAGTGATTTTCTTTGAAAATTATCACGTGTCACAAGAATGTTAACGGAGAATCCTGATCCAGGTTAGAAACGTATTTACTTACTGACCTTATAGCACCACCAAGACCAACGGAGACCATGTAGACCATCCAACATGTGTTAAGGCTGAGATGAAAAATCAACTATTATTAATCTGTACATGAAAAATGAAGATAATGTTGTTCTTTACATTTAAATGAAAAATAAGAAATTAATTAACATCTGACAATAGAAGAAGATACCTTATGGATAATACAGATGTCTCTAGCTTTGGATTTGGAAGGAGACCAGATAGAAGAACAACCATCTCAAAGGACCAATATTCCAAGCTGCCTCTCAAAACCAGAATGCATGGCAGTTTCAAAATTTAGTCCAATACACACACAAGCTAATGAAATCAATCTATAGATTGATTCATTTTGATCAAGTTTGATAAAACTTTGACAGATTGTATTGGATTCATATACTGAATATATATATATATATATATATATATATATATATATATATAAAGGAACTTGGTACGTTTAATTGACACACAAGTTACATTCCCTTCAGTGTGCAACGTGGTCAATAATCAGGAAACCGGGTACTATGTCAATGTAACTCAATCAAAAACTTTAGACTATTATATCAGAATTCAACAATAGTATTTAAGGTACTACGGAAGAAAAAATTGAAAAATTGGTAATCGATTAGTTAACATGTTGGTTAATCGTAATCTGAAACACTCTATCGAGCATTGAAAAAAAAATTCAATAAAAGACATAAAAAAATCCACTATCTGTTCAATCCGATAATCATAAAATGGATTATTACTTATATATTCTAATTCAATCCAATCCAGTTGAAATTGAATCGTATCGACTTCCAATTCAATCCAATCTAAATAGGTGGTGGAGCTTACCATATCATAATAGCTGAAGGAATAGCAAGCCTTATAAAGCTTACAATTTCGTGTAGAGCTTCTCTTGAAAATCCTGTCCAAGTCTTCATGCAAGCCGGAGAGAACTTGATGTACAATCCCAACAAAACCACATTAACCCAATTCGAAATGCTAATTGCCAGAGCAGCTCCTCTGCTCTCCAGGCCAGACTTGAACACAAGAATCCAACAAACAGTAACATGGAAAATAGCCGTGACCGCGGAGCTGATCAGCATAGGGAAAACATTGTTCTGGGCCTGTAAAAACCTGTTCAGACATTGGAGGAGACCAAAGGCGAAAAGGCTTGGAATCATCCAACGGTTGAAAATTCCGGCCTGCGCAGAGATCTCCTGATCCTGGCCTAGAGTTATCAGGATGTTGGCGGTGTAGTACCAAATTGCTGCAAGAGGAATGCTCACTGCTACAAGGGTTAGCATTGCTCTCTGTGTGTGGATGCCAAGCATATGGTATTGTTTGGCTCCATAGGCTTGTCCACATAGAGTTTCCGAAGCACTTCCCATTCCTAGCTGTCAAGATCAAATGTTTTGAGAGGAAGTGCAAGTTTAGATGCGCTTCTGAGAGAAAGTGATTTTAGTGAATGAAATTCTGTAGTACATTGGAAAAAGGTCATGTTAAAGTCACTCAAAGGTATTTTAAGAGATTTATATTTCACTTAACTTCCAACTCAAGTCAACAATATTACACCATTTTTACTGCTGCAATACAAATCCAATAGCAACTAGTATCCACCGAATTGAAATATAATTGTTTCCAAAGATATATATTTTAAAAAATGGAAAATGAAATAAACCCTCTCATGTGTAAAACCAACAAGTGTAGCACGTGGCAACTAATCACAATCACACAACAAATTTAAATATAATTACGTGGGGAACTCGAACCCATAACTTATTTTAATAAATAACAAATTCAAATATAACACAAGGAGACTTGAACTAAGTATTGCATTTTTGGCTCATCCCACATTGATAAAATGTGAGGAATGATGAGCTTCCTTAGACTATAAAAAGAAGCCCTCCTACCTCGTTTCAATCATTCGAAAAAAGCCTATTGTCTATTCTAAGGCTTAGTTTTCTCTTCTCTCTCTCTTGTATTCTTCCTTGAAAATATTGAAGTTATTTTTGGTGGTGTCCGAGGAAGTAGGCATAATTGGCCGAACCTCATTAAATCTCTAGTGTTCTCTCTCTTTTTAATTTTGTGCTTCCAAATTGTTATTGTCGGGCACTATTAAATTTACTATTGGTGGAAAAATATTCCGAATTTTCTCAACAATTGGTATCAGAGTCATTGGTTGCGGTTTCTCTTGAAATTCAAAGTATGCTCTGTGGTTGCGGTATTAACTGATCTTCCACATCAGAAAGAATTTTCTTGAGAATTGTTTTGTAACCTGGTGTTGTGATTGCTAGTAATATATTGTCTAATTTAGTGCATGTCTAGGAAAGGTCTGTCTAAGGAAAGATTTGGTACTTAAGAGTGTCCGTTGTGACCCACCTCTCTTTCCTGGGAACTTTCCTGGTGCATTTTTTTAAGGCCAATTTATTGCTAGTAATTTTCACGCTACGGAGCCAAAATGACAAATGATAAGGAGCAGACTAAAAAATTCACAGTTTCCGCCACATCAACTTCGACAGCCTCTTCGTCGTCAATTTTGACGAGATTAACTGTGCTAAATGTAAGATTTGCGGTGGAGATTTTTGACGGTACAGGTCATTTTGGCATGTAGCAAGGTGAAGTTCTAGACACTTTTTTTTAGTAAGGTCTAGACATTGCTATTGAAGAGGAGAAACCAGATGAGATTGATGAAAAAGAATGGAAGACCATCAATCGGTTGGCGTGTGGTACTATTTGATCATGCCTTTTCAGAGAACAGAAGTATTCATTCTCAAAGGAAACTTCTGCAAATAAGTTGTGGAATGCATTGGAGGATAAATTTTTGAAGAAGAGCGGCCATAATAAACTCTATTTGAAAAAGAAATTGTTCCGATTTAGTTACTAATCTGGCACCACCATGAACGACCATATTACTGCTTTTAACAAAACAGTAGCTGATTTGATGAATCTTGATGAAACTTTCAAAGATGAGGATCTGGCCTTGATGTTGCTGTTTTCCCTTCCTGATGAGTACACATTTATAGAAGCCATGTTACTTCATGGGAAAGAGAAAGTTTCCCTTAGTGAAGTGTGCAGTACTTTATATAGTCATGAATTGAGGAAAAAAGGATAGAGAGGAAATCAAGAAAGCAGAAGTGGTAGCAAAAGCACTAGTAGCCCGAGGCAGACCACAAGACCAAAAGAAAGGAATAAGAGGGAGATCTTGTTCGAAAGGCAGACCTAGTAAAGACGAATGTGCCTTTTGTCGAGAGAAGAGGCACTGGAAGAAAGATTGCCCAAAACTGAAAAACAGGGGCAAAGATGATAAAGGCAAAGCTGTTGCAGAATCATGTGTAGCTGAGTACTGTAATGAAGATTCAGATATTTCACCGGTCGTTACAACCTCAACAAGGCGATCTAACAAATGGTTGTTTGATTCAGCATGTAACCAACATATTTGTCATATCCGAGAGTGGTTCTCTAAGTTTAAAGAAGTAGATGGCGGAGTTGTTTACATGGGCAATGACACATATTGCGAAACAACTGGGATTGGTTCAATCTACTTAAAGAACCATGATGGATCGACTAGAATTATGACAGAGGTCCGATATGTACTTGATATGAAAAAGAATCTCATCTATTTGGGAGTCCTAGAATCCAAAGGATTAATCGTGACAATGCGAGATGGAATTCTGAAAATAACCTCTGGAGCTTTGGTGATGTTGAAAGGCACTCGAAAGAATAATTTGTATTACTATGATGGCAGTACAATTGTTGGGACAGCTGCAGTTGCTACTCTTGATGATGAAGAGTCATATGCAAGCAGGTTGTGGCACATGCGGTTAGGGCATGCAGACGAAAAATCCTTGCAAATTCTGGTGAAACAAGGATTGTTGAAAGGTGCAAAAACTTGTAAGATAGATTTCTGCGAGCATTGTGTGATGGGAAAGCAGAAGAGAGTGAAATTCGGCACTGCAATCCATGATACCAAGGGTATTTTGGATTATATTCACTCTGATGTGTGGGGACCTTCCAAGATAGTTTCTTTGGGAGGAAAACATTATTACCTTACTTTTGTTGATGACTTCTCTCAAAAAGTGTGGGTGTACACTATGAAGTCAAAAGATGAAGTGTTAGATTGTTTCCTTAAGTGGAAAAAGATGATAGAAACTCAGACTGACAAAAAAATCAAACGGCTCAGAATAGACAATGGAGGTGAATACAAAAGTGATCCGTTTGAAAAAATTTGTCAAGATGAAGGTATTGT
The DNA here is from genome assembly GCA_003430845.1 of Xanthoceras sorbifolium. Classification (NCBI taxonomy): domain Eukaryota; kingdom Viridiplantae; phylum Streptophyta; class Magnoliopsida; order Sapindales; family Sapindaceae; genus Xanthoceras; species Xanthoceras sorbifolium. The sequence continues at coordinate 30,320,110 of CM010621.1, forward strand.
TCGACACTTCACAGTTAGAAATACACCACAACAGAACGGGGTGGCAGAACGCATGAACCGAACATTGCTGGAGAAAGTTCGATGTATGTTGTCCAATGCTAGGTTGGGCAGACAATTTTGGGCTGAGGCAATGAGATATGCGAGTCATCTTGTTAATTGTTTGCCATCAACTACTATTGGTGGCAAAACACCTCTGGAGGCTTGGTCTGGAAAATCTGTTACTGATTATGATTCCTTACGTGTGTTTGGTTCCGCTGCATACTATCAAGTTAAGGAATCAAAGTTGGATCCGAGAGCAAAAAAGACACTCCTTTTGGGGATCACTACTGGTGGGAAAGGATACCTCCTCTGGTGTCCAGAAACAAAGAAGATAATCTTTAGCAGAGATATTACCTTTGATAAATCTGCCATGTTGAAGAAGGTGACAAAAGATTATATTCAACAGATCAATGGTGCTCCGCAACAGGTGGAGAAAACTCCAAAGCAGGTGGAGTTTGAAAGAAGAAGAATTGGCCCAGTAATTAATAAAGCAAATGGAGAAACTCCTACAGCAGAAGAGGAGTCAAATGAAGAAGAGGTTCTAACCCAAGAACCTCCACAGTAACAAGAACCAATTGCATTGAGAAAGTCACAACGAGTGAGACACAAACCTGCTCGATTCAATGATATGGTGGCTCATGCATCTATAATTGTAAATGATGAAATTCCTACCACTTATCAAGAAGCAGTTCAAAGTTCAGAAGAGGAAAAATGGAGGAATGCTATGAATGAAGAAATGCAGTCTCTTCATAAGAATCAGGCATAGAAGCTAGCAAGTCTACCGAAGGGAAAGAAGGCAATTGGATGCAAATGGGTGTATGCAAAGAAAGAAGGATTTCCTGACAAGAAAAATATTCGCTACAAGGCAAGGTCGGTGGCTAAAGGCTACGCTCAGATAAAAGGAATTGACTATAATGAAGTTTTTTCTCCAAAGAATGATGCTGAACAAGAATATATGTCGAAAATTCCATATGCTAATGCTGTTGGTAGCTTGATGTATGCTATGGTGTGTATAAGACCTGACATTTCACATGCAGTTGGGGTTGTGAGCAGGTACATGTATAATCCTGGTAAAGGACATTGGCAAACTGTCAAATGGATTCTGCGATATATTCTGAACACCGTGGATTTTGGTTTGGTGTTTGAGCGGGATGAAAAAGTCAGTCAATATATAATTGGATATTGTGATTCCAACTATACTGGTGATTTGGACAAGCGTTGATCAACTACAGTTATGTGTTTACTCTTGTAAAAGCACCGGTCAGTTGGAAGTCTACTTTACAGTCAACAGTTGCTTTATCTATTACAGAGGCAGAGTATATGGCAGTTACAGAGACTGATAAAGAGGTTATTTGGCTTCAAAGATTGCTTAAAGACTTGGGAGTTGATCAGAAGCACGTCAAAATGCATTGTGATAGTCAGAGTGCTATTTGTTTAGCAAAGAACCAAGTTTATCATGCACGGAAGAAGCATATAGATGTCCGATATCATTTTGTAAGGGAAATTCTTGAAGAAGGTGAAATACTACTTCAGAAGATCCACACAGCTGAAAATCCTGCAGACATGATGACCAAAGTGGTGACATCAATCAAGTTCCATAATTGCTTGGACTTGATTAATATTTTGAAAATTTGAAGATGGGTGGCGCCCTAGGCGCATTCGGAGACACTACTGAGGATAGTTTTTTGTGAGAGAGATTTTGTAAATTTTGCTTGGGATTTGAAATTCGCCAAGGTGGAGATTTATTGCATTTTTGGCTTATCCCACATTGATAAAATGTGAGGAATGAGGAGCTTCCTTAGATTATAAAAGGAAGCCCTCCTCCCTTGTTTCAATCATCCCAAAAAAGCCTATTGTCTATTCTAAGGTGTAGTTTTCTTTTCTCTCTCTCTTGTATTCTTCTTTGAAAATATTGATGTTACTTTTGGTGGTGTCCAAGGAAGTAGGCATAATTAGGCAAACCTTATTAAATCTATGATGTTCTCTCTCTTTTTATTTTGTACTTTTAAATGGTTACTATCGGATACTATTAAATTTACTATTGATGGAAAAATAGCTCGAATTTCCACAACACTAAGGACTTTATGATATAATAACTAATAAGGCTATAATTTTTATGTTAAGTTTAACCTAATAGGGCTCTATGTTAGCAGTCTAACACGTATATAAATAAAGTAACGGAATAATTGACAAGACATTTATGAAAAGACTTAAAAACTGTCAAACTTATCATGGAAAACATCTCCAACGAATCCTGAAGATAAATTAACCAAAATAATAAAGAAAAATCCCACTTACAAGAACACTGAAACCAGTGACAGAAGCAAAAGAAGAAGCCATGGAAGCACCAGACAGAGCAAGTTCTCCAAGATGACCAACAAACATGATAGAAATCACTTGTAAGCAGTACTGCAAAACACTAACAGCTACCAGAGGCCCTGCAAGCCATATCTGCTTCTTTGCCTCCTCAACAAAAAAATTTGCTTCTTTTGCTGAACTGTCACAGCAATAACCAATTTGTTGTTGTGATGTTTCCCCACCAAATTCATTATCTGATATTGGCGATCTTTCTTGGTTTTGAATTATTAGAGGAGATTCAAGACTTGATGAATTTTCTCCTCTTGATTTCATTGACTCTAGCTATCTAGCTAGTCTTTCCTCGGTGTGTTTGGCTAGTTAGAAAGTAATATCTGCACCAGAAGATGACATATGAGGACAACTTCATGTATCATTTCATTTTTGTTCTTTTGTGTATTATTATATGATCAACTAGTAACATGAGAAAGCTTGTAACATATATATACATTGAAAAAAAGTTAATTTAGAACATGTGGTTCCCACAGATTTGTCTTGTCTGCTACCTACATGCTTTTATATATATATATATATATATATATATATATATTTATTTATTTGAATAAAAAGAACTGAAGAGGTCATTGGTTCATGATCTGATATTGATGGACAAAGTTGAAAATTGATTTTCCATTTCTTTCCTTTTCAAGTGCTTAATAGAGGTTGAATCTACATAAACATCCTTTGTGCTGCTAGTTAGTTCACTACAGCAAAATACGTCAGTAGGGACGAAAATAAATAGTCCCAACAATGTGTGATTAGTCCCTAAAACCTCTAGGGACCAAAAATATTTGGACTCAAATAATGCCGCTCTAGGTGTGGGGGACGAAAATTGTATTTCGTCTTGCGAGGATGTTTATAGTGATGAAATTTCTATCTTTTTGTAGTTTAGGGGTCAAAACTAGATTTCAAAATCTGTTATATAGTTGTATATCTACTCATAATTTAAATAGTTAGTGTATCTTCCTTCCATCTTAATGTTAAGAGTTCAAAGTCTTTTATATGCATGACTTTAATTTGGGTACGGATCAGGGTAATAGGAATCCATTTTTCTTTTATTATTATTATATTATTATTTTTATTTTGTCAACTTCATATCACACAAATTTATTTTGTTTAAGAGAATAACTTAAATTATGATATATTATTATTATTATTATTATTATTATTATCATGAATATGGGCAGATTCTAAATCATGGATCAGACCAGACCAGAGCTCATCAAATCCAAAATGAAAGATTTCTATATTGAATCTTGGGCCAAATTCTCATTAAGAAGTTTTATTGCTATGGAATACAGTTAACCTCCGAAATTAATAACGTTGTGGTCCTTGTGGATATATAAAATTTATTAATTAATCGATAAAATTTATATTTGTTAATTTATAAAGATGTTAAATATGAATATTAAAAATATTACCGAGAATCTTTTGGATGACGAAGTTGATGATGATACAAAGTGCATCACAAGCTAGGGGGGGTAACTCAAAGATTAATGCCACCAAGTAATTGCTTATTACAATACAAAATTGCATTATGAAAAATTAGAGATGAGGTCGACACAATAGATTCATATTTTCAGAAAAGATCGTAGTCAATCCAACATGTACTTTTTAAAACAAGTTATTAATTTATAAAATGAGTGGGATCACATATACTTACAAAGAAATTTCATAAATGTATTATTATATAATGTATTAGTGTGGGGTTGCTGTCCCGTTTGCCCGTTCCAGCTGTTTCAATTACACTTGACTCGACTTTGAGCCACTCGTAACCTATTCAAACGATCTTAGAATTTTTCATTCTTTATATTCATGAAAAAATACGGATGTCTAGTTTCATCTCCAACAAACAAAATGCTATTAGGATGTGTAGATAAAAAGTTAAGCCAGTTCAAGCATCCAAATGTCAAATTTTTAGAAACACAAAATGTTTGAAAATAAATTCTAAATCTAGACCAAACAAAATAATTAAGACTCCACACTTATAAAATATATAGTAAACCAACATGTTAGCACTCAAATCCAAATGTATAAACATATTATATATATGTGTATATATATGTGTGTGTTAATCTTATTAGATAAAAATTGTAAGGCACGAGTTATAGATTTAGATAAAAATTGTAAGCCACGAGACCCTTCTTCACGTAATTTTGTACTGAATTCTACACATAATTTTATACAAAATTGTATTATTGTATTGTTACGAAACAAAATTAGTAACGATATAAAACTAAAATCCGGCATGAAATTATTTACAGCATCTTGTAACTGAGAAGCCTTATAGGTTTTGATGAAAACCAAAATTAGAACATCCTAAATAGAGTTAAATTAATAAACCTACAATGATATATGGACAAATTACAGCCAACGTATATGGGATTTGTCTTTGTACATATGAAATTAATTTATTAAAAAAATCAACAGTTAACTCCCCTACCATTAGTCAACCGTCATAAAATGTTAATCAATATTAGTCAAAGTCAATTGTTCTAAGGGTATTTTGGTCATTTTATTTTATTTTTAAAATATATATTTTTTTAAAAAAAAACTTCAGATTTCTACTGTTCATCTCAGATATGATGTACGGTGGAGATTTATTTTTAAAAAATTAAAAATAAAAGAAAAACATTTAAGATTTTCACTGTCAATTTAGATATGGACGATGAAAATATATTAAAAAAGAAAAGAAAAGAAAAGAAAAAAGGGTAGCTACCATCTCCATGTATCTCCTATGGACAACTAGGCGAATCATCTGGTTCGCAAATAATCTATTTCATCGACAGGGGAGGCTTTCAAACCAGGGGGAGGTAAGTCTCCCTTTTGGAGATCTATGGTGGATCTCCACCTTTTCCTCTCACCCTTGTTTTTTAATCTCTATAGACGGTGGAGATCGTAAGTGTTTTTTAAATTTTATTTTATTTTAATATTCTATTTTGAATAAATCTCCACCATCCAAGTGGATGATGGTGATCTAGATTTATTTTTATTTCAGTTTTTTTTTAATTTTTTAATTAATTATATTTTACTCGTTTTACCCTTTTAACTGTCAACTTAATAGTAGGGGAGTTTTTAACTGTCAACACTAACAGTAGGGGAATTAACTGTTAGTTTTTTAATAAATTGATTCCGTATGTAAAAAGACAAACTCTAGGTCGGTTTGCTGTAATTTGTCCAACATATATTGAGATATTATTAAAATTCCCTCTAGTTTAATGTATTCATCAAAATCCCCTATAGTTTCATTTATGGCTAAAATTCCCTCTATAGTTTCATTTTATATACAAAAACCCTCTGACGTTAACTTTTTTGTTAAATAGGTGTAAATGCCTTTAGTACTAAAGGGTAATGAGGTAATTGCATAGGACATTCAAGAATAAGAACCATGTGGCATGCTCCTAAGAGTAAATTACAATGAATGAATTTAATATTTATTATGTAAATTAAAAGTAATAAAGAAATTGATTAAAAAAAAGTTATAAAGGTATGGATATGGTAAAGCCACGTCATCAAAGTGTTGGTGGAGAATATACAAAACAGAACCAAGGGTCAGGGTCGTGGTCCTTCCTCATATTAAAAAAAAAAAAAACTTTCCATCATCTTCGTCTCTCTCTATTCCTTGGTTCCTCCATCTCTTTGCGCCAAAAAAAAGCCTAGGACGACCTTTGACGAAGACGTGAGGTTGCCATTACTGGTTCTGGAAGACTTGAAGCAGTCTTAAAGCGTAGCTATCATCGTGGCGACTGGTTCATTGTTGAAGAAAAAGGGTTTTGGTGGTTGCTGTCGTTATTGAAGCTCAAAGGTTAGTTATGGCTTATTTCTCTAGTTTTTTGCTTCTTTTATTGATTTTTTTCTCTTGTTGTAGTTATTTTTTCTTTAATGTTCATAGATTGGAATAGTTAGGGTTTTGTGAAAATTAATTTAAGGTTTTTTTTTTATTAGAAGTATGAATTGACTAATTGAGTGTGTAAATATATTTTTGGTGCATGCTAGAACCTAAGCATTGGTCTAGGCACTCATTTGACTGTGTTATTAAATGTGATCATGTCACTAATAACATGATAAAATCATTTAATAGCATGTTGGGAGACCATAGGGCTAGAACATATTTATAATTGTTGGAGTACATTAGGAGAATGATCATGAAACGGTTCCAATAGAGAATGAAGGACTGTGTAAACTGAAAATCAGATTTACCCCAAACTGTTAATTCAAAGATTTTAAAAGCTAGTAAAGAAAGTAGAATTCTAAGGATGCTAAGTACAAGAAATAGGGAATATGAGCTTTTGAGTGAAACGATGGCATATGTGGCTAAGTTACACTCTAAAACTTGTGAGTGTGGTGCATGGTAGATTAGTGGGGTGCCTTGTAGACATGTTATAGCTGGTATAAGCCACATATCTAGAGTCAATGTGATTAGAGACAAAGTCATTGAATTTGTTGACCCTAGTTTGTTAAAAACTGTATTTATCAAAACATATGGCAACATTATTCATCCCATTCTAGACCAGTGTGCATGGCCAGAAGTTGATGTAGTGCCAGTTATTCCTCCACCACTAAAAAGGAGGCCAGGTAGACTAAAGTTGCAGAGGAAGAAGGAGCAGAATGAGAAGCCTAAAGAAGCAAGATCTGATAGTGTGATCTGCAAAATCTGTAAGAAAGCTGAACACAACAAGAGAACATGCAGTGGAGGTGCAACAACACTATACTTTCTCCTCTGAATGTTTGCAATAGCATAATGAACAACAATATTTTATAAAAATTTGTAATAGTAATATTTTGTTGAGAATATTATTGGTGTGATAAATATTAATATTTTATTGAATGTTATTATTATTTTTGTTTAGAACTACTTCATTAGTGTAGTTAATAGACTTAAAGTTGAGAATTTTATTGGTGTCTTTTAATTTCTTTTACTATATGTTTTTTATAATGTTTTTAGGTGGAAATGAAATGAAAGGAACAGTTACAGAGGGAAACGAAATGAAAGAGACAGTGAAGGAGTAGGGTTTTAGTAGAATAAAACAGTTATGCACATGTGTCACATTTTAAGGGCAATATTGTCTTTTTACAGTGTGTTCAACAATTCAGGGGCAACAATGTCATTTTAGTCTTATTTTATGTTAGAATCTGTTCATTTAATAGAAAAGTTAACGTCAAGGGGGATTTTGTATATAAAATAAAATTACGGGGAAATTTTGAGGGATAATTACAATAACTCTCCGTATATATAGGCATAATTGTACAAAAATCTGAGAATAATTGATAATAATAATAACTTCCTTTTGACCGGTTGACTAATCGTTGACCACAATTAGTCACTAATGGTCAAAGGGGTAAAATCGTCTTTTAAAAAAAATCTGAAAAAATAAGAAGAAGAAGAAGAAGAAGAAGAAGAGGAGGAGGAGGAAGAAGAAAGAAGAGGAAGAATAAAAATAAAAAAAAAATCTGGAAAAAAAAAGAAGAGAAGAAGAAGAAAAAAAAATCTGAAAAAAAAAAGCGAAGAAAAAGAAGAATAAAAAAAAAAGAAGAAGAAAGAAGATAAACAACAAAAATAAAAAAAATTTGGAAAAAAAGAAAAGAAGAAGAAGAAGAAGAAGAGGAAAATTTGAAAAAAAAAAAGAAGAAGAAGAAAGAAGAGACAGAACAAAAAAATAAATAAAAGAAGAAGAAGAATTTGAAAAAAAAAATTCGGAAGAAGAAGAATAAAAGAAGAAGAAGAAGAGGAAGATAGAGGAAGAATAAAAAGAAGAAGATAGAGGAAAAGGGAAAAAATGAATGATGAAGAAAGAAATTGAAAAAATAAAAAAAAATTGGAAAAAGAAACAGGTAATAGACCAAATTATTTGGTTTATTGGATGAAGATATTTTTATCTCATTTAATGGATCAGATCTCATCTGATCTATTTTTTAAATTTTCTTTTTATTTTTAAATTTTTTTTAAAAAAAAGATTTTACCCCTTTGACCGTTAGTAATTAACTGTAGTTAACGATTAGTCAACCGGTTAAAGGGAAGTTATTGTTATTATAAATTATTTTTAAATTTTTATGTAATTATGTCTATATATACGGATAATTATTATAATTATTCTAAATTTTGACCATAAATAAAACTGGAGAAATTTTTTTAATGAATATATTAAACTGAGAGAAATTTTAATAATATCACACGTATATTAGTCTACAAATGCAAATGTATTAAAAAGATATGCCAAAACTTTACGTCTCTCTCTCTCACTTTCTCTTTCTCTGAACGGTGTCCACCGCCATGAGAGACACAGAGAAGATTAACATGGAGGAAAGATTGCTGCCGCCACCACCATCAACATCAAAATTAGAGAGACCAGAAGAAGAAGAAGAGAAAGCAAACAATTTCCCTCCAACAACAAGAGATGTGTTGTTTGCAGAAGTGAAGAGGTTGGGTGTGTTAGCAGGACCCATGGTGGCAGTCACTTTGTCACAGTATCTACTCCAAGTCATCTCACTCATGATGGTTGGTCACCTCAGTGAGCTTGCTCTCTCCAGCACCGCCATCACCATCTCTCTCTCTGGTGTCACTGGCTTCAGTCTCCTCGTAAGTGTTGCCATTTTCAAACTCCTTCAAAAATTTGTTTTCTAGTTTTATTAATTTCCTCCGATTTGGTTAAAATACAGACAGATTTCACCGATCTCCAAATTTGTATGGTATCGGTGTTAAATTTGTTTTTAGAGAACAACAAAGATTCCCATGTAAAAATATTTAATATGAATTTACAAAAAATTGTCTTTAACTACAGCAAACATGTTGATATCAAAATCCTCCATTAAAATTTGCAACAACTTCTAGTGATAATAAATATATTCATGTGTTTCTCTGTCAGTGTCATCTTCAACAACAATATTTTAGGTTGAATACAAAACTGAATTGAATTGGTCATATATATATATATATATATATTAGTGGAAGTGTGAATTTTTAATTTAATGGTTGAGAATAAACTGGCAAAAGTTGTGCATAAATAAATTAATATAAATAAATTTTGACACAAATTAATATAAATAAATTTTGATCAGATTAATTCGCTTATCTTCTAATTTATTTGATAACAATTAAAATTTTGACTATTTGATATAATATAGAAGTGATGAAACCCAATAGTCATAAGTCAACACAACACAATTAATAAAATATATTAAATAAATATAATATTTCGTATAAAAATAATTTAATTAAATAAAATACAAATTGAAAAAAAAAAAACAGAGAAAAAAACATTGGTGGTACAGTTGAAATTAGACAACACACTATTTTAGTCCAAAAGTCTGAAAGTTACTCCACCAATTGGTCCAGTTTCCAAGAATTTGTGGAAAAAGTTAAAAAGTAATATGGATGGGTATCTTTGGTTGGAGATAAAATCAACACCCATCCAAACAAAAAAGACAATAGACTTAATTGATAATAAAACTTGATTTTTCTGCTGTTCTATTAGTGAACATTAGTGGATGGGTATCTTTGGTTGGTGATAAAATATATAGAATATAAATTTGAGTTTGTGCATGAGTATAGTTTACACACTAAATTGTGATGTTACCACTAAATCTTAAAAGTAAAATATTAAATTTATGTAATTAATGTGAATTTTGTAGAAACATGATCACTATTGTTATAAGAGCATTCTTGTCCGCATTGAATTTAATAAAGTTAGCGCGACATTTGTGAGCTATTAATTATTAAAGTAGATGAATTTTAAAGGCTGACAGTTGATGAACTGACTATAAAAAGGACAGCATAATACTACTATTTAATATATAAGTTGATGAGATTTATAAAACGTTAACAATCACGATAATTTTTGTGATAATTTTATAATAATTGTATAATGTAGTTAACCCAATTCTATAATCTGTGATGGATGCCAATCAGTTGGGAATGGCAAGTGCCCTTGAAACTCTATGTGGACAAGCTTATGGAGCTAAACAGTACAGAAGAATTGGGACTCAAACTTACACTGCTATATTCTCTCTATTCTTGGTCTGTTTGCCCATCACCCTTCTATGGATCTACATGGGAAAGTTGCTGGTTCTCATAGGCCAGGATCCTGAGATTTCTCATGAAGCTGGAAGATTCATAGTCTGGCTCATTCCTGCAATCTTTGCCTATGCAACTCTGCAGCCTCTTAACAGATATTTCCAGACACAGAGCTTGACATTTCCCATGTTTTTGAGCTCTTGTGTCACTCTTTGTCTGCACATTCCTCTCTGTTGGGGCTTGGTTTTCAAGTCTGGTTTGGGGAACGTTGGAGCAGCTTTGGCTATCAGTGTATCATATTGGTTGAATGTGATTTTCCTTGGGGTTTACGTGTACTTCTCTCCTGCTTGTGCGAAGACGCGGGTTCCGATTTCCATGGAGTTGTTCGAGGGCATTGGAGAGTTCTTCAAGTATGCGATACCTTCTGCAGTAATGATTTGGTATATTGGTTATCTTCTTTTCTCTGCTTTTAATTTTTGTTTTTTTTTTGAAGACTTTATAAACTTTGATGTGTTTGATTTTGTGTTTATAATTTGCAGCCTGGAATGGTGGTCATTTGAGCTGCTTGTTTTAATGTCAGGACTTTTACCAAATCCGCAGCTTGAAACTTCAGTCCTTTCCGTATGGTATGCATCTTCGAACCTGACATGAATTTTCTTCTGACACGATCTTATCTAGACACATATAACGGGGTTGTCATTAGATGTTAGTAAAGAATAAAATAATTTAGACCGTAATCAATTGCAGAGTTCAGATTAGAAGACAATCCAACTCTGAAAAAAGATACGGAATATTAACTTATTTTCAAAGTAGAATATAACATCTCTTTATTTTTTATTTATTTTGGAGCAGTCTCAACACCATTGCGACCCTCTATACAATATCATATGGACTTGGTGCTGCTGTAAGGTTTGTTCTAACAATCCTGTGTATAGATTCACTCATAAACATTCACATGTATGTACAACATTGATGTAGAAATTTTAATCTTTTTTTTCTTTGTATAGTACAAGAGTATCGAACGAATTAGGAGCCGGGAACCCGAATATGGCCCGTGTAGCTGTTTACGCTGTGATGCTTCTGACGGTCATAGAGACGATTATCGTAAGCTCGACCCTCTTCGCTACCCGGCATGTTTTCGGCTATATGTTCAGCAATGAAAAGGAAGTTGTGGATTATGTCACAACCCTGGCTCCTCTGGTTTGTTTATCTGTTATATTGGACAGCTTACAAGGAGTCCTTTCAGGTTATAACTAAAGCTTTCCTTTACTGCTCGTTTACTAATTAGGACTCCTTATGATGAAAAAATAAACTTAATTTATGATTTTTTTTATTACATTATTTATTAAAAAGGGTTGGAAATACAGTTCGTGGACCCTACACATAATCAGTAATTAAGTTTATGTTACAAGGGAAACTTGATTCTCCTCCCACCTAGGGAATTAAATTCCATTTCCCGATTCTTTTTACAATAAAACTTAATTTCTTTTAATTTTTATTCTCGACATATGGGTCGAGTTACTACACTAATTTTGTTTGGCCTGCTAGATTCATCGGGCCGCACAGGTTCAAATTCTTTTGTCGATGGGTGTCGTGGTGTCAATGTGGGCCCAATCCGGTCCAAACGTGGGGCCGGAATCGGGTCAGGCTAACTCATTTTACATGTCTTGAAATTATGGTTGTCTACATATTTTCAGGTGTTGCAAGAGGCTGTGGGTGGCAGCATATAGGGGCATTTGTGAATCTGGGGGCCTTCTATTTGTGTGGAATCCCAATAGCTGCCTCATTGGGTTTCTGGTTAAAGCTAAGAGGAACGGGACTTTGGATTGGAGTACAAGTTGGTGCTTTTACTCAAACACTTCTGCTCTTTGTCATAACAAGTTGTACAGATTGGGAAAAACAGGTCTGTTATCTACTTTCAATCCCTTATGAGTTTCCATAACACAATTGTACAAAGAATTTATCAGGAAAAAAATGAGAAAAAGTTTCATCAATGTCACTTGAGGTCTGTCTAGATATGATTTTTTTTTAAATAATTTGGGTAAAATAGTTGTTAAGTTGGGTCGTTTGGTATAGTTTTTAGAATGCTGCAATTGAAAATAATTTTTAAAAATAAAAATCATGTTTTAAAAATGATATTTTTAAAAATACAATCGCATTTGGTATAGTTTTTTAAAAGTTGTTTTTAAAAAACTAAAAACCATGTAAAATTTGATATTATTTTTAAAATAGGTAAAAAGGTTATTTGGAGGGAAAAATTATGATTTGTTTTGAAAACAATAAAAAACAATATATTATTGTTTTTAATTTTTCAGTTATAAATTTAAAAGCACCGTATTTCATTTTCGAAAACAACTTTTTAAAAATACATCAATAAAATAACAGTTTTTAAAAATAAAACCAAACAACACCAAATGGTTTGTTTTGAAAACAATTTTTTTTTTTTATTAACTATATTTTGAACTAACTTTGCAAGAATGCATTTTGAACCATGTTTTTGTGTCATTACTGCAGGCAAGTAAGGCAAGAGAGAGGATATTTGAAGGAAGATCTTCAGCAGAAAATGGATTAATCTGAATAAGCAAATCAGAGATTTTTTTTTTTTTTTTTCTAAAATTCTTGCAATCTGAGAGAGAGAGAGAGTACTTGAACTGATGGTAAGAACATGTAGTGATAAAGTTTTGGGTCTCCATGGACACATAACAATCATAGTTTGGAGAAAAAGAAAAAGAAAAAGAACTAAATGTGTAAATTAGGTGGAGTCTGTTTGAGCCTGGTTACTTTTTTAAAGCATAATTTAGGGATAGATATCGGTTGGTTCGGTTCGATTTTGATAAGAACCGATAAAAAATCAACATTAATCGGTTTTAAAAAATTGAACCGAACAAAAATTTTAAAGTGCATCAAACTAACCGAAATTCGAAATTGAATTGAATCGGTTCGATTCGATTTGGTCTGTTTATAGGCTTATTGGGCATATTAATTAATGGGTTTCAATTTTTACACTATTTTAAATTAAATTTTTACATTTTTTAAGATATTTTGGGCCAAATCACGGGATTGAACATTCAGTCAAACCAGATTGAATTAATTAGTTTATACATTATATCTTACTTTATTTTAGCTTTGATGTTTCGGACATTTACCTTTTTGAAGAACATGTGGGTGGTCAATAATCTGAAAAATAATTGAAGGACCACATGAGAAGATGAGGGAAAGTGTGGAAATAAAATTAGATTTTTTAATTATATATATGAGTTTATCGGTTCGGATTTTTGAACAGAAAATTCGAACCGATTTTATCAGTTTTTTAAAATTTAAATTGAACCAAACCGATTAGAAACTTTGCACTGGTCCAAAACTAGTTAAATCGGTTTAGTTTGGTCTTTTCAATTTTATGCCCCCTAAACACTATACTAGAATATTTATTAGAGTAGAGCATTATTGCTATGGACAAAGACATATTTTTATGCACCTTTCACTAAGGACAAATTTCATAGTAAAGATATCAAAGAATTTATATAATAAGAACAAAGTTTCACACATGGAGTTGAATACCTCATTTAAGAATTATTTTTGATTTAATATGTAGGAATCAGTACAAAAGAAAAATCCCTTATGATACACTAAATTCGGCCCGGTTATTGATAGAGTAAATAAAGATCTATTACTTCTTGAAGTCTCTCTTCTAATTCAACATTATAGTGTAACGTGTATGTTTTGGTCATGGAATAGATAAAATAAATCAAAAAATGAATTTTTATTTAATAATAAAATATTATTGGAGCTATCTATATTCAGTTCATCCTTTAGAACTATATCATATCCTGAATCTAATGAAATAGTATGTATTGAAACAGTATTTTATAATACGTAATTATCTTAAATAGATAACTGTTTCTTTATTTTCTGGTAGCCTCAAAGGGACAAAATACTATATAGTATTAATATTTATCTTTCAAAAAATTTATAGGTATCAACCCCCGGGACCTAACTAGTATATAAATTATAGAGTAAATAATGCCTACTTCCCCTGAGGTTTGCTAAATTACAGACGAAGTTAACTTTTGAATTTATTGACAAAGACTTCCCTTTTGTTGGGTTTGCTCAATTACAGGCGGAGTCAACTTTTCGCCAACTCTTTAGGTTTTTAATAAAGACCTCCCCTGGTCAACTGTTATATTTGACCAAATTTTACTAAAGGCGGGGGGGGTGTTTATCAATATTTGGTGAGGGAGATACGTTTCGAACTCACAATCTTAACTGTAAGTGTGAGGAGTATATATATCACTGGACCAATCTCATCTTATCATTAATGATAATTATACGATGTTTAACATATTTGTGATAATTATTAGATTGTGACTGAATGGTTAAAGATAAAATTAACGGTAGTATCAATCACTCGCTCACTCTCTCATCTTCTTCATATATATATATATATATATATATATATATATATATATATATTGTTAGGAATTTCGCAGCGGAAGAATAATTATGACGACAAAATAGAGAAATAAATAGAATAGTGGAGACACAAAATTTACGTGGTTCGGCTTAAAGCCTACATCCACGGGCGAAGACGATCAAAGGAATTTTACTAAAATGGAGATATTACAAGACAAGAGAATTTCTCTCAAAACCCAAAACCCCAATACACCCAATAAATACTCTCACAAGATCTCAAGCTCACTTTCTCTCAAATAATTCTCTCTCTTGAGAATTCTCTCAAATAGCTTGGATGGATTACAAATGAAGAGAAGGGAGGTATTTATAGGAAAATTTTAGTTACTATTCATAGTTATTGTTCACGCGTATACGGTACTGTTCACGCAGTACTGTTTACGTCACTGCTTACGCATACATACTGTTGACGTCACTGCTTACGTCACTGTTCACGCGTATTCGGTGTACACTGTTCACGTTTACTGTAGCACATACTATTTCTATTGGGTCAGCCCAATAATTTGCAAATAGGCTTGGGCTTAGCAAATGGGCTTAAACAAATTCAAGACATATCAACAAATCTCCACCTTGGCTTGAATTTGCTAGCTAAAGAATTTCTTCAATCATCTTCTCCAAAAATGCCCCTAAGGCAATCACTTTTGATAAATACCAACTAAGTCCAAGCAATGCCTAAACTTGCTTACTGAAAGAGACTTTGTCAACATGTCAGCTGGATTGTCTGCAGTACCAATTTTCTTAACAGAAATATCACCTTGAGAAATAATATCACGAACAAAGTGGTACTTCACATCAATGTGTTTCGTCCTTTCATGAAACATTTGATCTTTAGTTAAATTAATAGCACTTTGGCTATCACAATGGACGACAATCACTTTATGATCCAAACTGAGCTCACCAAACAAGCCTCTCATCCAAATAGCTTCTTTTATAGCCTCGACAACTGCCATGTACTCTGCCTCTGTAGTGGATAATGCTACTGTAGACTGTAACGTAGTTTTCCAACTGATAGCAGTATCACCAAGAGTAAATACATAGCCAGTAATGGATCTCCGTCTGTCGAGATCACCTGCATAATCTGAATCAACATAACCAACCAAATGTCCCTTACTCCTTCCAAATTCCAAACAAGAATCAGTAGTACCCCGTAGATACCTCATAATCCATTTCACTGCTTGCCAGTGTTCTTTACCGGGATTAGACATATATCTACTAACAACACTGACTGCATGTGCAATATCAGGACGAGTACATACCATAGCATACATGAGACTACCAATAGCACTAGAGTAGGGAACATGTGACATGTACTCAATATCATTCTCTTACTGTGGTGACATAGCAGCAGAAATTTTAAAATGAGCAACAAGTGGAGTACTTACAGGTTTAGCATTTTTCATACCAAAACGCTCCAAAACCTTTTCAACAAAACTCTTTTGAGTAAGGTAAAGTTTTCTTGCAGCTTTGTCTCTTCGAATCTCCATACCAAGAATTTTCTTGGCTGCTCCCAAATCTTTCATTTCAAATTCACCACTTAATTCTGATTTTAATTTGTTTAGCTCAAACATATCCTTAGCTGCAATCAGCATATCATCAACATAGAGTAGCAGATACACAAATGAGCCATCTTTAAGTTTTCTGAAATACACACAGCTATCATACTGGCTCCTAGAATAGCCGTGGCCAATCATAAAAGAATCAAACCGCTTGTACCACTGTCGAGGAGATTGTTTCAGACCATACAATGATTTCTTCAACAAACAAACATGGTCTTTCTTCCCTTCAATCTCAAAACCCTCAGGCTGTTGCATATAAATTGTCTCCTCAAGCTCTCCATGCAAGAAGGCAGTCTTAACATCCAGTTGTTCCAACTCCAAATTATGCATAGCAACCAAAGCAAGTAAGACACGAATAGAGCTATGTTTAACAACATGTGAGAATACATCATTAAAGTCAACTCCATGTACCTGACTATAGCCCTTTGCAACCAACCGTGCCTTATACTTCGCATCTTCAACACCTGGAATGCCTTCTTTCCTTTTAAAGACCCATTTGCATCCAACAATTTTCTTGTCTTTAGGCGGTTTAACTAAATCCCAAGTTCTATTCTTGTGAAGAGACTCCACCTCTTCCTGCATAGCCACTAACCACTTAGCAGAATCATCACAAAAGATAGCCTCTGAATATGTTGAAGGTTCACCAACTGTATTTGTGTCTTCTGTCGCAGCTAATGCAAATGAGACATAGTCTGCTAGTCTCTGAGGGCTCCTCTTCTTTCTTGGTGGCTTATGTCTAGCAATAGAGTCTTCTTCTTCACTTTGTGGTGTTTCCTCTTCTTCAATAGAAGTAGGCATCTGAACTCGATTTTGTAGAGATAGTTCATTCTCCACCTCAAACTCCACATGCTTAGAAGAACTTGCAGTATTTGCATTAGAGGAAACATAAGTCTCCTTTCTGACAGAAGTCTCCTTTACTGGATGTAACATAGCAGATTCATCAAATACAACATCTCTGCTAATTATTACTTTTGGAGAATTTGGATCAGGGCACCATAATTTATATCCTTTCACACCAGAAGGATAACCAATAAATATGCACCTTTTAGATCGTGGCTCTAATTTTCCATCATTAGCGTGTGCATAAGCAGGACATCCAAATACCTTTAGGTCAGAATATTCAGCCGGTCTACCAGACCATAACTCCTCCGGAGTCTTTATGCCAATTGCTGTGGATGGAGAACGATTCACCAAATGACAGGCTGTAGAAGCTGCTTCTGCCCAGAAGTCTTTAGATAGGCCAGAATTTGATAACATACAACGAACTTTCTCCAAGAGCGTTCTGTTCATACGCTCTACTACACCATTCTGTTGTGGTGTGCCTCTGACTGTAAGATGACGCACAATGCCTTCATTTTTACAGAATTCATTAAAATCACCTTGACAGAACTCTAGACCGTTGTCTGTCCTGAGTCGCTTTATTTTTCTTCCAGTCTGTTTCTCAACTAAGGCCTTCCATTGCTTGAAGGTGGCAAACACATCATTTTTATGCTTCAGAAAATATACCCATACCTTTCTAGAATAATCATCAATGAATGTAAGCATATATCGAGCACCACCTTTTGATGGGACACGTGCAGGCTCCCAAAGATCTGAATGAATGTAATCCAAAGTACCTTTAGTTCTGTGAATTGCAGTACTGAAACTGACTCTTTTCTGTTTGCCAAAAATGCAATGCTCACAGAAGTCTAGCTTTGATGTACTCTGACCGCAGAGAAGACCTCTTCTGCTTAACTCTGATAGACCTCTTTCACTCATATGTCCCAGCCTCATATGCCATAATCTGGTGACATCTGAGTCAGACAAGGAAGATGTGGACACGGCTGCTGCACCTGTAACTATAGAGCCTTTCAGAATGTACAGTTTGCCTATCTTCTCAGCCTTCATCACAATTAAAGAACCTTTAGCAACCTTCAAAACTCCATCTCCGCCAGTGAATTTGTAGCCATTCGAATCCAGAGTACTTAAAGAGATAAGATTTCTCTTCAAGTCTGGAATATGTCGGACATCTATCAAAGTTCTGATTACTCCATCATGCATCTTGATTTTGACTGTGCCCATTCCAGCAATTTTACAAGCATGGTTGTTGCCCATCAATACAACTCCACCTTGCACCGATTTATATGTGGAGAAATAATCTCTATTGGGGCACATATGGAATGAGCAAGCCGTATCCAGAATCCATTCATTTCTGGCTTTGGCTTCATCAGCACATACTAAGAGCAGATCACATTGCTCTTGATTTTGAACAATACTGGCTTCAGCGGGTTCGTCTCTCTTCTGATCTTTGTTTTGTTGCTTGTTCTTTAGCTTGAAGCATTCTGACTTGATATGCCCCTTCTTCTTGCAGTAATTACAAGTTAAATTTCTGTGTCTAGACTTTGATCTAGACCTTGATCTTTGATTGCTAGAAGAACTTTTATCTGGAGTCCTTCCTCTAACGAGTAGACCTTCTGCTGGGCTGTCATTTCTACTTGTTCCAAGCTCCTTATCAATAAGCTCCTTTGAAAATAAAGCTGCTTTAACATCCTCTAACTTTAGAGTTTGCCGACTGTAAATTAAAGTATCTCTAAAGTGCTTGTAGGATGGAGGTAGTAAGCGAAGCAAC